>JAZKJV010000249.1:197394-582036 GCA_037367405.1 Ottelia alismoides | reverse complement strand
TAGCTTAGATTATTTTTCGTTGATGAAAATGCAAGCATGTGTTAAAAAAGAAATTATTACAAAATTAAGGAAGCTTGATAACAATGAAAACAGAAATTAGCAACTAAGAAAGAGAATTTACCGGCACTCATTTTCAATAACGAACAGATTCCTTTTGAATTAAGCCTGAGAATGCAATAGAGATCCTCGCCTGGACAAAATGATAGAAAAAATAAAGAAGATATGGGGCGTCGGTGCGCAGGGAAGGGATGGAGGCAGTGGCGGTGGCGCTGGTGACGGCGTGGGAAGGGAGTGTTGTGGCGGCGGCGGCGGCAGAGGTGAGAGTGGCGGAGATGGAAGAGGGAGAGGTGGCGGGGAGGAGAGGAAGGGGTCGGGGTTTCTCGATAGAACGGAAGTGGGAAAGAAAATAAACGGGAGAGAGCGAACAAGACGGGACATACAGTGGCCTTGTCTGTGCGCGGAAAAAAAATCTCTACGGGACATACAATGGCCTTGTCCACTTCATGCATAATTTTATGGTAAATGTTAATGAAAAAGTAGCTGTGTTGGTGGGTTAACTCAGTTAACTTCTTTTTTAAGCAAATAAGAGAACACAATAAAGACATATTTGGTTGGTAGGTCCACTCGAATTAACTAAAGTGACCTAAACATGAGTTGGTGTTTGCTAAGAGGGGTGTTCGGCTTAATATGGGGAGGAGTCGGGTTGTGCAATCTTGCAACTTCCACTAATAATAGCATTAAATAAGAAAGGGTTTGCTTCAACTTTCCCTTTTGCCTGATGGAAAAGCTAAGATTCACGGCTATGGACTTCGGCATTGACGCACATCTTCATCCGAGTAACATATGGTCACTGCTCATGTCGGTCATCTTCGTTGACAAGGAGTTGTTCATGATGTACGTTTTTAGACTATGGCATTCCTCCGCCTCTCGGACCTTTTTTAAATAAATATAAAAATAATCAGAATTAATTAAATATGCATGGTGATTTGGTATTTAAAAAAACTATCCTCTATCGGTAAATGAGGTGTCGATTTGATGTGCCACGCCCAAATCGGCACCTCATGTACCGATTTAGGGAGAGAGTTTTTGCCAACAACTCTCACAATCTCCCCTATATAAACATCTCAATTCTCAAGTTCTTCATCACCCATTCACCTTCCTCCTCTACATTCTCCTCCATTTTTTCTCCCCCTCATCTTAATTTCCTAGATCTCTCATCTCCATATTTAGCTCAGATAACTCATCTTACGCTGCTCTTAGTCAAGTAGAGAGAATCGAGCACTTTCATTTTTTCGTAATTTTTTTGTAGTTCTTTGCTCTACATAGGAGATAATTTTTGACGAATTTCTGATTATTATCTTTTAGGATCTATTCATTTACTTTGAAGACATTCTTCATTCCATGTAACTTTTATTTTATACAAACAAAAATTCAATTCTAATTATGTATGAGATGTGTCATTTTAGCTAAATAATTTTCGTTGTCATTGAATATTTATTAAATTTTGTATCATTAAATATTTTGATCGTTTAAAAATTACATAATAATTTAACTAATCACATCATAATATATGCATAACTATATTCCAATTAATTAGTCATTTTTATAATTTTAATTGGTGTTGGAAAAATAAAAATAGTTATGTAATGTAAGAAAATATCAATTTCATAGATTAAATTAAAATTTAAATAATTATTCATTATTGTCAATGAATTTATTACAAATATTTGAAAATTATAATGTAGTTATTTTTCTTTAAAATAAAATTTAATTTTATTAATTAGATTACCTACTTTACTAAAGCTAAGATTTGAATAAAGAAATAATAATTTCATAAAATAAATTGAAATTTAATTAAATGTTCATCTTTATGAATGAATTATTGCAAATATTTGAAAAATATAATGCAGTTATTTAATTTTAAAATAAAGTTTAATTTCATTAACTCAATTAAATTACCTAGTTTACTAAATCTATGATTTGATAAAAAATATTAATTTCATAAATTAAATTAAAAACTAATTAATTATTCATCTTTGTGAAAGAATGTATTGCAAGTATTTGAAAATTGTAATATAGTTATTTAATTTTAACTTCATAATCAAATTATATAATAAATTTAATTGAAATATTAGACAATTAAAAATAGTTACATGCTTTTAAAAAATAAAATTAATTTCTTTATTTAAATTACATGGGAAATTATTTTGATAATTGAAATATTTACAATAGTTAGGTATTTTAAGAATATTTATATTTTTCATTAATTAAATTACAAATTAAATTAATTTTTCATCCGTATGTGAATATCTTACACACAATTAAAATTTTACATACTTTTAAAAATTAAATTTTATTTATTTAAATAAATTTTGTATTGGAATAAATTAATAATGGGAGAATTGAAATACTTACATATGTCAAGATTAATTTTAATTAAATAAATTAAATTATATATTAATTTAATTATTCTCTTAATTGTATCAATAATGTTCTTTTATTCGCGAACCATATCTAATCACCAATCTTTGTAATATATCTTTAGATATGGCATCGAACAATGTTCATATTTATTATATTGGGGAGGAGCGGTAAATGTGACTGATGAGTACGTAGATTATATCAGAGAAAAAAATGTATGGTTATATTCCTACGTCAGATAACCTATTTTGATATGCTGGGTCGAGTTTCCATGGACATTGGTATTCCTCTCGATCGATGCATCTTGACATTAACTTGTAAGTGGTTGTATGAAGAATCGATATTTTTATCTAGTATCAATTCATGACGGCGAATCCATTCAGACGATGTTGGATTCAGACGACAAAGTGAGATCCATTCTCCTTTACGTCGAAGTTGCCCCTCTTGATCAGGAAAACATATCGTCTTCGTCGAGGTAATATGGTTATATTTAAATTAAATAATAATCATGCTTTCATAATGTCTAAACTAACAAGTATATAAATTGATCAGGCCAACAAATAATTTGACGGTTGACAATATCGATGAACCCTCACAGTTGAACCAAGATATTGATATGTTGACGCAAGTATCTGAAGAAGATAGAGGTGGGAAGTTGAACCTGATTCATTTGATGATGAAAGACATGAATACTTACACATGTCATGATTTCGGATTTGATTCGTTAGCATTAGTCATAAACAACAAAGATAGGGGTAACTCTTATTGTGCCAATAATGATGATGCAGATGAAGTGTCGATAGAAGAGTTGCCTAACGTATTTGACCATGAAACTGTGGAGGCAGAAGATGTTGCTTTGTAGATAGACAACGTTCTCTTACCACTGATGATTCTAGATTAGATTATTAGTTTGGTAGGATCTATAAGTGGAAAAAAGATTTCTACGAGCAAAACTTTATTGTTGTATGTATTTATGACGATTGTGGATGGCGTCTACATGCATCTGAGAGGAAATCTCATGGAGATTGGTATGTTTCAAGATATAGAGGAAAACACGCATGCTGGAACCCTATTATCTTACTCAAACACCGCTAATGCACGTCGGTGTTTGTAGCAAAATGCATACTATCCTCATTTAGAGCACAAGTTAATAGGATTTCGGGTGTAATTATGTATAAAATAAAAGATGAGCTACATATGGAGATGAACTACATGACAGCTTGAATGCAAGAAAACATGCAATGGATATTATTTATGGGAATGAGAATGTGTCTTATCATAATATTCGAAGATTCATTCGTGTTTTATAACGATATCCTGGAACGTATATATGGTTCCAAACAGAAGCAGGTGAAAACCACGATCCAGATACATTTCAAGAGATTATTTTTTCGTTAGTCTACATCGTAGAGCATTTAGATTTTATCGTCCAAATTTAATTATTGATGGAACACATGTGTACGGGAGATATGCTGGTCATATGGACGTTACCATCGCTACTTGATGCAAGTCAAGATTTAATTACTCTCACATTTGCTATTGCGGAGAAGAATGAGAATATTTTGCATGGAGATGATGTCTGAATTTGGTTAAGCAAATTATCGATCGGATGGATATATGCTTTAATAGTGATCGATTTCCTGGTTTGAAGGGTGTTATAAGTGGTTTATTTCCACCTAAAGAAAGAATCAGTCGCCGCCATTACCTTTGTCGTATGCGTGCAATATGCATATGACTGAACATAAGACTCGCTCCATTCTAGCTCGATTCGGTGTTGTTGGGGAAGAGTCGTACGAAAATAAGTTCAATAGCATGATGTGAGATATTAACATTCTCGATAAGGACGTATTTGAGTGGATTGTGTCACATGATAATGGTGATCAGAGTTACTGGGCGTTAAGTCAGGACAATGGACATCGATATGGACACATGACCACAAATTTATCTGAATGTTTCAACGGAGTCATGAGAGGAGCCCATGGTCTACCTGTTATATCGATGCTCTTAATATTTTTTTTCTCATAATTAATGGATACTTTAATGATCAACACGATGAATCCGATAAAATAACAACACACGGCCAAGAATTATGAGGAGTTACTTTAGGTAAATAATAGAGAAGTCAGATCATGTCATTAGGGTTGGGCGTTGGGCCAGGCCGGGCCTGGGCCTAAAATGTCAGTCCAAAAATACTTTGGGTCGGGCTCGAGTTTGGCCTGGCCCAACCCAACCCGACCCAAGACCCAACCCATTCGAGGGCCCGAAGAGTGGCACGAAGTTGGCTCGAGGGTAAAGCCCAAGACCCAGCTCGAACAAGAGCATGGGCCTCAGACAAGATGTTTTTCCTACTAAGGTATATTGTATACGATTGATGAAGTACCAATATTGCTACTATTTAACCATTGTTTTCTCGTTAGAACATTACTTTTGTTTAGTCATTGTTATAGATTCAAGATAAGTGCAAAATTAGTTGTTATGTAGACAACTTAGATTATTATGCATGGTTTAATAGCTACTTTAATGTGGACATTCTTATGCTTGTAACCTCTTCTTTTCGCTTGATTTAGGTACGTGTAATCTTTCTGTTGAATGTATAGCACAATCCATCATCTCCATATTTCTCGTATTGTGGTGTTTCATGACCATGAAATGAAACAAGGCTTGGGGCGGCCCGTCTAAAGCCTGACCTAAAAAAATGGGACAGGCCTGGGCTTCGATCGAACTGCACCAAAATTTATAGGCCCAAGCCCAGCTCAAGGCCCGAAATATTTAGATGGGCTTGGACCTGGGCTCTTCAGGGCCCGACCATGCCCACCCCTACATGCCATGTCCATAAATTTACTTTAACGCAATTTTAAGTGTTGGATCGAAAAGGTTATGCATATTAGGTTTACTTAAATGGTGAGGGAAGCGATTGCATGTGTTGATTTATGCAAATGAAGCATTTCGTATGCCCCATCGATGCCTCCCACATGCGGTCTCATATGGACAACTACAACTTGTGTTTACAATATTATTCAAGTCACTATTATCGAAATATATATCGATTCTTTTCCATCCGATTTTGGATAAACATTATTGTGGAGAAGAAGAAGAAACCACTATTTTACCCTCGATTATCGAAAAGAGGAAACTCGATTATCGAAAAGAGGAATCTTGGATGACTGATGCAAGGGAGAATTCAAAATGAAATGGATAAAATGTACGTCAGACCAAAGTTGTATAAAATTTGCAAGCGACATGGTTATAACAGATTTAGTTGTCCACAGTGAAAATAAAGAACCATATATACGACAGGTAACATGTGAGATAAATTTTTTATTTTTAATAAATACCTTATTAAAAAAATTATTGGTATTTTTTATTAATCTAACACATTGTTAAATGTAGATGGCACAAATGGATAAAGTATTTGGTCCAGTGGATGCATCTATATTGTACATGCAGAGTGAGCATCAAACTTCACAGTCCACCAGCTCGATTAGTAATTAAATACATTCGGGTAATTTTATTATTAATATAATAGTCTCTCATGTGAGATTATTATAAATGTTGGGTTGTTAATGTTGTTTATATTTGATTCGTTGGACACAATGATATGTTAAATGAAATTATTCATGATAAGAGTATAGCAGTAGAGAGACTTCTTGAATTATCTGGATTTTGATGTATAGTAAACATGAGAAGGGTACATATTGACCCTTCGTCATTGACTAGTTTACTTGAGTAGTGGTGACTAGAGACTCGTACATTTCACTTTTGGTTTAACGATGCGAATACACATCGGTGTACTGAATGTCGATGGGTCGCCTGTTACTGATCCGGATGTTCCATCAAGAAGATGGGAACCACTTTATCTGAGCTTGTTAGGTGTTATTCCCACTCTCATAAAAGAGTGGTAAGGTGAACTTATCATGGATCAGAGAGACCATCTTTGTAGATAATGATTCACTACTAGCTATTGAAGATGAGCAGGAAGCAATATGTAAGGTGAGGGTCCTAATTTTTTATCATATTGGATGCAATGTTCCTGCATATAGCAACGGAGATATGATCTCTCTCAGGTAAGCATATGCAACGCATGAGAATCTCATTTGATTTTAATATACATTGATATTGCTATTTTGTTCAAATAAACACATACTTTATTTACATGAATTAGAAGACTGTGCTCAAATGGCCTGGGGTGTTGCTGTTTTAGCTAGCATGTGTGCAGAGTTGGATAGGGTGCAAAGATAGGCACGTATAGGGATCATGGTTTTTTCACAGTTCTGCAGGTACGCACAACTTATAAATATATGAAGTTAACAATACTGGATTTATTTCGATTAACATAGATAACATACAGGTTTGGGACAGGGAGCATGTACGCATAGACATGCCAATTGTTAAACATCGCGCAAAGATTCAAGCAGGACCATTGGCTTTAAAATGGATCGGCGTGCGAAGTTTTAAGGAGAATTTGCAGACAACGATTGGTATTTTACTGTAACGAGTTAGATACGCTAAAGGCACATCAGGTAAATATTGAAATAAATTACATGTTTATTTTACCAATCAAGGCAATGATCAACGGACTTTCTTATTTAATGAATGTAGATGATTTCGACACCATATGTTGTTGAAGGAATCATATAACTGCATGAGATCTGTCGAAGAGGTCATTCAATTTGGATGAGCAGAGTACCATTGATATGATATGATATGATATCATAGATATACATCTACCGGATCGTGTTATGCTCCAATTTGAGATGTAACATCATATCCCGACCTTTGTTGAGATAATACACATTGTATCTCGATAAAACACGAAGTACGGATATCCTAAACTGTTTAGTTATACATCGATAATGCGTAGAGTGATAGGCGAAAAGAGAACAATCGATAGTACTTTAGCATGCAGATGCCAACAATGATTTGTGCATGCAATGATATTGGAGCATTACGATAAGGTGGATACATATGCAGATTCCACCTCCTACAGTGGATTACCAACCTCATGGCTCAGTAGAAGAAGAGTGGTATGTTTGATATAATTATATTTAATTTTACAGTACTTTATTGATTTATCACAAATTAATTAGGTGGATATGATTCTACAAGGAAGGACCAATCTTGATGGGATTAAACGGTCAACTGACTTACCTTCTACGACGAAGGCAAAGGTGGAGGATACAATTGTAAACTTTGATGACACGATAAATATATCCTCTTTAATGTATCATTTCCATCACTACGACCAACAATATATGCCCCAACAACAGACACGTTCCATCGAAGCATCAGGTTTCGTCATTTCTATAGATTTAGTTACATCTCTGTTGATCAGCTCATTTTGATAAACATATGATGCAAATTTCTTTAGGTATGAGTTACACGGGATATAGCGGAGAGGGATCTCAACAACAACAATCAACATTTGAGACTTCATGTGACAGTAATTTCTTTATACGATTATCATAAAGGTTCATTTTAGTTTTTCCAAATTAAAGTATTAAATAAAATCTAAATCTTTGGATATACATTATACGAGATTCACTGGACAAGGATCTCAATAACAACAATCAACATTTTAGACTTCAGGTGACAGTAATTTCTTTATCGGGTTATCAAAAGGTTCATTTTATTTTTTTCAATTTAAAGTATTAAATAAAATCTAAATCTTTAGGCATGCATTATAACGATTCATCAAAATAGGATCTCGACAACAACAGTCAACATTTGAGACTTCATTAACACTAATTTCTTTCTATGATTATTAAAATGTTCATTTTAGTTTCTCCAATCTAGAATATTAAATAAGATCTGAATCTTTAGGTATGCATTATACAACATTCACCGGACAAGATCTCAACAACAACAATCAACATTTGAGACTTTAGACAGTAATTTCCGTCTCTGGTTATCAGGATGTTCGTTATACTTTCTCAATTTAAAGTATTTAATATAATCTAAATCTTTAGTTATGCATTATACGGGATTCACCAGACAAGGATCTCAACACGGATAACCAATGTTTGAGAATTCTGGTATGCATTATATTTTATTATTAATTTAATTCGATTTAGTTTTTACTTTTTGATAAATATCAAATACATTAAAAAACTTAAAGGTTTGCATTATGAGGGATTTAGCAGACAAGGGTTGTCACAATTGCAACCACCTTTTGCGACTTCAGGTTGCATTAAATTAGATATTTCATTATCTCGGTTAGTCAATTTAGATTTTTTTATTTTTGATAGTAGAATGCAACTATTTCGTTCTTATAGGATATATTGTAGCTTTGAGCCAATCATAGTTTGCGGGACCATTATATGATGGTCTTTCAAGTCAATTTGATGCGGGGGCCTCTCAACTCACACAACCAACTCATATACAATTCTGAAGCACTTCAACTAGAGACATTTGCGATGATTTTTCAAATTGGGTCAAGCGAAACGAAGAGACAATTACCTAGAGTTTCCATGCTACAGTTGCGGCCACTGGCAGATCCGCCTCGCAGACCATCGGTAGTAGTAAGGATCATAGAGCCCACACAGACAGCTCAAGTTACTCAACCAACTGAATCTCCGAGTAATTCCTCAGCTACATCTCATCCTCCTGATAATGTACTAACTCATTCAGAACAGAATATCAAGAAGAAGACAAAAAAACTCATGAAGATAGTCATAAAAAGACAAGGGACAAGATAAAAGGAGGTGAAGGAAGAGGAGGAGGATGCTTAAAAGGAATTCTAAGAAACTTGATATCATATATCAATGTAAACTACTTTACATTATTTTTTGAAAAAATTAATTATTATGTGATTTTAATAGAATGTATGCATTTCTTTTAAATGGACTTGAGTTATGATATTGTGTGTTGAAAGTATTAATTTATCACGGCGAACATCTTCATATTCGATTTCTATTGATTTTTTAGAACTTAAGATATAGAGATCTTTATGATATGTTGTACGAAATTTTAGTCCTCATTTTACAAAAACGCACTTCTATCCACAAAAATAAGAACTCATTTTAGAAAAAATACCAAGTTACACGACCATAAAATAAAATGAATCATGCATATGCAGATTTTTTGAAAAAGTTATTGATTCAGAAAATAGAAAAATAAAAGAGAACCATCTTTAAAATAATTTTAATAAAGTTATTTCTCATAATGTTTGATAATTTTTCATATTGACATAAAATACACAAATTTTACTCAGTATTTAAATAATTTAAATAAAAATTTTGTCAAGAAGGAGGGAGGAATGGGGTTGAGCCATCTGCGCCAAATCGTCACCTCACGTGCCGATTTGAGCACTTGATGAGTGACCCAAGCGACTAAGGTAAAATGGTATCAAAGGTCGTTGCGACCTCAACCGCTCGGACCGGGCTCATCAAGAAAAAGAAGACCACCAAAACGAAAATCAAACAATCAATGTGGCAAGCGGTCTTGCTATTTGTTTTTACATGCTTTATCTACCAGAGTCGAACACAAGGAGCACGATATGAAAAAGCTGTGAAGTAGTCTGGAATCTAAGAAAATAAAAGAAATTGTTGGATTTAATATTTTTCAAATTTTTTGTAATTTTGAATATTAAGAAAAAGGCTAAAAGGATTCAAAAAGTCACAAACAGACGATTATTTAAAGCATCAAAACTACCCAAAAAATTCAAATAAAAATATTTTTGGATTTTTCAATATTCAGATGTTCTTATGGATTTTAGGAGATTTTTCTGTTTTTTAATTAATTTTCTAAAAATGAAAGAAGGCTAAAAATGCTAAACAGTGTACAACCCGAATCTAAAGGCAATTTAAATTTGTTTAAAATGCCTATAAAATTCAAGCAGTAATTTTATGATAAACTATAAATGAAAACCTAACTACAGCAAGGGAAAATATTTTTTATTTTTTTATGGATTTTTACTGATTTTTCTAAGTTTTTAGTCTTTTACAATTTTTGTGGTTTTTATAGATGAAGATGCAACCAAAATTGAACTGAAATAAAAGCGACTCAAGACAAGCCAACATTAACTTTTTAAGAGTTTTTAATATTTTTAGTTGATTTTTTAAAATAAATAGTAGCAATTTTTAGGATTTTTGAATTTTTAAAAATAATAAATAGAAATAAAATGCAACCAAAAATTCATAGAAATTCCTACACCATGGCGGGAGCCATGTATCAAAATTTCGTGATTTTTGGACAAAATTTGTTATTTATAAAGGCAAAAATTAAACACGCAGCATACAAGGACTAATCTGCAATGAAAACATGATCCTGAACCAATCAATAACACGCGTAGAAATTCTAGAGTCCTAATTGCAATTTTCCCACGAATTTTAGCACATGTCCCAAATCCGTACGTATAGGGGTATAAATGCAAATAGTGAAACTATAATTTCAAAACATAATTGATAAGAAATCTAGGACAAGATCTGTAATTAACCCACAAATACACGTGACGAAGCACGTGAGTCTACACAGGAAGGACTGAAATGTAATAACAAAAATTGTAGGGACTAATATGCAAAGAGTCTCACTGTATAACTTTTATTTTACAAACTAAACTATAAAAGGAAATAAACGCAGGGGTATATGAGCAAATTACCCAAGCAGCTCGTACATCGTGCGTGGGGGCGGACATGTGGCATGCTCTAAATGGGAGAAGGTGAACGACTCTGGCACCGGCGACTGTGTCAGATCTAACGGCCTGACATCTGTTATGATCGGACGTCTGCTATAGCATCTGGGCACGGGAGTGATCCGACGGCAGAGGGAAGGTCTGGAAGAACTATGCCTGGGCGAAGTTCACCGGAGTACTGAGGGAGATCGACAGCTCCGATGAACGATCGGACAACGACAGTCGACTCGTAGGGCTCCTCCGTGTCGAGTGGATGGGTCCGATGGACTCGCGGACGGTCAATTCTCCTGGAGGGTGATTGTGACCTGGGAGAGCTCCGGTGAAGCGAGGTGAAGGCGATATGGGGTGTATCCACGTTCGCAAAGACCTGCAGGGTAAAGCTTTAACTCAGAGGTGTGCTCCGGTCGAGGTTATTTGACTGAAACCAAAGAGAAGCGTCGGTGGATGGAGGTGGGGGTTTCCGACGAGTGATGGAGGAAACTGATGGCCTACTCCTGGCAATCCAAGCCAAGCCTTGGATGATCAGGTTGCGTATGGAGGGTGACGGCGGGATAGGTTGTCGATCAAAATGGATGAAGGTGGCTGATAAGGCTCCGACCGGTTGGTCGGAGCAGGCAGAGCGGCGGAAGATGAAAAATGAAAGATTCGGAGCTAAGGACTATGCGAGGGGTACCTAAAGGTCCTAAATCAATCCTGAGCTCCAGGGGGTGTCGTCGAAGGGGATCGTCGCCTCAACATCGCTGCAGAAGGCGGGGAGGCTCGTCGCGACGGTGCTCCGTCCACGAGCTTTGAGCGTCGGTTGTAGTAGTCCTCTCCGATCACCAAGGGCCTCCTCCGATTGTTGTCACCAAGGGGAAGGGTTCTAGGGTCTTAAGGGAGTGTGCGGCGCAAGCTACAGACCCAGGCAGTCGAGTGAAGGTTTTATAGGCCATCCCAGCTGACTGGAGAGAATCAGGGCTTGCGCACAATCCAAGAATGATCCACGATTCCCTAAGATCCGCGAGGATCACTGATCCATTAGGAGAAGCGGCCGGAAAAATTGGGGCAGGAGGTTGTAGGATCCGAATGAGAGAAATGGGAGAAATTGGAGCAAGAGTCGGATCCGCGCGCAGGAGGGTCCGGGAGGGGCAGTTGACCGGGGTCAACATCCCTCCTGGACCAATCAGAAAAAAGCTTGGTCAAAAAGAATTGGAAAATAAATTAAAAATAGAAAATGATTTAAATTAAAAATGTTCAAAGTGAAAAATATTTATTATTTTTCAAACTATTTTTTTGTGATTTCCAATTATTTTTTATGAAAAATAAATTATAGTATATACAGTATATTATATTATATACATGTATAAAATACCTATGTATTTTGTACAATTATTTTTATTTTCTTATTTTTTTCACAATTACCCCACTTTTATATTTTATTTATTTACAACATATTATTTGGAGTATAAAATAATTTTTATTTTATGTTTATTAGATATTTACAAGTATAAAATAAATAAACATTGATACATGTTTACATGTATTATGTACAAGGTGAGAGAGAGAAAGAATTTTGTTTTTATTTTATTTTTCTAAATTTTATTTTATTTTTAGAAATATGTACAAGGGCATAAAAATACCTTCTTATTTTTATTTTTTGTAAAAATAAAATAATAATAACATATATATACATGGGAAGGAGTATGTACGAGGTAGAGGGCCCTATCTCTCTCTACTGATTTTATTTGGCGATCTGGTCCATTTTGGACCCTCTCTTGGGCTTAGATCACTCAATATTTAGCCTAAATATTTTTATTTTTCTTCTATTCTTTATTCTTTTATTTTTACACAAATACATGCTATTTATTGAATATTAACAAATGCATGCTTATTGGTAATTTTTTGTATTTACAACTATATACATGATGCTTTGCCAAGATATTTAGCAAAAATAAAAGAATAAAGAGTGATGAATGAGTATTCATCACCCCCTATACTTTACTTTTGCTAGTCTCTTAGCAAACACTTATTTGAAAAAGAAGTGAAAAGAGAAAGAAAAAGAAAAAGAAGGTGAAGTAATGTTGATCATGAAACTTGCCTTTATTAAATTGAAGTATGGAGCTTAGTCAGACCTTTGGATTATTAGTTTGCCAGGACCTTATTTGGACTTAGGTTTAAAACTTAACAGCCTCCACGTTCCACCACTCTATGGTCAAGACTCCTCAATAATACAGATCAGAACAAGTCTACATACACAAACTCTAATGACCGTGAATCTTTTCTTGTACTGTGTAAGTGATATGTAGCTCCCCACCTCAGAAATGGCAAAGTTACAACCCTCCTCAACAAGGTAACTCTAATGCCCTAATTTGGAAGCTCTTTCCTCGAGGAGCGGGGTATTCCCTTCTAAGTTCAAGTTCAACCGGCTCAATGCATTTTTAATTACGCCATTGTCATGAAATTTCTCACAAATTTGAAAGCTATAGAATGTTTAAGATGTTGATTCTGGTTGATATCATGGTTAACTATAGTTCATGATTTATTCAGCAGTGGATGGTAGTTCCTATAATTTATGGTTACATATATGAGTTATATTCTAGTGGATGATGGTTCATGGTTTATACTTCCACTTGCACAAATAGAATCTCCATTGATAGCTTTGTGTGGCTTACCTTTATACATAGAAGTCCATACTATGTTCGGTCAGATATCCTTGGGTTGTATTTTATTACATGTTCAATATGTTTGATATTCCCTAATACAAACATATTTCCATTCTTCAAACTTCATTTCTAAAATGCAAAATGAATTTCCAATCTAGATTGTCCCATGAATTTCATACATGGGTTATTTGCTGCAACATACTCGTCATTCACCGTCACTTATTTCGGTGTCTATTACCCAACCAACATAAGTTTCAGTCCAATTAATTTGCTAAATATCATGTATCTCACTCATCTTGTGAATGATGCATATGTATAAACAACTTCCGGTATTCCTTTGCAGTTCCATTCGTTGAAATTGGATGAGTTGGACAATGGAGTAACCCCTCTTTACCCAATTATGCACAATTAGAGGAGGTGCAACAGTTGCGCTACTACGACATTCGTAGTTTCTATCGACGAGCACCGTTTGATGGAGACAACACTCGTGTGGGTAACACCTCAAAGCGGAGGGCACTGATGAATACCCATTCATCACTCTTTATTCTTATATTTTAGCTACAAAAACCTTTGCAAATGCATGTGGATATATGTAAATATAAATAATTACCAAAAGCATGCATTATGTAAAAACCTATAATTAGCATGTTTTTGTGCAAAAATAAAAGAATAAAGATTAAAAAGAAAAAGAGGGAAATGTTTAGAATAAATATTGAGCAACCTAACCCAAGGGAGGGCTCAGCATGGGCCTGAACGCATAAAAGCCAAAGTAGAGGAAGATAGGGGCTCATGTGTAAGTATTCATGTAAATAAATAAAACTATATTTTCCTCACCCAAAAATATGCTTGTAAATACTTGTATATATTTATAAAAATATAAAAACAAAATGAAAAGTTAAAAATCAAAAAGATCAAAAATACTCCCTTTCATCATGTACATAAACCACACCTATATACTTATTTAGCTTTGTAAATATATAAAAGTAATTTTCATAATTTTTGTAAATAGTTTATGTTATATATTGTAAATAAATAAAATAAAAACAAAATAAAAATAGAAAAATTAAAAATATAAAAAAAAATATAAATACATTGTACATATACCATGTATATAGATGTATATATCTATCTATTTTACCTATGTACATAAATAATAAAAATTAAACAAAAATATCTTTTTATTCCTTATTTTATAATGTAAATAAATAAAATATAAAAAGGGAATAAAATCGTACAAAAATAACAATTACAAATCAAAAATCAAAACCCTACATTGTGTATATATACCTAAATATAGTACATACTATGTAAATACCTTATTTTTTATTTCCAAAAATTAATTAAAAATCACAAAAAATAGAAAAAAAAATAAAATAAAAATATTTTATGTTTTAAGTTTTTACTAATTCGATCATTTTCTGGCTCAAAATAATTAAATAAAAATTTAAAGCTTGGCGGGCTTTGATTGGTCCACGGGGGATTGTTGACCCCCGGTCAACTCTCCCCCCACGACCACCAGAGCCGGGTCCGTCCTGCCCGACCCGTTTTCTCCTATTTTTATCCGGCTGACCCGACCGCCATTAACCCAAACCCCGGGTCCGAATCATTCTCCTTGCATCCGGCATCCTCGCCGGAGCCGCTCCCTCGCGATCCGCGCGCTCCTGAGCTTGCCCGGATCCCCTCTTCTCGGACCCCTAGCCATATAAAGCTGGAGCTCAGCCACCTTCCCACGCTATCTTTGGTCATTTGCGTAGTCCTCCAGTGAGCTCCAGAGAGAGAGCGAGGTGACAGCTCGCATCCCCGACCTGTTGCAGCGAGGAGAACCGGCGAAACCATCTATCCGGCGACATAGCCGCCGTAGCTCCGCCACCTGAGCGAGCTTCGAGCCTCGGGCAGAGACATCCCTTGAGGCGACGACCGGGAGCTTCCCCAGCTCCGTCACAGTCTATTCCTCCACCCAGGTAACCTCTTAGCTCAGCCAGTTCGTCTAATTTCCATTTTCGCCCAATCTTCGCCGTCGACGTTTTTCTTCGATTCCGACCATTCCGCCTTCCATCTCGATCATCGGAATCTACCCTCACGTTCGCCTTCTCCCGACGCACCTTCTGCACCCACTCACCCAACCCAGCTCGCACAGGAGCTGGGAACCGGGCTCCTCCGTCCACCACCTTCGCCGGAGCCCGTCGCCCCGACGCACCAGCCACCTCCACATCGCCTAACCGGGTCGAGGCAGTTTGCCCTCGACCCGCGAGTCTTCTGAGCCCCTTTTCAGGTCCTACCGAGCCCATCTGAGGGTTTGGTCATCCAGGCCGGGAGACCTAGCTCCGACGACCGTGCCTGAGCTCCTCAGAGCTCGGGTCGATCATCGGAGCATCGCAGCAGACGCGGGAGCCCTCCAGCATTCTTCTCCGACCTTCAGAGTGCTCCGAGGAGGAGCGCAGCGCTCGCACGAGCCCGGCGAAGCTCGCCGGGGCTTTGTTCTTCCAGCATCCTCCAGCGCCGTCGATCTTCATCCCTCGCTCCAGTTCTAATCTGGGTCGTCCACTTGTGGAGCAGCCGACACCGTCAGATCTGAGGAGACGTCATCTGGAGCGCCCACCAGTCCCAGCCTTCCGATCAGCCACGTGGAGCGCATCCAGAGCCCCCGCTTAATAAAGGGTAATTTATTCTTAGATCCTTATCTTTGCTTTATTTCGTTTGAGTCCTGTAAATATTTAAATACGTTGTTTAGTTTTAGGTTTATTTGCATAGAGGATCCTGAGCTTTAGTGTAATTGCATTTATACCCCTGCCTGTTGTGAGCCACGTGCTTCGTCACGTGTTATTTTGGTGTATTTGCAGCATATGCCCTTGTGGTTCTGGTTGTCATGAAATGAATGAAAGTTTTTAGATATTTGCATTTATACCCTTGTGAATGCTTTATTTCCGCATGTGCGTCCTATTTTGGGTAATTTGCAAGTGAGGCCCCTGGACTTTTGGTACGTGTTACCAATAAGCCCTCGGGACTTATTTTTCTTACATTTAGGTCCTTGAGTGCCCCAGGCACGCGCGTGGCGCGTGTTTTACTGGGTATTTTGCACCAGGACCCCCAGAACTGTGGGTATTTGCACTTTGGTCCCTGTGCACAGTGCCCCATCTCTATTAGTTGTTGTTTAGTTTAGTTTGTTTGATTTTCTAGCCGATTTTGGCTATTTTTCATTGCTTGAAAATCTTAAAAACTTAAAAACACTTAAAAACCCATAAAAATTCTAATAAATACATTAAAAATCCAAAAACAATAAACTTGGTACCCAAATTTTCCTTGTTTCCTCTATTTTACAGGAAAAATTACCTCCAGGCCATTTAGAGGCCCTTAGATATTTTATCTAGGGCTTGTTGGCTCGGCTGGACAGTACCCTTTATTTTTGCCACTGTTTGATTTTTAGAAAATAAAATAAATATCGGAAAAATATCAAAAATTCACCAAAAACAGAAAAAAATACAAAACACATAAAAATATTGTTGTTTTGATTTTTGGTTGATTTTTGGTGCTTGAAATAATTTGTTGAATTGTGTTCGTCCTTGCTTTTCTTATTTTCTTTATATATTAAAAATCCAAAAAAATATAAAAATAATTAAAAACCACTAAAATATTTTCCTCTTTTATTTTATTTGTTTTGACTACTTCGTAGGCCTCTCAGCCAACCCGTGCTCCTTGAGTTCGACCCTGGGTGCTATACCAGGTTAATCACATAGCAGGACCGCTTTTTCGTGCTTGATTGATTTATTTAGTGGTTCGATTTTTCTTGATTGACATAGCCAGGTGATCTAGGTCGCAACGACCATCTAGACACCTTTGCCTTGATCATCAAGCGTGTCGTTAGAAGGGCGCCGTTGCCGGGGAGCACGGCTTAGTAGTCATTTTTTTAGCTTTTCCGCGGCTTTTGATTTTCGCGGCTTTTTGTATAGAATTTTTGTAGATATATTTTTCTGATATTTTCTGATAATAATTTGGACTGACCACTTGTCTCTTTTTCTTACGAGGGCCCGAGGATCGAGGCGGCCGATTTCGAGAAGCCGACGCAACCGCGAGACTCGGAGGCGGCTCCCTTCTGCACGGAGCCGCAGGAGAGAGCGAGAGAGAGAGAGTTGAGTGGGTGAGGTTAAATTAGGATTATTTGATTGTTGTTGTAATAATACAGGGACTCAGACTGGACTTGGACTTGGTTGACCTAGCAGGTCTGTTTCGCCGAGCACCGGTGTGCTCGGGGGACCCTTAGGAGTTTTTCGCGGTTTTACGCGGCTTTGTTTTCTTTCTTTTTACTGCCTTTTACGGTTTTTAGCGGTTTTTCTCGAGCCCCTAGATTTAGGATTTTCTGCTTGACTGTGCCGTAATTAGTAGGATCCCCACACCTAATTAATTGCCTGTTCCTATAGAACGATAATTGGACCTACTAATAAATCAATAATAAAAATAGCTTAGTCGCTTTCCTGAGAGCCTACGCGCCGCGAGCCTGCCCCGTCAAGCGCTACTCCTGAACTCGACTTGTCGAGAAGAGGAGGGGTGAGTCTAGACCGGACTCTTTGGATCGAGGGCGAGTGACTAAGCTAGACGGTTCTGTCGAGTAGAAATTGCCTGTTTAGGACTCGGTTTTCACCGCTGCACCATATAGGTAGTTTCTTTCCTGTCTTTACATTTATGCGCGGATCATATTGCATGTAGAGTGCTGGAGTCAGGTACGCCTTCCTTACTTTGCATGCATCATTGATTTCATCGTGCATCGGCTTTTTCGACTTCTCCCCTCTATTTTCGGACTTAATAATCAGGAGAACCGAAAAATTCGTTAGGCGTTTGTTTGATATTTGAAAAATATTAAAAAGAAAAACCATAAAATTGGGACTGGTTAACACTATTGATCTTAAAAGACGCTCACCCTAATAATTTTGTCTTGGGGAGAGCAACCCCCTCATTGTATGGTTTGGATGCGCGAGAGAGTGACCCGCACCCTAGGTAGAACCCCCCAGTGCTAGTCCCGACTGATTACCGACTCTTCCGTGCGGGCCAGTCGGTTGGGATAGTATCGTATATCCTAACAGGTCACGTAAGCGCTCTGATATTTTGTGTGTTCACCAAAATAAAAAAGACAAGATAATTTGACCGAACTTTCACGGTCTTCAGCTCGTGTTGCGTTGGTGAACCGGGGGTTTGTTTGTGATCATAGTTGCTCCAGATCTCATCCGCCTTACTCGCCAGATCAAGATGATGGGTAGACGGTCTCTTAGGCAGCCTCTGGCTGCACCGCTTTCGGGCACGTCTACCCGATCATCTAGGTTGGCCCGCGAGAGCCGAGACCAGCTCTCCGAGCCCGAGTACGACTCCGCCCTGTTCCCCCTCGACCCCCTTTCTTTTGGTACTGAGAGATATGAGCCCGAGGAGAGATTAGCAGATTTGACAGCACCTGAGTTGGGCTCGTTTGATTTTGCAGACGTTGCTATGGCCAGAGCCGGCAGTTCCGATGATCACTCCCGTCAGCCTGAGCACTTTGTACTTGACCAGGGAGCGATCAACTCTACCCTGATCGCATCACTTGAGACAGTCCAGCAGCAGTTACGCGATCAGAGAGCGTTTATGATTGAGATGAGGAGAGAGTTGGAGAGGCTCAGAGCAGAGCGAGATCAGCAGAGTGAGCATGAGGAGATACCTGATGCAGAGGCACGTGCCGCAGCAGCCGCCGCCGCAGCGGCAGCCGCCGCTGCAGGAGGACCACCACGACCGATGCGGGAGTTGCACAACCCCGGATCGACACTCATGCATCATTGGGTAGTAGTGCCAGCGATCGTGGGGGACTTCAAGTTCCCCCCGAACACCTTGCAGTTGCTGCCCGTTTCCACGGACTTGCCACTGAGGAGCCCCACCTCCACCTCCAGGAGTTCCTGATGATCTGCAGCACTGTCCATGATCGCCACGTGGATCAGGACACGATTCGGATGATAGCCTTCCCCTTTTCACTGGCAGATAGAGCAGCCACCTGGCTGAAACACTTGGGGAAGTTTGTCTACACCTGGGAGCAGCTCCCACCGAGTACTTGAACAAGTACTATCCACTCGGGCGGACGAATGCAGCGAGAGCCCTGATCATCAACTTCTCCATGTTCCCCAACGAGCAGTTTCACGAGGCATGAGAGAGGTTTCGAGATCTCCTAGACAGATGACCGCACCACGACATCTCCAAGCCGAACTTAGTTCAGAGCTTTTTCAGCGGGTTGACGCCAGAGCTTCAGGGTCTGGTGAACGCTTCTTGCGGCGGATCCTACTTTGCCAAGGACCACGACCAGGTCTGGGCCATCTACGAGGAGATGGTCGAAAACTACATGGTGATGTCCCAGACCAGGTTGTATACTCAGAGACCCCAGCCACAGCAGCCAGGACCCGTGCAGTACCAGCGGATAGCACGGGTAGATGCAGGTCCATCCAGTTCGTCCGCAGTCGCAGCAGCACAGGCAGAGTCATCCGCTGCGGACATGGGTATTATCAGCGAGAAGTTGGACCGCATGGAGCTGATTGAGAAGAAGCAGTGTCAGAGCATCACTCAGATGGAACAGATGGCACAGGTTCTGAGCGACATGAAGACCCAGCTCATGTGTCTCCAGGAGGCACAGACGGCTTCACAGCCCCGTCTTCTGTCGCGAGGCGATACCGGCGGCAGCAGCAGCTCGTCCCAGCGCTCCAGCTCCTCACAGCAGCCTAGACAGGTTCACCTTGTACAGGCGGAGTCGTACCAGCAGCCGCAGCCTACCTACCAGTCCCCACCATCTCCAGACATGCAGATGGTGGTCTACCAGCCGGATCAGCCTCTGACAGTACTCCCGCCAGCCCCCTACGATGCAGAGCCATTGACGGATGTCAACGGGATTTGGTATGACCGCCCCCAGCCTGGGATCCGACGAGATCACCCCGGATTCAGGTGGGGGAGTGGTGGTGCCCAGCCCCAGCAGCAGTCGTCAGGTCAGGGAGGGCAGTACTCCCAGCAGAGAGATCACCAGCAGCAGCAGCAACAGCCCCCAGCATACCAGCAGCACCAGCCATCATCCTTCGGTCCGCGTCCCTACCAGCAGCAGGGACAGTCGTGGAGATGTGAGCAGCAGGCTCACCCAGTTCAGCAGCAGCACCCTTCCTCATACCCCTCTCACCACCACCAGCAGTTCCAGCAGCCTCAGCACCAGAGAGGCTATCCGTCGGGCTCCCACGAGAGTCCCGCTTTAGATGACATCGCCCGCCTCCTCACGGACCAGCAGGCCACGTTCAGACGGGAGATGGACGAGTTCTGCCAGGAGATGCGGGACTTGATGAGAGGGAAGGCCGCCATTCCAGCCCAGATTGAGCCGAATCCGAATAACCTCAAGAGGAAATCTGAGCAGGTAGTACACACTGAGTTTGCCACTCCTAGTGACCCGTTTGTTGATACATCTTCGGATCTATTTGATGCTGATTTTATCACACTTAGGAGCGGTAGGACCCCAGCAGGCGGCGGCGCCTCATCTGAGCTTCACCACGAGGATACTTCAGAGGCGCCACATGAGGAGGAGGAGAGCGGTACTGAGGCCGCTCCAGACGATGACGGTGGCACTGAGGCCACCAAGGATGCTGATCCCACCGGCGGTACTGAGGCCGCCGCTTCACCAGTTCGAGGAGGTGGTACTGATGCCACCCGTTTAGCCGAGCCAGCCCGTGGTACTGACGCCGCGAGACGTCTACCAGCAGCAGAGCCAGCTAGAGGTGGTACTGAGGCCACCGGTGTTTGTATTGAGAGAGATGTTGTCTTTCCTCGCCTTGATGTATCTCAGAACTTTGATTCGAATAAAGGAAAAGGTTTAGTTTCTTCTGGTCCCACTGTGGTGCATGATGTATGTGTGGATCCGGTCGTCAAACCGTCTAGGCCTTTTCCTAGTCCTTCATCTGAGAAGGACCCTGTGATCCCCTTCCCTAGAGCCCTTCAGATGGGGAAGGGGAAGAAAAAAAATCCGAAAAAGAGAGAGCTTGAGGAGTTCAGTCAGAGCATGATCGATAGATTCCACATCCAGCTGACCCTCCAGGAGGCTTTGCAGCACATCCCCCTTCTTCAGCGATCTTTGAGAGACAGGTCCACAGTCAGGAGGAGGAGGAGGAATCACACTTCAGAGATCCATGTGCTGACGAAAGCCACGTGTTTTGCGATCCAGAACCGTCTGCCGGCCAAGAGGCCAGATTCAGGGGCACCGTATGTCAGCTGTCAGATTAGTGAGCAGAAGTTCGACTGGACTCTATTGGATAGCGGATCGTCGAACAACCTTCTTCCGGCAGCCCTTCTCGACCGTTTCGAGTTGGGCACTCTTCGACAGAGCAGGACAGTCCTTCAGTTTGCTGATCGATCTGTCAAGAGGCCGAAGGGGTTGTTGCGAGATGTTATCGTCACGATTCAGGGCCTGAAATTCCCCGTGGACTTCGTAGTATTGGACATGGAGATCCCTGATTCAGTGGTCGATACCCCCATCATCCTTGGTCGTCCGTTCTTGGCCACAACCAAGGCGGTAACTGATCATGATAGCGGGAAGGTGTACTTTCGCGTCGAGGGCGAGAGTATACAAATAGAGACGGTCGAAGACTACAGAGCTAGAGAGAGAGTCCGCTCAGATGCGAGTACAGATTCAGAGCAGCTGACAGACGCAGAGCCAGACATCCACCAGGACTGTGATTTTGTGATCACAGACGATGAGGCAGCTTGGGCAGATCCCGCAGCACAGACCATCCTCTCATATTCAGATACAGCTGATGCCAAGATGATAGCAGAGGAGAGTCTGGAGAGCACAACCCTGGTTCAGGATACCATAGAGGCAGCAGAGCCGGGCCTTGATCGCGACACGATGTTTAGTGATGGTGGTGTTGAGGCCACCTTGTTTTCCGGTGGTACTGATGCCACCGCGATTGATACAGATCCCTCGGATTCAGAGTCTGATTGGGCCAATTGCTATGATCAGATGCCAGACCTGAGTCCACCTGAGCCTATAGATGAGGAGGAGGTAGATGCAGAGCCGAGTAGAGACAGTGCAGTTGAGCAGCCTTCTCCCGATCCAGTTTGCGAGAGTACGCTTTCACTTTCCCAGGCAGATTTGGCAGACTTAGCAGCTTTCACTCAGTTTCTTCCGCAGCCAGATTTGCCAGCACCCAGTATTCCAGAGCTGAAGCCGCTCCCTACTTCGCTGAAGTATCGATTCCTTGCGGGCGATCCAGAGATGTACCCAGTCATCATCTCCGCCGAGTTAACTGGAGAGCAGGAATCCCGTTTGATGGGGGTTCTTGAAAAGAACCGCAAGGTAATCAGATGGAGCGTAGCGGATCTCCATGGGATTAGTCCATCAGTGTGCTCCCACCATATCTATCTCGAGGAGGGGGCGAAGCCGTCGCGTGAGTTCCAGCGGCGACTGAACCCCAACCTGAGAGAGGTCGTGATGAAGGAAATATCGAAATGGTGGAGTGCAGATTTTATTTATCCCATTTCCGACTCCAAGTGGGTCAGCTCCTTGCATGTGATGCCCAAGAAGACGGGCATCACGACTGTGATCAGTGAGTCGGGAGAGGAGATCGCTACACGAGTACCCACCTCTTGGAGGGTTTGTGTTGACTACAGGAGACTCAACCAAGCCACCAAGAAGGACCATTTCCCCCTGCCTTTTATTGACCAGATCATTGAGAGACTGGCAGGGAAGAGCCATTATTGCTTCCTGGATGGGTACTCGGGCTACAACCAAGTGGCCATCGCTCCTGAGGATCAGGAGAAGACCACCTTTACCTGTCCCTTCGGCACATATGCTTTTCGACGCATGCCATTTGGGCTATGCAATGCCCCTGCGACTTTTCAGAGGTGCATGCTGTCGATCTTTTCGGACATGGTAGGGGAGTGTTTAGAGGTCTTCATGGACGATTTCTCGGTCTACGGCGACGGATTCGACTCCTGTCTTGACTGCCTAGACCGAGTACTCCAGCGATGTATTGAGTATCATTTGGTTCTATCTTGGGAGAAGAGTCACTTCATGGTGACTCAAGGGACGGTGCTTGGCCACATCATCTCCAACAGGGGCATGGAGGTTGATCCGGCCAAGGTTGATGTCATTAGGAAACTCGCACCGCCGTCCAATCTGAGGCAGCTACGGTCATTCCTGGGGCACGTTGGATTTTATAGGAGATTTATTCAGGATTTCAGCAGGATTGCCCGACCGTTGACTGACCTCTTGACGAAAGACACCGAGTTCCTTGTCGATGACAAGTGTCTTTCGTCCTTTGCGACTCTCCAGCAGTGCGTTATTGAGGCTCCTGTCCTCCAGCCGTCTGATTGGTCTCTCCCATTCGAGATCATGACGGATGCCTCCGACTTTGCCGTAGGGGCAGTGCTGGGACAGAAGAGGGATGGAGTTCCGTTTGCCATACACTACGCTAGCCGCACATTGGATTCCGCCCAGCGGAATTACACGGTCACAGAGAAGGAGATGCTAGCCGTAGTGTTTGCCCTAGATTAGTTCAGATCGTATATCATTGGATCTAGAGTGACTTTGTTTACAGATCACACCGCCATCAGGTACCTCATGGTAAAGAAGGATGCCAAGGCCATACTGACTAGATGGATCCTTCTACTCCAGGAGTTCGACATTGAGATCAAGGATAAGCCTGGAGTCAAGAATGTGGTGGCGGATCACCTCTCCCGTTTAGAGCAGCCTGAGGAGTCTGAGCAGATTGATCCTATTCGAGATACCTTCCCAGATGAGGCGATCCTTGCTATCGCCTCACTCCCATGGTATGCCGATATTGTGAACTTTCTCGTTGCTGGGAAAGTCCCACAGGATTGGCCCAGGCAGAGGCTTGAGACCTTCCTTGTGAGGGCCAAGTCCTACCACTGGGAGGATCCCATCCTTTACCACGAAGGAGGGGATAGCGTCTGGCGTCGGTGTATTCCTCAGGAGGAACACCATAGCGTCCTCACTTACTGCCACAAGCTTGAGGCAGGAGGACATCATTCTGGGAGGAGAACGGCACAGAAAGTGCTTCAATCCGGCTTGTGGTGGCCTACCCTCTTCAAGGACTCTGATGAGTTCGTGAAGAGGTGTACTGACTGTCAGAGGATGGGCACTTGTGGACAGCGTGATATGATGCCGATGCAGCCCATTCACTTCTGTGAGGTTTTTGATGCATGGGGCATCGATTTCATGGGTCCATTCCCTAAGAGTCAGGGATTTGAGTACATTCTGTTGGCCGTTGATTATGTGAGTCGTTGGGTGGAGGCTATCCCCGCCCGAGCCGCTGATGCGAGGACAGTTTGCAGATTTTTGAGGAAGCATATCATCACGCGGTTCGGGGTTCCACGAGTTCTGATTTCTGATGGGGGGTCTCATTTCATCAACGACCAGGTGAAGGCCCTTGCTAGCGAGTTCAGTATAGACCATCGTGTTGCCACACCTTACCATCCACAGACGAATGGTCTAGCTGAGGTGTCGAATATGGAGATTAAGACTATCTTGCAGAAAGTCGTCCATCCTGACCGAAAGGATTGGTCACAGCTCTTGGACTCGGTCTTGTGGGCATATAGGACGTCTTTCAAGACTCCGTTGGGCACATCTCCCTTTCGCCTCGTATATGGCAAGCCGTGCCATTTACCTGTTGAGCTGAGGCACAAGTCACTTTGGGCAGTTACAGATATTTTGATGGATCCAGATGGTATGGGAGACCAGAGGAGGGCAGAGTTAGCTGCCTTGGAGGAGCTTAGAGATACAACTTTCTCAAACAGCCTACATTATAAGGAGAGAGTGAAGGAGTGGCATGATTCTCATATCAGCCACAAGCATTTTGAGATTGGACAGAGAGTATGGCTGTTTGATGCGAGGCTACGATTATTTCCAGGGAAGCTACAGAGCAAATGGAAGGGACCCTACTTGGTCAGAAAGGTACACGACAATGGTAGCATTGATATATCCGAGTTGTCTTCTGAGAGTACCTTTCGAGTGAACGGCCAGCGGCTCAAGCCATTCCTAGATCATGAGCCGCGGGACGTTATTGTTGCCCCTATTCATTTTGCGTGAGATGTGGTCTCTTGACTCACATCTTTTGCATCTCACGCCTGATTTTCACTGTTCCTCCACCCTGTATAGATCCAGTTGTCCATATCATTCTATTCTTTAGTCCCACATCCCTTTACTCATCTTATGATTATGCTATACTTAGGGTGTACTTTACCCTAAGTATAGGGGGGATGTAGGACCGGCGGGTATTCTTTTCATTCTTTCTGCTCCTGTTTTGCTGCCTATACTTAGGGATATTTTACCCTAAGTATAGGGGGGCAGACTCTGTATCTTCTTCACTCGAATTTCCCTTCATGTACAGCTTGCTATACTTAGGATTAGTTAATCCTAAGTATAGGGGGAAACCACCGAGTCCCTCTCATTCTATTCATTTATTCGTTTCTGTACTTAGCCATTCCTTTTCACTCCCCTTTTACTAAGCACGAGTTATGTCTTCTTCATCGCTCTTGATCACTCTGAGGACATCGTTCGAGCTAAGTATAGGGGGGGTGTGTATATATTTCATATATACTTTAGCCATAACTCGTACTTTGTGTGAGTGTGTTAATAAATAAAATGGCTAAAAACCACAAAAATAATTTTTTTTTTCATGTGCATAAACTTCTTTTACTTGCACATACATAGCTAGTGTACAAAGTATTTCTGTAAAAATGATTTCAAAAATCTTTGGTGTAAAGCTTGTGTAAATATCTTTGTATCAAAATTATGTATATAGTACAAAATTTTTCTAAAATGTTTTGAAAATCAAAAGTTTGCAAAACTCTTGTGTAAATATGTGTAAATATCTTTTTGCAAAACTTGCACCTCATGCATCATTCATCCATGATTTCAAAACATTTTTCAAAAAATTTGCACGATTGTAAAATTTGTGTAAATAAGCATCTTATGTACATATATGTATATAGTTTTTCCTGGATGAGAGTTGACATTTAAACTAAGCCTGGAATTAAATTGAGAAATGGAGCTCGAATAAGATCTTAATCCACCTAACTTTAAGAGGAACCTTATAGGACTTAGGGTTAAGGCTTTTCAGGTCCATAAGGACTTAATTCTTTGAGTCCACTAGGCTATGAGCATATGTCATCTTGATGAGCCTAAGTAGAGCACTTAACAACACACGCATGACTCTTAGAGACAATGGCTTGACTTGCACTAGCACTTTACACATGGCTCTCCACGGATGAGGTGGTGAGGAGGCAGTTTCCTTTGGCTTGGGGTAGCATATGAGGGTAGTACTTCTAGGCGGAACCTCTCTTCTTCTTCTAGTGAAGGAAGTGCGTCTCAACTTGGTCTAGTGGTGATGAAGGCTAAAGACAGAAGCTGTGGGTTGCAATAAAGCTTCAAAAGAGGGATAGTCTACTGACTCAAGAGGAAAATTTCTTGTATATATGCTGCACCATGTAGATATGTTGTATAGAAGTCCTTGAAAAAAAATTGCAAAATGCAAAAAGAACTCCAAAAAAGTGGTTGGTCGGATTGAAAATTTAATAACCCCACCGGAGTGTATATAGTCAAATAAAGCAAAAGCTTATGGTATCCATGTTACATCTCATGAAGCTTGCAGCGGGAGACTTAGCTACACTGGCTGAGCTTCCAAAAGTCTATACTTCTTCCCCCTCTTCTTGAGCCGGTTGCACTTGAACTTAGAAGGGAATACCCCGCTTCTCGAGGAAAGAGTTGCTAGACCGAGGCATTAGAGTTACCAGGTTGAGGGAGGTTGTTTCTTTGTTACTTCTGAGGTGGGGAGCCACATATCACTTACACTGCATGGAAAGATTCATGGTCATTAGAGTTTGTGTATGTAGACTTGTTCTGATCTGGTTTATTGAGGAGCCCTGGTTATAGATTAGTGGAACTTGGAGGCTGTTGAGTTTTAAGCTTAAGTCTAAATAAGGTTCCGACACATTAATAATCCAAAGATCTGATCGAGCTCCATACCCCAATTTAATGAAGGCAAGTTTAATAATCAACCTTGATCCATGTACATCATCTTTTTCTTTCTTTCTTTTTCACTTCTTTTTCATGTAAGTGTTTGCCAAGGAACTAGCAAAGTTAAGTATAGGGGGGTGATGAATACCCATTCATCACTCTTTATTCTTATATTTTAGCTACAAAAACCTTTGCAAATGCATGTGGATATATGTAAATATAAATAATTACCAAAAGCATGCATTGTGTAAAAACCTACAATTAGCATGTTTTTGTGCAAAAATAAAAGAATAAAGATTAAAAAGAAAAAGAGGGAAATGTTTAGAATAAATATTGAGCAACCTAACCCAAGGGAGGGCTCAGCATGGGCCTGACCGCATAAAAGCCAAAGTAGAGGGAGATAGGGGCTCATGTGTAAGTATTCATGTAAATAAATAAAACTATATTTTCCTCACCCAAAAATATGCTTGTAAATACTTGTATGTATTTATAAAAATATAAAAACAAAATAAAAAGTTGAAAATCAAAAAGATCAAAAATACTCCCTTTCATCATGTACATAAACCACACCTATATACTTATTTAGCTTTGTAAATATATAAAAGTAATTTTCATAATTTTTGTAAATAGTTTAGGTTATATATTGTAAATAAATAAAATAAAAACAAAATAAAAATAGAAAAATTAAAAATATAAAAAAAATATAAATACATTGTACATATACCATGTATATAGATGTATATATCTATCTATTTTACCTATGTACATAAATAATAAAAATTAAACAAAAATATCTTTTTATTCCTTATTTTATAATGTAAATAAATAAAATATAAAAAGGGAATAAAATCGTACAAAAATAACAATTAAAAATCAAAAATCAAAACCCTACATTGTGTATATATACCTATATATAGTACATACTATGTAAATACCTTATTTTTTATTTCCAAAAATTAATTAAAAATCACAAAAAATAGAAAAAAATAAAATAAAAATATTTTATGTTTTAAGTTTTTACTAATTTGATCATTTTCTGGCTCAAAATAATTAAATAAAAATTTAAAGCTTGGCGGGCTCTGATTGGTCCACGGGGGATTGTTGACCCCCGGTCAACTCTCCCCCCAGGACCACCAGAGCCGGGTCCGTCCTGCCCGACCCGTTTTCTCCTATTTTTATCCGGCTGACCCGACCGCCATTAACCCAAACCCCGGGTCCGAATCATTCTCCTTGCATCCGGCATCCTCGCCGGAGCCACTCCCTCGGGATCCGCGCGCTCCTGAGCTTGCCCGGACCCCCTCTTCTCGGACCCCTAGCCATATAAAGCTGGAGCTCAGCCACCTTCCCACGCTATCTTTGGCCATTTGCGTAGTCCTCCAGTGAGCTCCAGAGAGAGAGCGAGGTGACAGCTCGCATCCCCGACCTGTTGCAGCGAGGAGAACCGGCGAAACCATCGATCCGGCGACGTAGCCGCCGTAGCTCCGCCACCTGAGCGAGCTTCGAGCCTCGGGCAGAGACATCCCTTGAGGCGACGACCGGGAGCTTCCCCAGCTCCGCCACAGTCTATTCCTCCACCCAGGTAACCTCTTAGCTCAGCCAATTCGTCTAATTTCCATTTTCGCCCAATCTTCGCCGTCGACGTTTTTCTTCGATTCCGACCACTCCGCCTTCCATCTCGATCATCGGAATCTACCCTCACGTTCGCCTTCTCCCGACGCACCTTCTGCACCCACTCACCCAACCCAGCTCGCACAGGAGCTGGGAACCGGGCTCCTCCGTCCACCACCTTCGTCGGAGCCCGTCGCCCCGACGCACCAGCCACCTCCACATCGCCTAACCGGGTCGAGGCAGTTTGCCCTCGACCCGCGAGTCTTCTAAGCCCCTTTTCAGGTCCTACCGAGCCCATATGAGGGCTTGGTCATCCAGGCCGGGAAACCTAGCTCCGACGACCGTGCCTGAGCTCCTCAGAGCTCGGGTCGATCATCGGAGCATCGCAGCAGACGCAGGAGCCCTCCAGCATTCTTCTCCGACCTTCAGAGTGCTCCGAGGAGGAGCGCAGCGCTCGCACGAGCCCGGCGACGCTCGCCGGGGCTTTATTCTTCCAGCATCCTCCAGCGCCGTCGATCTTCATCCCTCTCTCCAGTTCTAATCTGGGCCGTCCACTTGTGGAGCAGCCGACACCGTCAGATCTGAGGAGACGTCATCTGGAGCGCCCACCAGTCCCAGCCTTCCGATCAGCCACGTGGAGCGCATCCAGAGCCCCCGCTTAATAAAGGGTAATTTACCCTTAGGCCCTTATCTTTGCTTTATTTCGTTTGAGTCCTGTAAATATTTAAATACGCTGTTTAGTTTTAGGTTTATTTGCATAGAGGATCCTGAGCTTTAGTGTAATTGCATTTATACCCCTGCCTGTTGTGAGCCACGTGCTTCGTCACGTGTTATTTTGGTGTATTTGCAGCATATGCCCTTGTGGTTCTGGTTGTCATGAAATGAATGAAAGTTTTTAGATATTTGCATTTATACCCCTGTGAATGCTTTATTTCCGCATGTGCGTCCTATTTTGGGTAATTTGTAAGTGAGGCCCCTGGACTTTTGGTACGTGTTACCAATAAGCCCTCGGGACTTATTTTTCTTACATTTAGGTCCTTGATGCCCCAGGCACGTGCGTGACGCGTGTTTTGCTGGGTATTTTGCACCAGGACTCCCAGAACTGTGGGTATTTGCACTTTGGTCCCTGTGCACAGTGCCCCATCTCTATTTTTGAATAAAATATCAAATCACCTCCGAATCCAATGAGAATTTGACACTTGGCTCCTGCCATGGTGTAGGATTTTCACGGAATTTTGAGGACATTTCTGATTTTGTTTGCTATTTTTAAAAATTCAAAAACCTATATTTTTGTCACTGTTCAAATTGAAAAATCACAAAAAATATAAAAACTCCTTCAAAAATTCCCTAAAAATTAGTTACTGTTTAGTTTAGTTTGTTTGATTTTCTAGCCGATTTTGGCTATTTTTCATTGCTTGAAAATCTTAAAAACTTCAAAACACTTAAAAACCCATAAAAATTCTAATAAATACATTAAAAATCCAAAAACAATAAACTTGGTACCCAAAATTTCCTTGTTTCCTCTATTTTACAGGAAAATTACCTCCAGGCCATTTTGAGGCCCTTAGATATTTTATCTAGGGCTTGTTGGCTCGGCTGGACAGTACCCTTTATTTTTGCCACTGTTTGATTTTTAGAAAATAAAATAAATATCAGAAAATTATCAAAAATTCACCAAAAACAGAAAAAAATACAAAACACATAAAAATATTGTTGTTTTGATTTTTGGTTGATTTTTGGTGCTTGAAATAATTTGTTGAATTGTGTTCGTCCTTGCTTTTCTTATTTTCTTTATATATTAAAAATCCAAAAAAAAAATATAAAAATAATTAAAAACCACTAAAAATATTTTCCTCTTTTATTTTATTTGTTTTGACTACTTCGTAGGCCTCTCAGCCAACCCGTGCTCCTTGAGTTCGACCCTGGGTGCTATACCAGGTTAATCACATAGCAGGACCGCTTTTTCGTGCTTGATTGATTTACTTAGTGGTTCAATTTTTCTTGATTGACATAGCCAGGTGATTTAGGTCGCAACGACCATCTAGACACCTTTGCCTTGATCATCAGGCGTGTCGTCAGGCACCACAATGGTAGCGCTCCACATGTTATCTTCTCCCCGGAGGACAATGCGGTGAGTCAACACTAGTGCTTTGACATCCATAGTGTTGCTAGAGAAGATGAACGCTGCGATTTGGCTATTGTAGCTCCATACCTTTTCCTCCTTCACGGTGCAACAGAGGTTGGACAACACGTGAAGACCTTTGACAGAAGCCTCGACCAGTTGGTTCCCGTGAGCTCTAGAGCAGCTGGGTCACCATAAACCGCTCCGATTCGAGCAAGGCTCGACAAATCCTACGAGTTCAGGGAAATACTCTATCGGTATCCCATATATTGATGAATCTAGCAAGCTCTTGGTCATTAACTGGTCGAGGGAGGATAAAAGAGAGGGGTCATAGTCATGGGTTGGAAACATGGAAAATATCCAAGAACCAGTAACCATTGGAGGACAAGCGGGCCTTGAAAATGTAGAGCATGAGATAAACAAACACATGCTTTTCCTCGGAGAGGAAGTCGTACTTGCGAAAGAGGATGACACACTTGCGGGCACTGTCAACCTTCATGAGAGTGGTGTTGAGTGAGAATTTCTTTGTGGTTTTTCATTATTAGATGAAATAAATGCGTGCAAGTGTTGCTGCGACCCAAAGATCCATAAAAAAAATTATTTATTTTCTTTTTTATTCCCAAGTTTACGACTATTCCCATCTACTCCCTATTATTTCACCTTATTTCACCTTTATTCATATCTTTATTTTACCTTACCTACTCATATTCCACCTTATTCTCCTTATATCTATTTCCAGTCGAACAGAGAATAGATCCTTATTCTCCATCCTTGTTCTTATTTATCTCTGAACTAAAAATCTCCTTAATATCAATAAGTAAGATTGTAAAACGGCACTGAAAAATAGTGACAAATAAAATGTTACCAAAAAGAATTTTGGCGATCATGCAATTCATTGTAGGGAGCTTCCGGTTTTTAAGTACAACCACGATCTTGTTAGAGACGTTTTATTTGATGTACTCACGCGTGCATGTATTGCTGCTAAGAAAGAGGCGTCTATGAACTTTTTAATTGATCCACATGAGAGAAGATCCACACTTAGACCTGCTGACATTTTGATTTTTGGGTGGATCAGAGGGAAACATGCCTGCGTAGATTTGACGAGAGTTTATCCGCTGGTGGGGTTGAAGAGCTGGACCTTCAAAGCAGGGCATGCTGCCCTTAAAGCTTCTTCAGCAAAAGTGGTGAAGCTTGAGAAAGCATGCACTGAGAATCAACATGCCTTCACCCCTTTTGGTTTCGATACTTTTGGTTTCTTAGTACCGGAAGCTGTTGAGCTTTTAAAAAAAGTGATGAACAACAATGTGATGAGTCTTAAGTTTATGAATGCGGTGTTTAGGAGGATTGGCTTTGCAATTCAAAAAAGATTAGCGACGCAACTTGTTGCCCGCTGATCTCCTATTTCGTTGTAAACTTTTCGCCTCGATTTGATTACACGTTTCAAAAGAGTGCATAAATCAAATAATTTAGGCCCTGTTCGTTTGGGTCATAAGGAGGAATGGAATAAGGGGAATAAGCCCCCAACACGCTTCCCCGTGGTACGACTATTTCCCATTATTTCATCTTATTTCACTCTTATTCCTATCTTTATCCCACCTTACCTACCTTTATTTCACCTTATTCTCCTTATTCTTATCCTCCAGAAGAACGGAGAATAGACCCTTATTTTCCTTATTCCCCATCCTTATTCCTGCTTATTCTCCTATCGAACGGGCCCTTAGAGTTGACATGGTTTAACAAAATCACTTTTACATTGTAAACCAATAATTTAGAGTTTACAAATCACAACCGTTGGATCAACATTCAGTGACACAGCACGCGCTCCATCAAATACACAAATATTTGACATCCATTCACACTAATCACACCAGCAGAGCAGGAAAAAAAGGAGCAAAGGATGGCCTTGAGCCTCTCACTGTGCTCTGCCCACCACCTCCCACCGAGGACCCAAATCGGAGAGCTGGTGGCTTCCACCTCCGGAAGGCTCCTCCACTGCAATCCGATCGATTCCCTCCGAAGTGGCACCTGGGTCAAGCTCATCTGCGGCGCCAGCTTCGAGGTACGTGGCCGCACGATCTCGATTTTGGGATATTTGATGGGTATTTTCATCTGGGGTCCTTTTTTCTTCGTTTCTTTAATTATCTGTTGATGTCAGGATGTGGTGGATGTGAGGAATTTGTCTCTTGTTTACACTCTCGCTGGAGGTAATTGAGATGATCAGCAACGCCCGTTTCCATTTTATTCTTTTCCTTTTTAGAAGAAGGGGTGTGTCGTGTGTGGATGGAACAATAAAGACGAGGGTATTTGTTTAGTTCGAGTTGGCTGCGCCTTTTTCAAGTCTTGGTGGTTGGCGACCATGAGTCTTGTTACTGCAACATTACGCCGAGGTTTGACCAGTAACGTTTACAAAACTTATTTTTTTGGAATTAAATTTTGGGGCTTCAGATCGCAGCCTATCAATACATTGTCACTAAAGTTCAACTTCTTGGGAGACCCACTATCCCGGCCGTCCAGTAGGCCAAATTTTTAACGGTCTAAGTATTCGTACCAGTGAAGTTAACCTCATTTGAATGAACAGGTTAGGGATGCCCGTTTTATACCATTGAAATACTGATTTCTCTTATTAGTTGATGTCTATCCACCAAGTCTCAGATGAAAATAGTATTTCTTAGCGCATCTAAAAATTTTAGAGGTACCTACTTAGCTACTTTGGTAGGGATAGCTGAATTGGACACACACACACATGTATACCTTTGGGGAAAGGGGCTACCCTGTGGGTAGTCAACTAGCTACTCCCTCACCTATATATCATACAACATCAACATAATGTAATTCAAATCTCAGCTAATTCCTTGATCCTTAACTACTCCATTTAGGTTGTTCAAATTTCATCCGTTTAAGTATTGTCGAAATCCGACCCACTCATGATGAATGAGTTAGGGGTATCCAGTTAAGTTGAAACTTTAAATACAATTTCCTCTTACTAAATGATGTAGATCCACGAAAAGATCAAATATAGTTTTTACTCAAAGTTATAAGTAGACGAGGTAGCTAGTTGGCTACCGCAGAGGATAGCCCTATTCACACTTCTTTTGTGCGAGTGAGCGAGCGTGTGTATAGACATCTATTTACGTACATTTGCACACGGAAACAAAGGAGAAAATGGGTCCACTCCACCAGGAGCCACACTCATCTAATTAATCTACTGTAGACAAATTTTGAATAAGAAATTAGAATTTAATATCACATAATTAAGCATGTAGACATCCAAATTTAATTCAATCAGAGACTCACAATTCCTCCATCAAAGGTGCTATTTTTAATGGTCTAAGTATTGCTATAATCTACTACGTCTGGATGGGCATGTTAGGGGAGTCCAATTTGAATGAACTCTGAACATTTATTTTCCATATTAGTTAATGGAAGTCAACAAAATGTCTCCAGTGAAATGCAATGTTTATGCACATGAAATAATGGGGGTATCTAGTTGGAGTTACATATATACGCATATACATAATGCATGAATGCAAGCATGCACACACACACACATGCACACCTGCATGCATGCATGCACACACCCACACATGCACACACACAATATAGAAGGCAAAGGGCATGGGTAGAGAGAGAGAGAGGAGAGATGCCATATTTTTAAGAAGAAGGTGTAATACAAGGGTGTGATGCACATCAATCAGAATATGCCAAAATTAGGGGCCAGATGCATGTCAATTGCACCTACGCTACTTAGTAGGCATGTCAAGTAACTTTGTTCAGATTTAATGCAATACTTGGATTATCGGGTGTTGAAATTGATGCACCCAAGATCCATTTATTTATTTTAGTAGGAGTGGGTGCATGTCATAATCAGGTTAGATTTTAAGGCATGATCAACAAATTTTCACCCTGACTTGAATTCCTCCCATAATCACAACATATTTAGAAGGCATCTTGATTACTCTATTCCAACCTTTGAGTAACAAATTCATTTTTGTATTGTGGATTTGTCTTGTTTTCTAGAGGTAGGCGCATGATGATCACGAGGACTATCAAGAAAGGAATATTCATATGAAGATCCACCTATTTTCAGATACTCATATATGAACATGCATTTGAAGAACTAGTAGCAAAATTTATTGTGGAAGATAATCAAACTCATAGAATATGTCATTCTTCTCAATGATAATTTTAGATGATTTATACACCATAATCTATATCATTTCACATAAGAGGCATACTCTTGAAAATTGTATTTCATTGATCAGGACCATGAATCCTTATTTTTTTGTCATCTAGAGTCCTCTTCTTTTCACGATTAGGAGCTCTTTCTCGCTCATGTCCTCGTCTTGCGGTGTTGGAGCCTCGTCTACTTTAAAGGTGATATGGGTGTTGTCACAACATTCGAGTCCATGTGGTGTGCCCAAACATGATATGATGATTTCCAGATCTTTTTTGAGATCGTTACTGCTTATTGTTCTTTGTGACTATGATAAGGTCGTCTTTCGTATCATATTGGCATCCTTTAACATCCATCTCAATAAGGTAAATATGATTCTTCTTCATATCTAGAACACATCCGATATACGTTGAGGTGACATATATACCATCTTGCATTTAGAACTCCACAGCGCGAATCCAAGTGGTTGTAGACTATAAATTATTACCGAGGAGAAAGACTCCATCTAGAACAAATGTATACATTGTATATGTCTTGTACCACTCTCCTATAACCATAACGTATAACATGCATCCCGAGTTCATGATCCAGTCATCCTTGAAGTTATAGTAGAGATGGTTAGTACTAAATTGCACTATGCATTTTCGATCTCAATGCAATATGTTTCAACATGTTATGTACTTACCTTATGGTTTCCATCATACGTCTTCGTCATCTATCACTTCTTCATGTTTTATCTAGTCAGTGCAACTTTTCTTTGTTTTCTGTTTGCCTTTCTTATCCTTCGATATATTTCTCTCTTTTTGTTTGCCTTTCATGAGGAGTGTCTCTACATTTGCATATAAGTCAATTTTCTTCACGAATATCCTATCTATCAACTCATTTGAGAATATTATTGACTTGATATTGTCGATGACGAGCTCATCATGGTCTAAATCGACAACTCAGGGAAATGTTTGTACACGAGTGATAAGAAACATATGAGCAATATTATATAAAGATCGTACTTAATGTTGACTTTCACATTCTTAAAAATTTATGACAATATACATAAAAGTGTCAAGATGGGATTTGATTGTCATACTTTTACGGTTTTACCCATACCAATGACATTTTCAAGTAACAAGAATCATTGTCATATAGAGAGTCTCGAATTTTTTTTGAAAGACCACTGTAATCTTCTACTTTATGGCTTCTCGAAGGCCTCATTTCATAGACATGTGTATATTGAAGCCATGTAGGCATTTTTGCGAATGTCATGAAGAGGCTTTGGTACTCCTTATTCGGTAAGGATCTAGTGCATTTTGACGTGCCATATATCCAATTTGGCATTTCAATTTTCTTGATCTTATATCTCACCGTCATCTTTGTGAATTCTCCAAATGTGGCTATGATAGTGATTTATTGCGAGAGAAATCCATAAAGAGCAAATCATAGAAATAATCCCAGCGAAATAGATTTTACACTATAAATCTTTTAAATATAAAATGAAAAACCACTACATAATGGAACTACATGGACTAGATATAATCCTATAGCAGACATTTTATCCAAAATGCTAATAGAGATGCCAATCGAAATCCACCAGAAATATGGGGTTTGATACATGCCAATTAGCTCTATAGTACTCTCATTACCATATCGCGATATATCAGCGATATATCAGTATCGACAGGCCACCGATATATCGCCGATATGGTCGATATCGGGTATCGACAGGCCAAAAATGCACAATCTCGGTCCGATGTCGGCGATATGGGTCGATATATCGGCATTATATCGGTATCGACATGGTACCGATACCGATACCGATATCGATATGTCCTTTCATGCTCTCATATACACGAAGTAAGAAGTTTCCATCTTTGTCTGGATGTAGCCGGATACTCGAATAATAGGGTAATTGGTTTCGATCCAATTTTTGGCAAGGGCTTCACCCTCACAACCTTGCATTATCGCATTGTAACATGATGTAACATGCTTGCGATGCTTGAGGATGGGTTGAAACCCGGCTCGGATCTGGAGGTCACGCTGGTGCTGTTGGAATGCAGTAAGGAGTTCATGGCTGTTCCCAGTGGCTCGGTCTTCTTCGCATCCTTGGATGTTGGGCGTTTCAGCTTCAGGGTGGAGATGCAGGTCGTGGAGGCGGATCCCGTTGCTGTCCGATGTCGCTTCCCCTTCTGCGTTGGCGGTTGGGCTTCCGAGGGGCACGTTGCATGGTTCGAGGTGCGAGGACGGTACGATGCGTCCTTTGGGGGTCCCTCCTCAAGTCGTGTGCCTAGTCGCCCAAAATCTCTCTTTGTCTGCTGAGGTGGCAAGTTTGGTGCCCTGTTTCTCGTCTGCGCCTCACTCTTAAGCCCTGGGTCCGGGGCTCCTGCCTGATTGCGCGGATCCTTTGGCGTTTCGTCCAGGGGAGATCCGAACCCGGTTAGCTCTTTGTCTTCGGGCACTTTGGACCTCTCGGAGCCCCGATCTAAGCAGGTTTTTTCCACTCGGGTGGGCCTCTTTGACCCGGCGCCTTGCCTGACCCGTTCGACAACGAGTGGGTGGGTGCATCCTTCTGGTGGGTCCTGGAACACGGCTACAGATATCCCTCTGGAGACAGAGCTCTACGTCAGTACCTCTGCGTTATCTAGTGGGGGTTCCTCGTGCCACTTCGCCTCGTCCTTCGTTGGTGTTCGACCGGTTTTGGTCGATGTTCAGGGTGGGCAATTTCAGGAGGCACCCCCTTCTTTTTCTTCTCTCATGGCTTGCCCTGCGGAGGGAGGCTCTTGTCCTGATGATGGGGAAGGTGATAAAAGATCCGGTAAGAGGTGCAGACGCAGGCGGAGCTCGCGGCCTTGACTCGCAGAACCACAACCGTGCTCGGCCCTAAAAACGAGCATTGCAGAGGCCTCAGGGGTGATCCACATTAAGGGATCGTACTCTTGTTCTAAATGAAGGTTCTCTCTTGGAACGTTCGGGGCCTCGGGGAGCTGGACAAGCAGAGGATCCTTGGTTTGCGCTTCATTGATTGGAGTTGAAATGTGGTCATGCTGCAGGAGATAAAGCTTCAATCCGTCACTGATGTTGTTTGGAGATCTTTCGGCGCCGGTGGAATTGATGAGTTCACGGCTCTGGATGCGGCCGACACATCTGGAGGGCTTCTTGTGGCTTGGAGATCGTCGACCTTGGTGTTTAGCTCGGTGCTGCACAAGAGACACATTCTCTCTATTCTCTTGTTGTGTGTTGGTTCCTCCACTCCCCGGTGCTTTCATGTGTTTACGACCCTTGTTGTCATATTCTGCGGAGGGAGTTATGGGAGGACTTGCATGAGGCGAGCATGGCATTCGTGGGTATTCCCTGGCTCGTTGGGGGGGATTTCAACGTTACCCTTCGAACGACGGACATACCGCGTTTTAGGGGTGGCCAGGACCCGGTTTCGGACGATTTTGCAGACGCTATTGATTCGATGGCCCTGAAGGTTATGGACGTGGGGGACTCGACTTACACTTGGAGGAGCACCAACTCTCGCTCTCGTATTGACAGTTTTTTGGCTTCGGCCGAGCTCCTCGATTATTTCGCGCTCTCCTCTGTGATGGCTCGCCCGAGGGCCTTGTCTGACCATATTCCCATTCTCTGGGACTCTGGTGAGCTTCGTCCGCAGAGGGATCTCTTTAGATATGAGAAGAGCTGGCTGTTGGAGGATAATTTTAGAGAAATGGTGATCTCGCACTGGTACAACGTGGTGGTGTCAGGGTCGGCTACGTCTAAATTTGTGCAGAAGCTTGGGTCCTTACGCAAGAGATTGAGCTCCTTCAAAAAGGAGTCCAGGGCTGCAAGATGCGTTACCAGAATCGAAGCTGAGGAGGTGGTTTGTAGACTAGATGCACATGAGGATCTTAGGGAGCTATCGGGGGATGAACTGGCCACCCGATCGATAGCTCAAAAGCTAATCACGGCTGAGGACCTTAAGCGAGTCACTGAATGGAGGCAAAGGTCAAGACATAAGTGGCTCAGGGAGGGGGACACAAACACAACATTTTTCCATCGTATAGCCAGTGGGAGGCGTTGGTCAAATGCTCTGCGGTCAATTACAATGAATGGTGTGCGTGTGGAGGGTGACCAATAAATGGGGAAGGCGATTGCCGATCACTTTAGGGATTTCTCGGCGAGGACGATACCCGTGCTTTGGAGGTGGTTGGGGCTTGGAGCTACTTCTGTGCCCACCTCTATGTGTGCGGATTGGAAGGTGGATTTTGCAAAAGTCTATGACAGTTTGGATTGGAAGTTCCTTTGGTCGATTTTGAGGAGGAGAGGATTCCCGGATCTTTGGATTTCGTGGATGAAACATTGTATTACGACGTCATCCTCCTCGATCATGGTGAATGGCCGCCCGGAGGGGGGCTACTTCCAGCCGCGTAGGGGTGTGCAGCGAGGCTGCCCTCTTGCGCCACTATTGTTTGTCATTGCCGCGGATGTCCTGGCGCATGTTGTGGGTCGTGCTATTGATTGTGGTTTCTCGACCGGGTACTCGAGGGATGGTTCGATGATCCCGCTACTGCAATACGCAGACGATACTATCTTCTTCATTGAGGGGGGCGCTGAGGAGGCGTCCGGCATGTCCGCGGCCCTGGATCTTTTCAGTGAACTATCTGGTCTCTTCAAGAATGCCGACAAGTCAAAGGTCGTTCCCTTCGGCCTTTCTGAGGAAGAGGCTGCTGCATGTGGCCAGGCTTTAGGGTTGGAGTGCAGCCCCCTTCCGATCGACTACCTTAGGATGCCTTTGACGGTGGGCAGAACAAAGTTGCGGGACTGGTTGCAGGTTGTTGAGAAGCTCGAAGCGAGACTCGCGAGTTGGAAGTCGGTCATTCTCTCCAAAGGGGGGGCGTTTGGTCCTCGTAAAATCGATACTTTCCTCCATCCCTGTTTTCTTCTTGTCTCATCATCGCTTGCCGATGGGGATCCGTAGCCGCCTTGAGAAGCTAGTGCGCAATTTCTTATGGGGCAGGCATGGTGGGGAATCAGGGGGGACCCACCTTGTTGCGTGGGATGAAGTCACGCTCCCCAAAAAAGCGGGGGGACTGGGTATCCGGACTCTGGATCAAATGAATGAGGCTCTGCTTCTCAAATGGACGAGCAGAGTGTGGGGCCCTAGGTAGGATTTCTGTTGCAACATTCTGTGTAAAATCTACGATGTCGAGGGTGCACCGCCGAGTCCTGGTGCTCGTGTGAGATCTCCTACGCCGTTCTGGAAGGGGATGATGGAGGTCTTTACCCGAAATCTTTCACTGTTTAGGCCGGTGCTTGGCAATGTCGAATCCTTTGCCTTCTGGACTGATGATTGGACAGGGGGGGGGGCTTTGTGCACCCGGTTCCCTCGCCTCTTTGCTCTTGCGACGGATAAGAATGCGTTGGTTGCATCTTGTTGGTCGGATGGTAATTGGTTCCCCACCTTCTCCGCAAACTTTTCGGACCAACGACTCGAGGATTTTCTTTCGTTGCTGGACTCTATCAAGGAGATTGGAAGGCCGTCTGCGGGAAGGGACCATTGGGGATGGCGTATGGGCACTTTATCGATTAGGATGGCTTTTGGGGCGATTTGCAGGCCTCCCCTGTCACGGTCGGAGGAGTTGGTTCGGGATTGCGCCTTCTTTTGGAGTCTGGGCCTCCCTAAGCGTGTTGGCTTTTTCCTATGGTTGTTCAGAAGGCAGAGATTGATGACGAGAGATCGCTGTGCTTGGCTTCTGGGCTCCATCTCTGATAGATGCCTTTTGTACGATGAGGGGTTGAGTCCCTTGACCACATGTTCTCCAATTGCCCGAAAACGATTCCGATTTGGGACGATGCAAACCTCGCTTGGCTGTGCACGACAGACTTGGCCTCCTTTTGCGGCTCGCTGTTTGGAACCAGAAACATACCACGGAGGGAGCTCCTTAGACCCATAGCCGTTTTATGGGCCCTGTGGCTTGGCAGACATGCGCTCCTTTTTTCTGGGTAAAGGTTATACAAAGAAAATGTTAGGATACACTCCTCTAGATTGGTAGCTGAGTGGGTTGTGTAATTGTTTGCCTTACTCTATGCTCCTTGTTCTCTCTTCCCGTCTTTTCCCGTTTTTTCATCCTTTAATAAATTTTGGGGCGAACACCAATGAGTGTATCTCCTGTTTTTGGCTTCAAAAAAACATGGTGAAATCCATTTAATTGTCGTTGAGGACATGTGTTGTAATCATGCTCAATTTTAAAACAATAATCAACACAAACATGTAGTGTACATGTATTCTTACACACGTATACATAAGCACACATGTGCCGTTTAATTGGGCCTTAAAAATGTAAAAGTTGTAGATCGATATGATATTTTTTACTAAGAGACTAACATGTTCCAACTAATTAATTGAGTAATTAAAATATGATATCGATATGTAATATTTTCTAAGTGAGCACCAAATGTCGAGTAATATAATTATGGTATTGATATAAATGTACTAAGCCTTCTCCCACTATAAGTAGGGTCGGCTACATGGATTCTTGCTCAAAGCCATGTTGAAATATTCGACTATTTTTTACGCTGACCGTCGACTACCTAATGCAATCCCTGCAAGAGTGGGATTTGAACCCTAGTCTTTTGTGTGGTAGACACACTGTACTACTACTAGACCATTAAGCGGATACATAATTATGGTATTGATATCTTAGATTTTCTAAGTGAGCACCAATAATGATGTAAATTATGATATTACTATGTTGCTCTTAATGCTGATGTGATGGTTGCCCTTGTCTAGATGGTTCCATGTCTTCTTGTTACGAGAATATTGTGAATTGGTTTTAGGAGTTCCTTTGTGGGAATTATTGTTTTGAGCATTTGAACTACTCGTTCACCTTTCTTCTATCCAATAAGGATGTGGCTTGTAGAGTGGAGGAGTTATACTCTGTGGTGAAAATAAGAGAACTAATGGAATGAGTTTTATTCAAAGGTAAAGTTTCTTATATAGTGTGAAACCTTAGCCTTCTCCCACTATAAATAGGTTCGGCTACATGGATACTCGATCAAATCCATGTTGAAAAATCCGACTAATTTTTATTCTGGCTGTCGACTACCTAACGCAGCCCCGACACGAGGGGGTATTTGAACCCTGGTCTTTTGGATGGCAGACACACTACACTAACACCAGACCATTTAAGTGGATTTGCACTACCACTAGACCAAACCTTAAAGCCACATGATACATAATATTCCTTAACAAGATTCCTAATCATAGAAGGTTACAAATAAAATAATTAAAATATAAATAAGGCTAAAGTAGAAAATATAGCAATGCTTATCGTAGTCCAATGATGTTAACACATCCTATTGCCTTGTCTAACGCAGTCTACCTGATTTAAGGGTGCACATGGATTGGATTAAACTGTATTTTAGCTTATCCATGTCCAATCCTACCTTAGTGTATTTTAACTTTTTCCTATCCAATCCATCAAATATTTAACTCCCGCTCAATAGTCTTCTCTTTGATGTCTATCCTTTATAGCTTACCAGCCCTCGATATTAGAATTATGGCTAAAAAATCAATAATATCGATATAAAATAGAAAGCGGAAGCGGAATAACAGAATAAAGAAGAATAATCACGAAGAACACAAAGATTTTTATGTGGAACCCTACTCCGTGAGGAGCGGGATGAAACCACAGGAGAAGCCCTCAACGGGGCGGATATTCTATTGAATTTCTCAATGAGTACAGGAGGTCTGGGGCTCCTTATATAGCCTTCCCAGAGCCTCCAAGTCCCACCACTGGTCCATGTGGGACTAAACACTGGATGGGGTAAATGGATCTTCTCCAGGATCCATTTACCCTGCTATAACACATTGGGCGCATACACCTTATACTCCAACACTCCCCCTCAAGCTGGAGCATGCAATGCTCAGCTTGGACAAACAGACAGAAACTCAACTCAACGCTACAGGACACTACGGACAATATCAACTCAACGCGCACATGCTGCAGTCGAGGACGTTGCTTCTCATGCCGTGCAGGTGAGGAGGACGAACGGGCTGGAGTGTGAGTCAACTGAAGACTCGGAATCTGACCGTCGAGTCTGAACTTGCGCCTGAAGTCTCCTCGTCGGAGAACTGGGTCTCTCCCATCTGGCTCAGAGAATGGTGCACTGCTCTGGTGTACCTATGATACCATATGAAAACCCTTGCCCTCAAGGGAATGGTCCTCTGCTCTGGAGTCCCTATGGCTCACATGAAAACTCTGGCCTGACAACTAGAAGAATGATGGGGACCTCTGACAAAAGATGGCAACTTATGCTCATCTGACAAATAACCGCACACTCGTGCGTGTCTGAAACTGGACTCGGAATCAATCGTCGAGTCTGAACAACTGATAATCTGTAGAGTCTGGAAAATATGGCTGGTCTGGAGACTGGCATCTGAAATCTGGATCTGGAATACAAAATACAAGACCTGTGACTCTACATATACTCCCCCTTTCTCCCATACTTGTCGAAAAATGAACATCGACAAAGTTGGGAGAAGACAAGATAAACAGGGGGTAAAGCAAACATGAAATTTGCGGCTTTTCATTTTTTTTTTTGCAAAATTTTTTTTAAGTCGTTCTTTTTTTTTTCTGGCTTTTGCTTTGCACATTTTTTTTAAAATGCGTACGGCTATTTCCATGTACGTGTTTTTTTTTTGAACTGCGTACGGTTTTTTTTTACTCTCTCGGCTCACGATGAGCCATAACAAAATAACCCCCCTTTTTTTTTAATCATCGGCCTCACATGGGCTGAAACTTTTCTCTCCCCCCCCCTTTTTTTTAATGTCAGCCCACTTGGGCCGAATACAGAAAAAATAACTTTTTTTTTAAATAACGAAGGGCCTCACTAGGGTTCCCAGTCGTGGGAACCCATCTTCTCGTCTCTGATGCCGCCGCCGAAGACCAAAGGGGGAGGGAGAGACCGCCTGCGCGTGCCGTTTGTTGCCTGGAAAGACTGGAGTTGGGGCAGGGACCTGGAGGAGGCGAGACTTCACGCGCGCCATCGCCAGGGAATGCCGCATGGGGCTCCTTGTTCATTTGCCGCCGCCAACAAGAAGGGTTGCCGCCAGCGTGCACGGCTGGAGAGGAGGGCGGCAGGAGGCGCACGCGCGAGGGAGATGATCGTGTAGGGGGCTTGGATGCTCGCGTCGCCTGCGCGAGATGTGCGGCTCGTCGCCGCCTTCGATCTGGAGGGCGCTGCTGCTCGATGGTGGCGCCGCCTGTTGGACTGGAGTCACGCGCAGGAGGGGAGGCTCGAGTATGCGCCTATGCTTGGAGGTCGGGGATGCGCCTCTGCTGAGAGATGTCGCCTGGGATGGGGAGGGATTTGCGGCTTCAGTGCCGCATGAAGGCTCTGCGTTGGATCGCCGGAGAGGATGCACTGCCGGGGCCACGCGGCCTGGAGCGTTATGAGCCCGCGCGGTGCCAGGGCTGTAGATGCCGCTGGGAGCTACCGGAGGAGGGAGGCGATGCATCGTTGGGTTGAGATCCTCAAGCACCGCCAGGAGGAAGGGTCCTCAAGCACGACGCGTTGAGCAGATCTGGAAACAAGGAGAGCGCCACAACGATCTGTCTGGATCTGCGGCGAGGGCAGAACTGGATGGAGAGGTTCTTCGCGAGCATGAAGAAGAATAGGGTTCAGATACCCTGTTCCGTGTGCCTGGAAGTCCTGTGGTGTCGCCGCCATACGGAGAAATCGAAAAAAAATGCGATCTGCAGCAGTAATCTTTCAAGAACTGATCTCCGAACGTGGAAATAGGATGCCGACGAATCTTGAACTATGATCATGAACAAAACTCCAGAAAATAGGGTTGAAACCCTAGAACTTGAACAACTTGAATAAACAAGAACAATCGAATCTCGAATAATATAAACGACAAAAATCCTCGAGAATCGAACCCGCTCTGATACCATGTTATAAAATAGAAAGCGGAAGCGGAATAACAGAATAAAGAAGAATAATCACGAAGAACACAAAGATTTTTATGTGGAACCCTACTCCGTGAGGAGCGGGATGAAACCACAGGAGAAGCCCTCAACGGGGCGGATATTCTATTGAATTTCTCAATGAGTACAGGAGGTCTGGGGCTCCTTATATAGCCTTCCCAGAGCCTCCAAGTCCCACCACTGGTCCATGTGGGACTAAACACTGGATGGGGTAAATGGATCTTCTCCAGGATCCATTTACCCTGCTACAACACATTGGGCGCATACACCTTATACTCCAACAGATATAATATATAAATGAATATTTGGCGACTACACAATCAAATTAAAGTCGAAGAACTCCATTGATTAATTCTAAAAGGTTGAAGACCAACAATCAACCTAAAATATTATGTTGAATTTGGCAATTATGTTTCTTTTTTATAAATGATGCATTAGTATTTTTTTGCTAATTGTTTTCTACAAATGATTCAAATATTAATAATACAAGTTACTAAATATGGATACAAAGATAAGTTAGATAACAAAAAAATACTACGCCTTTGGAAGGATATAGATGAAGTCCGTGATTAATTTATACTGTTAAGCTATGCCGAAACCAAACCGCTCTTAAGAACAACCTTTAAGGTGTTATAACATATTTTTTTGAAAGCTATATAACATATCATTACTATACAAGAATCATATAATATTCATACATGATTAAGTATCCAAGACAAAATCGACTTAAATATAACCCATTAGTTAGGTTGCATGCCTCTCGTTTAATGGAATTTATTTGCCATATTATACCTACAATCAAAATATGCAAATTTCTTCAAAAATATGAATCAAATTCATATACCAGTTTAAAAAGAAAAGGAATTCAAGTAAGGCTTATTCATTCTTAGATAATTGTAGTACATTTAAACATGTAGTTGATCCAGTTTCATCTATAGGATAAGGCTGCTAGTTGGAACAAGCAAAAGGTAAGAAGCAAAATGGTCAAAAATAACAAGGGAGGGGAGACATCGTTGTACTGGAAGGGGACAACATTGTGTAAGGGACATCAAAATGGACTGAGAATGAGAGAGATCTGCTAGTGGAATATTGGCAAGAGAGAGGGAACTTGGAAGGGAATAGCCAAATAAGGTTTATAACTTTACATGTTATATGCATATTTTGTTATTTTTAGTATTTAGCATTTGACTTTCATAAGAAAAGAGAGGGTGGTGGCAGGAGTACTTATATCCACTAAAAATGAGATGAATGGCATCGAGTACGACCCTATCAAAATTGGGAATGGGTGTAAATATAATATATATTATATGTCTATATAAATATATGTTAACAGATAAAAAGTTGGATCGGATCATAATTTGATGATGATCTGATCCAACTCATACTCTAACAGATTTGAGAAATTCAATTTCGATCTGATTTGTTAGAATGATAAACATCAAACCAATCCAATAACAAAAGATTACGGGTTTTGTCAGATCTATGTGCATACCTAATTTGATTATTGCAAAACATTCCTGACTAATTAACTCAGAGGGGTGCTTGGGCATGTCATCTCCTCGACTTCGAGTGCCGTCTTGCTTGGAAGGCAGCTGATGGATGGTGCGGTGATGGCTGATGACTAGAATGGTAATTGCTAATTGGAAGATGGACAAATATAAGGGATGGATTTTGAAGGTGGACTTCTCCCAAACCTATAACTATGTGGATTTGATGGCTCATATTGGCATCTTTTCATTGACATCATACGATCTCTGTGGTGGTTCCCAGCTTGGGAGCCCACCCTTCATTTTTCTAGAAAAAAATTTCATTGACAGGGCTTCCCAGACATCTAGATCTCTTGTATGAAGCATTGGCCTTACCATATCTTTTTGTACAATTCATTTCTTGTCAATGGGTTGTCTGTGGTGGCTTCTTCCAGCCTTAGAGGGATCTGAGGTAGGGGTGCCCTTTGGCTCCACACTTGTTTATTTTGGCAACTGATACTTTGACGGTGATGGTTGATATGGCTATGATTGAAGACCTTTGTGCTTGCTGTACCGTAGGAGATCTCTATACCAAATTTGTAGTATGCTGATGACACGATCTATTTTTGTGGATGACAGGGCATCCACGCGAGATCTTAGGATTGTAGATCAACATGGGTAAATCCTCATTTGTGCCATTTGATATGATATCTGAGGAGATATCTTGTTGCGAGTTTGATTGAGGACTCCCTTGACCTCTTTTCCCTTGCCTTATCTTGGGATGCCACTTGTTACATGGAGGCTTCGACAATATGATTGGTTTCCTCTAGTTAAAAAATGGATAAGAGGTTGGTAGGTTGGAAATCCTCATGCTTATTTAGAGGTGGAAGACGATGTTGCTTAAATATGTGCACTTGCTTCTGTTCAGAGCGTAAATCCTAACAATTAAGAATATCATGAGATATCAGAACCTAGATCACACTGATGTTGTAAAAGATCCAAGTGTTATGATCAACAACAGATTAAGGAATGAAAACAACTCTACCATATGACTACCGTACTTCAACATCACCAATTGCTCACAATGGAAGACATAAATTATGATTTTCATGCAGTCAAGTGTTTTTGATTTGTGTAATATGGTACAAAAGCCTTTCAATTTCATCGAGGAGAGAGATGCAATGCTACATTGATGCAGAAAAGTAGACACCGTTAACTTCAAAGGAAATTGATGCCTTATATTACACGCTCTTCGAAGTGGAGTACATAGACCACTTAGCCCATGTTGAAAATATATACTTTATACATGATCGAGAGACCTTGTGTAAAGATTGCAATAGCATCCCAGGATCACCCTTGTTTTTGTTCTTTTATTACTCTTTTGTATATATCATTCTTTTATTCTATTCTAATCTTTTGTATTCATCTTCATTCTTTCCTTTCTCTTACATTTATTTTTCGCTATACTTATGATGCCCCTATCCCATTTAGGGAGACGACCTGAATTACCATATTCATTAATTTCTTGTTAATACCCTTTCTTGTACTAGGGATATTCATATCCTAATTACGGGGAGTGTTAAGAATGTTTCCCTTAGAATAATGGGAGATTGGGATACTGGGATAACTATCTAAGGAACTCCATGTCTAGGACAACGAATTCTATATGTATTACGATGATGTCCTTTAACATCCCTCCCGTCTTTTTGACGGTCTGATCAGTCAACCAAGATTGCAAAAGTGGTAGTTGGTATTTGGTTGGCCGGGTCACTGACTAAGGATTAATTGACAGTTGGGTGACTGATTGGATTTAATCATGCTTTAATCGGTTTTGATTTTTTAATTAGTTTAATTTATATTTTTTTATACATAATTCTTATATATTTACATGGAATTGTACATTTTTATGCTATTCTAATGAAATAAAATAAGTAATTGAATTTAAATAAAATATTAAACGTATTGGAATAAGTTTGCTTTTAAAAAAGGCAAAAAAAAAATAAAAAATATGGTATGTCTAAGCAAAAATCGGTCGACTAATGGGCCTAGTCAGAATTAGTCAATACTTGGCCGGCCACCCTACTGACTAAACTAGTCGAACCTACTAGTTGGGCCACTCGGCCACCTTTTACAACATTGCAGTTTGCTAAATGATCTTTCTAGATGTCCTACTTGGTCCAAGCTTGAGTTTGTTATGAACGGAGGTCATGATGATATTTATGGCAGAATCATCATCCAATAAAGTGCAGGTGAATGCAGTCTCATTAGTAGTGCAGTCAACCCTAGACATTCTTTTCTATCACTCGCTCTTGGCATTGTTCTTCAAAACCAAAGAACTGACCACCCGGGGATTATATGTAACTTGAAGTCTCTTTAATGCAAGTTTAACTATTATTTCAATAAATTTTCAATAATTAAGTATTGAAACTATATAAATCTACATAACTAGGATCCAAATAGGATGGTCCTTGAAAAATTATGGGACATGCCGGTTACCAAAACTACGCCTTAAGTATTGTTTTCAACAGGTATCATTGACTTTGTTTCATGAATTCGTATTTCAAAGGGAGAGCACTTTCGTCGTTTATTCTGTATCCGACCGTCATTTACAGTTAGAGATTCTAATTCCTGGGTAAGAAGAAGTATCAAGTACTAAAATATTGGACAAATTGATGGTGAGGAATGGTATTGCAACTTACCTGACAGAGCATTAGGAATTTCCACTTGATGAATTTAAAAAAAATCCGTTTTAATGGTTTTACATAATTCCTTTCTTCCTTGATTAGGTAGTGGACAGCCAACGTAAAAAAATACTCGAATCATTCAACATGGATTTGAGCAAGAATCCATGTAGCCGACCCTCCTTATAGTGGGAGAAGGCTTCGCCATTTTTTCTTCCTTGATAACTCTTTCAAACCTTTCTGTCTTGATTCATTTGGTGTTTTTCTTTATCTTTGAACATATAACCTCTTGAGGGTTCTGGTTTTTGTAATGGTATTTCACTCAATTATCCTTCTCAGAAAATTGGAAACGGACCCCTTGTGTATTACCAGAAAGGAATTTTCATCCTGGAAGCAGTGATTACTTTTTTTAAGGTCACTCTTGGATGTTATTCTGAGCCTCATTTGTATAACAATTAAATTTTCCTCTCAAAGAACATGACTTGTAACCTCAATAATAGTTGCAATATAATTTAATTAGTCAAAAACAAGTAGAGAAATATGATCCCATATTTAAGCCATGGGTTCAATGTTAAAAAATTCTGGATGAAGCGTTTTACTGAAAATTTCAGAATCTTATAAATTTTCTTCTTCTAAGTGTCTTGTTATGTTTTTGTTGGTAGTGGATTGCATTGACTGTGCTGCCGATGCTTCTGTGGTGAATGCCGTAAATGAGGGAATAGATGTAGCAAGATCAATTGCATCTATAAGGAGACCCTGGGTGATGATCAGTGTAAATGATAACAAGAACGACCTTCACTTTCGCAAAGCTGGTATCTTTAATTTTTGAGCAACTCCTAATATATAACTCTGTTGCATATGTGATTCTGACTTCCATTAGATGATCAAGGCTCCGCCATAAACATAATAAGAGTTGGAAATTTGTGATTTAAGAGGGTGAAGATTGTATTCTTTCCAATGCTTTAAGGCATTCAAGTTGGAGACTATGGTCCAAGATTTAAACTACTCATTTGATTAAAGTTTGTACGTTAAAGGGGTCATTTGATTTCATTCTAGTGAATTTTAAATTGGCACGATTCCTTTGCTCTTATAAAGATTTGGATACTTTATTATTCAGGTCCGCGTAAGTAAATCCTCGCTTGCTTTTTTTCTATCTAGAGTTTGATCCTGAGGACTGCCCACCAGACTGTCTGAGGCCATGTGAAAGGGTTTGCCCTGCCAATGCAATATCGTTGCAGAGTGTGGCAGCATCCATCAGTAGTCCCTTGGGAAAACTCGAGGTCCCTAGGAAGCTTTGCATTAATTTTTCTTATATACTTATGGTATTTTCATGTAATCATTTTCCCTTCGTTTTATTAGGGCGGAGTGATAACTGAACGATGCTACGGATGCGGTCGCTGCTTACCAGTTTGTCCTTATGATAAAATTAGTTAGTGGACCTTTTGTGTCACTTAACTTTGATTTTGGTTGAATAATTTTTAAATATTTTACATGACTTCACGTTGTGTAGTGGCATTAAAACTGTTGTGTTTTTATTTGACCAACTTGCTTCGAGTGTGACCATTTTAAGGTCTTCAATTGCACAATTTTAATTCCTCCCGAATTGTTAGAAAGTCTTTGAGATGATTGCCTTGCATTATTCTCATCAATGGTGATTTTTGATCCTGAAGTACAAGCTAAACTGCGTCAGGGGCTGCCACTTATATTAGAGATGCTGAATCAACTTCTGAGCTTTTGGAAAGGAAGGATGTGGATGCTATAGAGATACACACAAGTGGAAGGTGGTAACCGTTTTTGCTGCATTGAGGTGGTTTTTATGTTTTGAGGTAATGTACAAACCTTGATAAGGTCAAGGTACATACCTCACCTCCATAAGAATTGTAATTTTACAAACTCCCAAGGTCTCACCATCTTTACCTAAACAAGGTCATGAAACGAATGTGACCACCAGATCTCCGTCATATTTGAGAGGGACACCTTCATTACATCTCCTCTGATGTGGGAGTGCACACCATATTTTTTTTCTGAAAACAAAAAGGGCGAAACACTGAAAATGGTATACACCCACTCTATCACAAATAAACAAAATAGGCCAGTGTACGCCGCAATTTCTTGAAGAAGGGTTGCGATCATGCAGCACCAGCCTGTTGGTGGCTTTGTTTCACTTAAATTTTGTTAGTTTTTAAATTAGACAACACTTTAAGTCCTTGATTTCTTTGTTTAGTCCTGTTGGCATACCTAAAATTATAGGATGAAACATGTTACAAGTTCTTCTTTAACACTGACAACATGCTGGCACATGATTTTATTGCAGTCAGCCTGTTATTGAATACACCAACGACAAAACCTTTTCCCACAATTAAGTAGGGTCGGCTACAGCTTGTTATTGAATATGAATAAAAAATGGCATCCCGGTGCATAACCTTCCACTATGCAGGGTCTGATGAGGTTGGGCGACCTTGTGTCTGTGGGACATAGCCTTGCAGTGCATTTTGCTGCAATAGGCCCTTTCTTTGAGTCGACCTCATGACATCTAGGTCATACAGCGGGAACTTGTGCCCTTGTGCCAAGGATGCCCTTCATATAGACTTATATGTATATCCCCCCAAAACTACGATTCCACTCTGTGCATAAATATACTACTGGATCATAGTTGGTAATAGTATATGTGAAACTTAGCCTCAATGATAATTAAAGGAAGAATTGGAGAGTAAAAAAATGCAAAATGACGGAGGAAACATGTCATAAGCAAGATCTATCGTACTAATCCTAATTTCTTGCGGTGGTAGATGATAAAACATTCCAAGAGAGATTCCAGAAACATCGCCAAAGACCAGCAAGTTACCATATGCGATGTTTAGGGGGAGGGGTCATTGTTCTACTTATAGGTTTTGCTCCGATGAAGGGCGGATGGGCTTGACATACTTGTCACGAATGTTTATGGCCCGAACAATGATGAAAGGGGTACTCTTGCAGCGGAGCTTGAACAATTGGGTAATTCGAGTGTGGCCGAGATATGGATCATTGGGAGTGATCTCAACGTTGCTCTACTCTCGGACGGCCGACCACAGAGAGGTGGCGTCAAGGACCTTGGCTCAGAGGAGTTCCGTGGGATGGTTTACAGTTTGGGCTTGTCAATTATTAATGCTGCTGGCTGTGCATTTACCTGGCATAATGTAAGGTCGCGTTCTAGATTGGACAGTTTTCTGCTTTCTCCGGAGGGAGCAGAGATATTTCTCCTTTCGAGGGCCTGGACTCTTCCGCGCATGCATTCGGACCATACACCGATTCTCTGATTGTCTGGTGAGGAAGGGCGCAACAGATTCTTCTTTCATTTTGAACGAAGCTGGCTTCTGGAGGAGGGATTCAGAGAGGAGATGGCGGAGCAGTGGAGATGGGGTACAACGGAGGGCTCGACAGTCTCGAGGTTGTCAACTAAGCTCATGTCATTGAGGTCTTTTCTTACATCGTCCGGGAAGGAGGTGATGATGAGATAAATAGCGAAGAGGGCAGAGGTCCAGACCAAAGTTACTAGATTAGATGGTTTGGATGATGCGAGTGGGCTTCTCGAGATGGAACTCAAGGAGAGGCAGGGCCTTCTCGAAGAGCTACTGTTATAAGACAGAAAAGAAGAGGTGGAGTGGCGGCAAAGCTCCATGCAGAAATGGCTTAAAGAGGGGGACGCCAACACGAGAAGAAACTACATCCACGACATTGACGGAGAAGAAACTACATGCACGACGTTGACGTTGGGGGAGTTCGGGCTTCGGGGGAGGGGGGGTGCATTTTGTGGGGGCCACGCAGAGGAAAAAAGGGAGCGGGTGGGGGTGGTTGGGGACAGGGGTGGAGACCTTGTAGGTCACACGGGTAGAGGGACTACTGGTTCCGTTCTCAGAAGAAGAGGCCAAGAGAACGGTGTGTAGGACTTGAACGCGGATGGTGCTCCTGGTCCGGATGGCTTCCGGGTACTGTTCTACCGCGAGTTCTGAGACCTGTTGAAGGAGGAGGTTCTGGACATGCTGAATGAATTCATGGATGGAAATAGAGGACTCGAGAAGATTAATAGGGTGCTACTGTTCCTGCTGCCCAAGAAGGAAACCCCCGTGCGGGTAGAGGATTTTAGGCCTATAGCGCTTTCCAATGCAATCTACCTCATAAGTTGTTAAGGTTATGGTGAATATGTTGAAGGGGGTCCTTGACTCGGTGGTGCTTCAGGGGCAATCAACATTCATCCCGGGGAGACAGATGGCTGATGGCTTAGTGATGGCTTCGGAAATCTGCCTAGACTGGAAACGGACAAAGACGAGAGGGTCCCTATGGAAGATTGATTACATGAAAGCTTGTGATTGTGTCGAGTGGAGGTGCCTATGGCTCTCTTTACAGAGGAGAAGTTTCTCTGATATGTGGGTGGACTGGATGAAGAGATGCGTCGCTACTTCTTCCTACTCTATCCTTGTGAACGACAAACCTGAGGCGGTTTCTTACAGCCGCAGTGTGGTGTGAGGCAAGGGTGCCTGCTGTCCCCTATGTTGTTCGTCTTGGTGGCAGATACTGTGGGGGTTTTCTTCAGATATGCTATTGAGACAGACTGCTGTAAGGGGGTTCTGCAAGGAGGACATTTCTATCCCTCTGTTGCAGTATGCAGATGATACGATCCTCTTTCTGGTGGTACTGAGGGTCAGAATGCTAATGCGGCGCATCTGGTGGACATTTTTGGCAAGCTTTCGGGCTCGGAGATTAACAAGAGTAAGTCGACGGTTATTATCTTTGGGATGAATGAAGCAGAGCGTTTCAACATTGCGGAGATAATCGATTGCTCGTTGGGGGATCTTCCCATCCCCTATTTGGGGCTTCTGCTAGTTGATGGGAAGCTCAAGAGCGCAGATTGGGATGAGGTGGTGCGGAGGATGGAGCAGAGGCTGGCAGGGTGGAAAGCGGTCACATTATCTAAAGAGGGAAAGTTGGTTCTTCTGAAGCATGTCCTCTCGGCTATACCTATCTTCTTCTACTCTTCTAGATTGATGCCGATGGGGGTTAGAAGGAAAATTAAGTCATTGATGAGGAGATTCTTCTGATTCGATGGGAAGCAACAGGGCCCAGGGATGCACCTCGTCAGTTGGGATGAGATCACGAGGGGGCACAATGAAGGTGGACTTGGTGTCCGTGATGTGGAGTATATGAATAAGTCGATCATGACCAAATGGGTGATCCGCGTCTGGGGGCTGTCTACATCGCTTGCTGCTAGATTAATAAGGAAGGTCTATGGTGTTAGAGGCGAACTTGTGACTAAAAGAGTGCGTTATGAGTCTCCGCTTTGGGTCGGAATCTGTGAGGTTTTGCCGTTGTTGATGCCCAGACTCAGGCCGAAGATGGGTGATGGTCACCTTTTTCGATTCTGGCAGGATGATTGGACTGAGGAGGGCATGATGGAAGGTAGATTTCCGCTCCTCTTCGCTTTGGTGGATTTGAAAGAGGCCACGCTCTCGCAGTTTGCGGATGCGGGAACGTGGTCGCCGTCGTTTCTGGCGGATCTCTCAGATCTACACATGGAGGATTACCTTATCATGCAGACTGAACTTCCACCATCCGGGGACTTCACACTGGACAGACATTTTAGGTGGATGGACAAGAAATTCTCGGTAAAGAAAGCTTACAAAGAGTTGAGGACGAGGGAAGAGGAACACGATAATGAGCTGTGCCAGGACATGAAAGTTGTTTGGGCGGCGAAGATCCCGACTAGAGTAAAACTTTTCCTTTGGTAGTTGAGGAGGGGCCGCCTATGTGATGAAGCTCGGAGGGGGAGATTGTTAAGCCTTAGGTCTGGCAGATACACAGTGTGACAGATGCGAAGAGGCGGAGGAGGATTCAGATCATTTGTTTTTCAAGTGCATGGGGTCTGAACGGGTCTCGAGAGAGGTTGGATTATTTTGGGTGGAGAGCGATGGGACAACGGAATTCTGGACATCTATCCAGACGATTGACACGAATTCTTATAATGATTGCTCGAAGCTATTTGCTGTTCTCTGGGCCATCTGGGCCATCTGGTCCCCAGACGAAACGATTTAATCTCAATAACCAGAGGCTTTGTGTTGAGAATGTAGTTACTCACTGGAATGCGCTTTATAATTTCTGGATCTCACGGTAATGTACTCTAAACTCTTTTAATGGATTTTTTGGCGGTAACCCCCACAAAGGGGGATCACCCGTTCTAGATTCAAAAAAAAAAGTCGAGCAAGTTACCTATCACTGAGTGGTGTCACCAACTTGCAAGAATGACCTATAGGTTTCTATGCCAGCTTTTCAGAAACAGAGGCTGAATGAAGAAGGGTCTGATAAAGTGCAAGTTTAAGGAGTGACTTTGCTGTCAGAAGAAATAATTATTCAGTCAAATTTCCATAGCATTTTGACATGTGTTCCCATTAAAAAACACCTAATCTCTTGAGCCTCAGACAAGCATGGCATGTGTGAAACAAGCAAGCATCGTTTCTAAGGATTGATGTTGATGCCCTAAGGTGCAAGGGACATCTTTCTATGTTTGCTACATGCACGGTTATATTTAAAGCTATCCAAAAAATAACTTTCGGATGAGCTGTGCTAAAACAATAATTTATATTTTGACTTGGAATATATTTGCTGAAACTTGGTAAAATGTTATGCAGGCATCGAGAATTGTTTGAGGACCTTTGGAGTAGCTTGGGAGATTCAATTCAACATCTAAATTTGGTGGCTGTGTGTGCATATTATACTTTTTCCCCATATCCTTTTTTTAAGAAGCATGCATTTGTTATCTTTAGTTAATTGAAATTCTTGAGCATTAATATCTCTACACATTCTTGTTAGTACTCACTATCTTTGTCGCTAATGGACTCGACTGCAACTTAGTTCTTTTATAATTAGTAACTCTACTAAGAATTTCGCCGTGGTTTTAGTTTTTGGTCGGATGATTAATTGGGAGTGAAGCCGCTCAGGGAGAGGTACCCGCGTCTTTTTACCATTGCGGGGGACATGAGTGCTAATGTATGTGAGGTTTGGATGGAGGGATCTTAGTGCCCATCATTTTCTTCTGCTTTGTCGGACCAGAGATGCGAGGAGGTCATGGCCCTTTTGAGGGACCTACCAGAGGTGGGTGGTCCCAGTCAGGGCAGAGACTACTTCGTTTGGAAGGAGGGGAACTTTTCGGTGAAGAAGGCATACATGGCGTTCGCCAGACGACATAGGGAGTCTACGGAGGAGAATGCCTGGGACTACATAATTTTTTGGGCTAGCAGAATTCCTATGCGGATCAAGGTTTTTCTGTGGTTGGTGAGATGAGGGCGTCTGCTTTGGTTGCGGAGAGATTCTATGTGACCGATGCAGCATCGAGTAGGAGGATCATGAGCACCTCTTCTTTGGTTGTGGATTGTTAGCCATGGTGTGGGAGCAGCCGACGGTGCCGTGGCTAAGCTCAGTGGACAGTGCGACGTATTGGAGTTCGATTAGGGTGGCTTGTGGGAGTTCTCAGGAGGATGAACTGACCCTTTTGCAATCTTATGGGCCTTATGGTGTGCAAGAAATGGGAAAATCTTTAAAGAACATCAATTTATCTGTGAGAGGTTGTTGGGTTGGGCCACTATAGGGCTTTGATATCGTTATGGAATAACATGTAATGTCCCTGTGCTGTGTGGTGTTGTACTTGGGCGTCGACACTTTGGCGAGAGGAGTTTGGGCAACTAATGGGCTTTGATGGCCTGGCGGGGCAGCTTGTCTTTATGGGGGGCGGTTTGGGCGGTTTGTGTCTTCCTTTTTCTGTTTTCGTGTACTAATGGAATAAATATGCGGTGAGTGCCATTCTTGGGGCTACATCCTTCTTCTTCTTCTAAAAAAACTCTACTAAGAATTAACCAATGATAAGCTCGAAACTTTAACACTTTCGTATAAATTTGAACTTTGAAAATGATAAAAAATGGCGAAGTTTTCTCCCACTATAAGTAGTGTCTACATGGATTCTTGCTCAAATCCACGTTGAAAGATTCGACTATTTTTTACACTAGTTGTCTACTACCTAACACAACCCCCACAAAGGATGGATTTGAACCCTGGTGTTTTGGGTGGTAGGCACACTGCACTACCGGTATACCACCATACCATTTTAGTGGGTACTGAACTTTGAAAATGATACAGCTTAAGATTGTACAATTAAAAGTACTTGTAAAGTTACAACACAAATTGCTGACCTGATCTCATATGCAGTATGCAGTTATAAAACATTCTTGTATTCTGATAGAAAAATCGAGCGCGTAAATAAACCATCATGACTGCAATAACCACCGTGGAAAGCTCATGTATAGATATGCTTGCTCTTTCCGTCTGTTCTAGGCATGGGATGAAAACGAAATCCTTGTGTTAAAGAGAATCCTAGAATATTTTTATAGCGAGGAGACTTAATCAGGAAGGGAAAATATACATACAAGGATATGGAAAATATACTAAAATTTATATTATACAAAATAACAAAAATATACTTAAAAGGATATTCCTAACACTCTCCCCCATCAAGTTGGAGCAAAAATACCAATCATACGTAACTTGGAAATAAGAAAGGGTGTCTGTTTCTTGGAATGTGAAGATGGTTGTAGTTGCAAGCTGCAGCTTTGTAGAGATGCAAGGAGGGCCCTTCATAACATCATCAATGAAATGGCATTCTATGTTAATGTGATTCATGCTCTCATGAAAAACCTTATGAAGCAATGTAAGTGGTAAACTTGTTATTGCAGTATATTGGGACCATAGAAGATTTTCATGAAGCAATGTAAGTGGTAAACTTGTTATTGTAGTATATTGGGACCATAGAAGACATTAAGGAGACCCGATTTCTAGAGATATGATATAGCACAAAAGAGCTTAAATTTGATCTGAGCCTCTGCTCAATACCTATCCATAGCACTCCATCAACAACCACGTCTATATCTTATTGCACCAACTAACAAGATTGCCCCAAAATTAGCTGCATAACCCATAGTAAACTTGCGATCTCCAAGAGAATCACCATAATCTGTCTGAGTAGGCATACCTATTAGGTGCACATGTTTTATCTTGTCGTGGTTGATGATTTTTCTCGTCTGTCGTGGGTTTTCCTGTTAAAGAATAAATCTGAAGCTGGTGATGTTATTAAAAATCTTATCAATGAAGTGAACAATGTTTTTTCATCCAATGTGAAATATGTTCGTACTGATAACACGTTGGAATTTTGTACTCGGTCTCTCTCACAATATCTTTGGTCAAAAGGCATTATACACCAAACTACATGTGCCTACACCTCCCAACATAATGGAATTGCTGAGAGAAAGCATCGTCACCTTCTTGACATTACTCGAACTCTACTTATCCATAGTTGTGCTCCGATTTCTTTTTGGGGAGATGTCATTCTTACAGCCTGCTACTTGGTAAATCGTATGCTGTCCACGGTTCTTGGTGTGAAAATTCCTCTGTCTGTTGTTTTTCCAGATAAGGAATTATTCTCACTCACCCCTCGTGTTTTTTGGAGTTGTTGCATTTGTTCATCAGCTATCCCCAGGTCGTGACAAGCTCTTACCTAGAGCTGTCAAATGTGTCTTTGTGGGCTATTCTCGGACGCAGAAGGGATATCGTTGCTATGATCCGGTTAACAGGAAATACTTTGTCAGTGTTGATGTCACTTTCTTCGAGTCTGTTATGTACTTTTCACCTGCAGGTGACAGATTGGTCTCTAACACATCTTCTGATGAAGTCTATATCCCTCCTCCTCCTACGGTGAGTCCTCCATTGTCCAATCCAGTTCCTAACATTGCGTTAGCTCCTCCACCACCACCACCTCCACCAAAACCGCTTGTCTCACCTCTACCAAAAGTTTATACCCGTTGATCTGGTCCTGTTCATGCTCCACGCCAATCATCCAGCACGCCCCAGGTATGTTCAGATGTTACTACTAATGATGGGTCGAATAGTGTGCCTATACAGGATGCATCATTGCAGGGCGAATCTGCTCCGGCGAGTTCATTGGTTGATGATCTGGATGTTCCTATAGCGATGAGAAAGCAAAAACGCAGCTGTGCTTCGTATCCTCTTGCCTCACAGGTCTCCTTTCATCGCCTCACAGGGGACTTTCAGAGATTTGCAGTGGCTTTATCTTCAGTGGAGATCCCAAAGAACTATCAGGATGCATTGAAATCTGATTGCTGGCGGACTGCAATGGAGGAGATGGCTGCCCTACAGCCGCGGGGCACATGGAGCTTGGTTTCCGCTCCTTCAGGAGCTTCTGTTGTTAGCTGCAAATGTATATTCACTGTCAACTATCATGCAGATGGTAGCCTTGATCGATACAAGGCACGACTAGTGGCACAAGGTTTCACTCAGACTTATGGAGTGGACTATATGGATACCTTCTCTCCAGTCGATCGGCACTCCACTCTTCATATTCTTCTGTCTGTAGCTGTGGTACGTGATTGACCCTTGTTCCAATTAGACGTTAAAAATGCATTCTTGTATGGAGATCTGCAGGAGGAAGTCTACATGCAGCAACCTCCGGGGTTTGCTGCTGAGGGGAAGACTCATATGGTATGCAGACTTCATAAGGCAATATATGTCCTTAAACAGAGCCCAAGGGTATGGTTTCAGAAGCTGTCCCAACTGATTGAAGAACATGGATTCAAGAGATCCAATGCAGATCACTCACTGTTCATCCAGAGGACTACTCGAGGTACAGTTGTCATCATGGTGTATGTTGATGACATTTTGGTTACGGGAGATGATGCTCAGGGGATAGAGATGATCAAAGCCAAGCTTGCAAATGTCGGCCGACTAGTCGAGTCGGGGGGGGGGGGGGGTAGTCGACTCGACTAGGCCTAGTCGGCCCTTAGTCGGTCCACCCGACTAGTCGAGCCGACTAGTCAGCCTAGTCGGCCGACTAATCGGCCGACTTTTACAACAGCCTTTTTTTTATTTTTTTTGTTTTTCACTTTTTTTAAAGCAAACATATTCTAATATGCTTAATGTTATATTTAAAGTCAATTACTTCTTTTGTTGCATCATGATGTCATATAAAATGTACAAATATATGTATATACATACGAATATATGCATAAAAAACTGATTTATATATTTAAAATAATTAAAAATTCAAAATCGACTAATGACCGACTAATTCCGACTAGTCGCCCGATTGCCGACTAATCCTTAGTAGGTGACCCGCCGACTGAATACTGACTACCGCTTTCTGCAACCTTGATCAAAGCAGTGTTGGGCCGCCAATTTGTTACAAAGGACCTTGGTATACTACGATACTTTCTGGGGCTGGAGTTTGCCAGGAATGCACAGGGTCTAGTAATGACCCAGAGGAAATATATTACAGATATGCTGGTTGAGACGGGCATGGATGGATGCAGATTGTCTACTACTCCTATGGACCCAAGCATGAAATTGTATGATAATGATACATAAGAAGTTGACAAGAGAAGGTATAGAGAAATGATGTGGAAGCTTCTTTACATAACCATAACCCGACCTGATATTGCCTTTGCAGTTAGCCGGGTAAGCCAGTTCATGGAACAGCCGAGACAGGTACATATGGATGCTATATATATGATACTCAGATACCTAAAATCGTCTCCAGGCACATGATTGCTGTTCAGAAAGGAAACGAATTTATCTGTTTCCGCATGTGCAGATGCTGACTATGCAGGATGCCGTAAGGATCGAAAGTCTACCTCAGGATTTGCTGTGTTTGTGGGTAGCTCTCTAGTTTCTTGGAAAAGTAAGAAACAAACAGTTGTGACTAGATCCAGTGCAGAATCTGAATATAGGGCTATGGCACAAGCTAGTACCGAAATGATGTGGGTCCGAGCTGTATTAGTAGACTTGCATGTAGATGCACCTCTACCCATGCAGCTACAGTGTGATAATCAAGCCACATTGTTCATTGTCAATAATAGTGCCTTTCACGAGAGAACCAAGCATATTGAAGTAGACTGTCACTACACCAGAGACATGATCCAGAAGGGACTGATTTCTACTTCACATGTTAGTTCTGAGGAGCAGACTGCCGACATCTTCACCAAACCGTTGCTCAGAGGACCATTCCAGAAGTGTTCTTCCAAGCTGAGCATGATCGATATCTATGCTCCATCTTGAGGGGAAGTGTCGAAAGAATTATGTAGTCTGTGTACTGTTTGTTATTTTTATTCTTCTATGTTCCGTCTTATGTAATTTACCCATATGTTTTCTCTATATAAGAGACCCTACGGCTCTCTGGAATAAACAACAACTCTTATTCTTCCAACAAATACTAACAACACACAAGTTTTCAGACATGGAAATTCACGAAACATTTAAGAGAGCTTCAATGCAAAGGGCATGGCTTAAGCGACCGTGCTCGAGTAGTGGATCTATCGAGATTGAAGCAGCATTGTAAATATCTTCTGAGTACTGTAAGTTATATATTAGACATTTTCGAAAGCCACACGAATGTCCTTTGTGCTAAATCTAAATCTTGTATGCAATATAAATCACAGACTCATCAATAATATTATACTATTGCTTTGGATCTGGCTTCTTAGGGTACCCAATAAGGGTGCCAATCTAGTTGAATGAGTTGACTTAACCCCGACACGAACTTAAACTCTATAATCAAAATGGATCTTAAGCTCGGACTCGATAATCTTTATGCCAATGAATGGTGACTATAAACTTAAACTTGCTGAGTTTGAGTTGGTTCACGAGCCCCTTAACAAACTTTTTGTAGTAGGTTGATTTTTTATTCCTTCTGTATGAACTTTTTTTGAAGAGGCAATTGAACTCATCAGTAATTTCATTAATAATAACGTTTGAGTTTTTTGATAATATATATTAATGTACTTATTCATGTAGAGAGAGATGACATTGAGTTTTGTTACCCACCTTTTAATCATATTTGTACATATGAATTGGAGACGAGAGAGAAGTTATGTGAAGAGAGAATGCGTTAACATCGTACAACTCCTAATAATTGGTTGGCGACACCATTTTCTCATCATATTCATACATCATGTATGCCACATGGAGTGGAAAATGTATATATAACTAATGAAAATAAAGTTGGGTTAATCGAGTCGAATTAGTGAGTTAAGCATGCCTCAAGATGAACTCCACTCGATAGCCCTAAACAGTCATTTATCCGACTCAGACTCAATAACTTTTCGAGCTTGGCTCACGAGCTCTTATCGAATTGAGTTTGAGTCGAGCTCGTCGAATCCAATCTTTTCTGACACCTCTAATACCCAATTTCTGATGCTGCGTTTAATGAAATTGCTGAACAATATAATTTGTAATAAATTTAAAATCAACATATACTTGAAACAACCTGATTTTACCAGGTCAGTTTACCTGATATTGGAGAATCAACGGCCTTATCAATGCGTATGATGTTTACAGCTATGGAGCCAAGTCTTCGGTGCTTCAATTTGTGGCAGGTGCATTTCTCGTTCTGTATTGGCAAAGACAGGCTATCATGATGCATTATTTGTTGATGATATTTTTATTTTCACTTGTACTTGGAACTTTTAATTTGTTCATCCAATTTTCAGTGTATAATATGTTTGCAGATAGAATTTCACAATTAAATTGCCAAAACCGAACCATAACCAGCCTTTTTCCATATGAGGATTCACGTGTGTGAATTCATTGCCTCGGAAACTATCTACCTTGGGTTATATTTAGTTTTGGATCTGAGTCATATATCTGGCATCCCTAAATACCGTCTTTCCTACAAGATGGGTTTTTTTCATGGTCTTGCTGTGGTAAAGTGAAAATAAATTATGATAGAACTGTGTGCTATTTTTGCGTTGATGCTGCATTTCAAATGTGTTTTGCAGTTGTCTGTGTGTCCCAGCACTCATATCACCCACTTGGTGTGTACTTATAGCTGTTCATATATGGTTCCCCTTGGAACTTTGCCAAATCCTTTAGATTTCTCAATTTATTGGGAGACCTACTGTTCTGTTCTCTTAATTTGGGTTTTGGATGCTGTGATGAATAATGTTCTAGACTTCTTAACATCCAATAATAAGAAAAAAGGTTTATGTAATTAACTTGTATGATGTTATTTCGGTAAAGTAAGACGAGATAGAAATGGCTGCAATAATTTTCTCTCATGGAGAATCTAACATTCTAATATTTTTTCTTTTACCAAATTAGTTAGAAAAGATATATTGGACCATGCGCCCTCTTAATCATTCCCTGGCATTCTCTCCTGATTAGGTTTAAATAATTTATCAAAAACAAATATGTTCCGGATTTAACTTCCATTGCAACTGAAGATGAAAGCACCGTGCTTCTCTCCTATGGCCATTGAACTACACGATTGAACCAAGCATTTGGTCTAGTGGTTGAGCAGTGGCTCCCACTGTGGATAGACCAAGGTTCGAGTCCCACTGCCCTCACTTTCTACCAGAAAAAAAATGGTACTGAAAGAATGGCAGGTTAGGGTATGAATCTAAAAAAAATGAGCTACACGATTATTGGAATATAGAATCCTTCTTCCTGCTAATTAGTATTGTGAAATACTTCAATTAGTTATGCCTAGTTTCTTGTCATTTTATTATTTTCATAGGCACTACTCGAAATAGTGTTGTGAGTGATACTCCTCCATGTGTCTTGTTAATATATACGAAGATTAAGTTGGGTTATACCTTTTAGATCAACCTCCTTTGAAAGAAAAACTTGACCGTAGATCATATAAAGGCTTAATCTTTCAAAACAGAAACTCGATCAATTAAAACGTTAGATATAAAATTTTCTTAAAATACACAAGATAAATATGTCATAAAATGAAGAGACATGTTCACGTGTGACTTTTTTTATGCAACATATTTACCTACCTGTAGTTGGATGGTCGGCCTATGAGTGGAGACATTGGAAGAGGTTCGACAAAAGACGTGATTTCCTTTGCAGTTCGCTTGGCATCTAGTGGGAATCTGCCTCAAGGTCTGTCGATTCTATTCTTTCCTGTAGAAGTTTTGGGACTCCTGAAATTTATTGTTTCTTTTCAAACCATTGTTCGTTATTGAAGGCTTCCTTCAGTTAGCGGGGGGCACCAACGTGCATACTGTTGAGTATTTGAAGAAAGAGGGACTTTTTTGTGCCTCAATTCATCCTGGTATTTGTTAAATTTTTTTAAAGATTTGAGAAAGTTCGTATCTTTTCATCTCGTATGATATGACCTTTGGTACACACCAAAGCTACTTAGAATTTGTTTCTCTTATTTTTTTGTAGCAAATGATACTGCACTGGACTATGGTTTTCAGTTGCAAATTTTTGTGCATTGTCTGTTTTTTGATTGTTTATCACGTGCATATTGCTTCTTAGGGCCTGGATCTGTGAAAGGAATACCCCTCTCCCCTATGGCTGGTACTTCGCAAGCTTTTATTGGCGGAATAGCATATGGAGGATACGCTAGGAAGGTTTGTTTCTTTTGGCATTTTGAATTACTATTTGTTACATTTTTGTCTTCTACCGAGGCATCTAGCTTCCTATTTTAAGTGATTTTGTTCATCCAACATGTACAAATCAAACAAACACACAATTAATGCTCGAAACAAGGACTTACATGGAAATCTTTCTTAAAGGAAGGGGAAATCACAAGAAGGGATATTCTAGCACTCACAAATATTATAGTTGTAGCTATTTTAATATGTCGCTTTGTTATAAAATATGAAGAATGCGGAAGCGAACATGGAAAAAGATAAAGAACACGAAGAACACGGGATTTAACGTGGAACCCTACTCCGTGAGGAGCGGGATGAAACCACGGGAGAAGCCCTCAAAGGGGCATGCTATGCATTGCTTTTTCTCAATGAGTACAGGAGGTCTGGGGCTCCTTATATAGCCTTCCCAGAGCCTCCAAGTCCCACCACTGGTCCATGTGGGACTAAACACTGGATGGGGGTAAATGGATCTTCTCCAGGATCCATTTACCCTGCTACAACACAATAGGTGCACTACCAAATACTCCAACACTCTCCCTCAAGCTGGAGCATGCAATGCTCAGCTTGAACAAACAAACAGAAAGAAACTCAACTCACGCTACAGGACACTACGGACAATATCAACCCAACGCGCACATGCTGCAGTCGAGGACGTTGCTTCTCATGCCGTGCAGCTGAGGAGGACAAACGGGCTGGAGTGTGAGTCAACTGAAGACTCGGAATCTGACCATCGAGTCTGAAACTGCACCTGAAGTCTCCTCGTCGGAGAACTGAGTCTCTCCCATCTGGCTCAGAGAATGGTGCACTGCTCTGGTGTACCTATGATACCACATGAAAACCCTTGCCCTCAAGGGAATGGTCCTCTGCTCTGGAGTCCCTATGGCTCACATGAAAACTCTGGCCTGACAACAACAAGAATGATGGGGACCTCGAACAAATGATGGCAACATATGCTCATCTGACAATGACCGCACACTTGTGCATGTCTGAAACTGGACTCGGAAGACAATCGTCGAGTCTGAAACCGAACTGTAGAGTCTGATCATCTGGCTGGTCTAGAGACTGGCATCTGGAATCTGAATCATGAACGGACCTGTGACTCTATATATATACTCCCCCTTTCTCCCATACTTGTCGGAGAACATGGATGTCGACCAAGTTGGGAGAAGACAACAATGATGAGGACAAAAACAAACACTTAACCGATCACAACTTTGTCGGCTTTTCAAAACATTCATTCATTTTTTTTCAATATTTTTTTATAAGCCGCTTTACCTCTTTTTTTTATCGGCTTTTCAAAACATTCATTTTTTTCAATATATATATATATTTTTTTTTGAAATTGCGTACGACTTTTCTTTGTACGCGGCTTTTTTTTACAGCGTACGGCTTTTTCTTTTCGTGTACGCGCCTCTTTCCTTTTTTTTCTCGTTTTTTTTTCTTCTATTTTTTTTAACAAACAAATGTGACCCATTTGGACTTTACATCTCCTTTCCCCCCTCTCTCTTTTTTTTTAAACAAAAATTTATCGGACCCCTCATTTTCCAGCCCCACTTGGCCTTCAATACAAAATATTTTTTTTAAACAGTGAGGCCTCTAGGGTTTCCGATTGAGAACCCCGCTCACGAAGCAAGGGCAACCAGATGGCGCCACCGCTACCAGGGCGGCAAGGAGGAGGCGAGACTGGAGATGGCGAGGGGCTCCCGCACGCGACTTGAAAGAACAGAGGGGCTTGCGCGGCGAGATCGGGAGGGGAGGATCGCCGCCTGGGCGCGGAGGACGGCGCGCAGGGAGAAGAGGAGTCGCCGCTAGGAGATGCGGAGGTGCATGGGGCCTCCGCCGTTGGGAGATCGCTGCAGGGGGGGTCGGAGTAGGAGGCGGTGCCGCGCGCCGCCTGCGCGCGGAAGGAGGTATCGCCTGGGTACAAAGGGCTCCGCCGCCTATGCTGGGAAGAAGAAGCACCTGGAGAATCGTCTGGGGCCCTGGAGCATCATCGCTTGTGGGATGATTCTGGACATCGATCTGGATGTTTGCGCCTCTTGGGCCTGACTCCTGGATGGTTGAGTACCTCGCTTGGGTACCACTATCGCCTGGGCAGCACTTGCACATGGTGGGTGTCTTCTGCGATTTTGATGAAGCCTTGCGTGTCGCCTGGGCACGCACCAAGGCTATGAGGGTGCCTTCTGGGAACTGCGGCTAGGGCACATCTCCCTCGAACTGCCGGTAGGGCACGCCTGGATGACGATGAGAAGCTTGACGGCAGAAAATAGGGTTTCAAAAAATGAAACCCTAGACCATAAATCCAGCCGTAGAACAAGACTAATATGAAAAGATCTCGAACACGGACAACAGATGTTTAATATAAAACGAATCTCGAACATATTACAAACAACATAAAAAGAAAACCCTCGAGAATCGACCCGCTCTGATACCATGTTATAAAATATGAAGAATGCGGAAGCGAACATGGAAAAAGATAAAGAACACGAAGAACGCGGGATTTAACGTGAAACCCTACTCCGTGAGGAGCGGGATGAAACCACGGGAGAAGCCCTCAAAGGGGCATGCTATGCATTGCTTTTTCTCAATGAGTACAGGAGGTCTGGGGCTCCTTATATAGCCTTCCCAGAGCCTCCAAGTCCCACCACTGGTCCATGTGGGACTAAACACTGGATGGGGGTAAATGGATCTTCTCCAGGATCCATTTACCCTGCTACAACACAATAGGTGCACTACCAAATACTCCAACACGCTTAATATGCAATTTCCTTAATAGCGCAAAGGAGGGTTTACAACCTAACTACCTAGTTTCCTTCGGTAGATCCATGGTGTATTTTCCTCCGAGAAAGAATAAGGTCTTCATTCGACCGTGGCATCTCAATGTCCACAAAATATTTCTAATGGGTTTGATCCCTCTTGTCAAAATCCACAACAAGTTTTCCTTTAAACAACACAATTTCCTTTTTTAGGGAAAAAAGGTAATGACGTTGAGAAGATGCCTATTCCGTAACATCTATATTTCAACAACAACAACAAAGCCTTTTCCCACAATTAAGTAGGGTTGGCTACATGAATTCTTCACCTCCATTCTTCAATCTCGGGCTCATATCCAAAAAACTAAGATCCCTTTGTATAATCTCTTTCCAACACTTCTTAGGCCGTTCTCGCCCTCTCTTAGTCGGCTCAACATTTTAACACTCGCATCTCCTAACTGGTGCATCAACTGACCTTCTTTACAAATGATCAAACCAACTTAAGCGGTTTTCTCGCATCTTATTCTCGATCAGAGGTACACCAACTTTCTTTCTGATTGCATCATTTCGGATTCGATCTTTATGTTTGTGTTCACACATTCATGTTAGCATTTTCATTTCTGCTACAATCATTCTCTGGACATGTCTTTGGTTCACAGACCAATATTCAGATCCATAGAGCATAGCAGGTTTCACGACTGCTTTGTAAAACGTTCCTTTAATTTCTAAGGGAATTTTCTTATCACAGAGAATAGCAGAGGCTTCTCTCCACTTTAGCCTGCTTGCATTTATTCTGTTAGTAACATTTCCATCAATTTCCCCATCATGTTGCAAAATAGATCCTATATATCTAAAAGAATCTCTCTTCCGAATGTTATCGTCAGCAATCTTCACCTCGATTCCTTTACCATTTCTTCCATCAAAGGTGCACTCCATATATTTCGTCTTAGTCCTATTTATACGGAATCCTTTAGTCTCCAATGCATGTCTTCAAACCTCAAGCTTTTCATTTACTCCATCTCTAATCTCGTCAATCAACACAATATCATCAGCAAATAACATACACCAAGGTAACTCATCCTGAATGTGACTTGTCAACTCATCCATAGTCAAAGAAAAAAGAAATGGACTCAAAGAGGAACCTTGATGCAAACCAATGCTGATGTCAAAATTATCAATATTCTCAGACGGGGTCCTTACATAGGATAAAGCCCTATCATACATATCCTTTATGAGGTTAATGTATAGGACATGCTTGTCTCTTCTAAACTCTCCATAATATCTCTCGTGGAACAAAATCATAAGCCTTATCCAAATCAATAAAGATCATATAGAGGTTCTTCCTTTAGCTCTATAAATCTCCATTGTTCTCCTCAGCAAATGTATGACTTCAATAGTTGAACGACCTGGCATCAATCATGTTGAGATGTTTCTGCATTCCCGTGTATCTTTCCAGTTATTTTATTTCTTTATGTCTATCTTATGTAATTTACTCATAAGTTTCTCCCATATATAAGAGAGCCTAGGGTTACAGGAATAAACATCTCTTTTATTTTCTCCAACATGGTATCAGAGCGACGGTCTTAGATCGGAGCTCTTGAACCCAAAACCCTAACCCTACGTTCCAACCTTCTCCTTCCGCGCACCGCAGCCCCCGCGCGGCCCGCGTGCACAACCTCCTCTCTACGCTGTCGCCGCCAGACTATGCCCCACCTCCTGCGCGTGTGCGCCACCTCCTGCGCGTGTATGTGCCGCCGTCTAGCACATGCGTGCACCGCCTCCTGCGTGTGCATGCGCTGCCGTCTAGCGCGCATCACCTATGCCCCTGGCGAGTCGGTTTCTTTATTTGGATGATGGTTTTCAGTGCGTAAGCCTACATACGCACTGAAATACTCATGTTTGTTTAGACATTCAATCTTTGGTCTACAAAACCCTAGTTTTTTTTCATCCGGTAATATGTTTAAGAACAAAGCCGATGTACTCGCCACATGCGTATTCAGAGGTCCAACGCCTATTGTCAAAATGGACGGGACAAATTATGAGCTCTAAGCTATGCAGTTCATGAGCCTTATGAAGTCAAATGGTAAGAAGCATATTCTTACTGAGGAGGAGCCGGTGGAGAAGACATGGGTTAATGCCTCGTAGGAGGCAGATGACGCTTATGCCAAAGTTCGGCTCTCTAGTACATTGACAATCGAGATCTCCAATGATGTGTTACATCAGCAACTACCAAGTCGATACGGGATATCCTCACAGCAACATTTTCTCAAGCGAGGAACGAGACGAATATCCTCCAACTCTAGCATGTCATATTAACTATCAAGCAGAACGAACGTCCTCTGCATACTGTATACATTCTTGTGTGGGATGTTTGTGTGGGATGTTTGAGAGTGTCAAAAAAAATTTCATGCCTCTAATGACAACTCCAGAGCAACAGAAGACATATGGGAATGCTACTATGATAGGGATATTCCGAGCAACCCTTGACCTTGAATACGATGTTGTTCATTCACAGATGTTAGCAGATGCCACTATCCCCCCCATGGAGGAAGCGCTCCGCATGCTCAACAGGATTACTATTCCTTCCACAGCCTCTTGTCAGCCTTCCTCGGTCATGGTAGCCTCTCGAGGAACAGGAGGCCATTCTACCTTCCGTGGACGCGAACCTCGTGGTAGAGGAGGTCACACTCGTTTGTCATCGCCCAGGTCATACGGAGGAGACATGCTATTCCAAGTATGGGTTCCCGGCATCAGCTCGCGTTGCAGAGCAGATTGAGTTCTTCTGCTGCTTCTACTTTAGATCAGAGGTTTGGTCACTTCGTAGCCAGATTGAGGGATATTATACCTCCTTCTGCTTCACTATCTTCAGGAGTTCATTCAGATGTGACAGCCTCAGCTTCTGCCAGTACCTATGCTCCAACCAGCACCTCATGTACTTATGCTTTTACATCCTATCATGGATCTGACATTACGGAGTGGATTATGGACTCCGATCCAACACATCTTCTACGTGGAGACACACATAAGCTTACGCCATATAAACATGTTCCGCTAGGGATAACAGTTGTGATAGCTGATGGGACTCATTCCCGATCATAGGATAGGAGGAGATCACTTTGACGCCTTCGATGCATCTGCAGAATGTGCTTCATGCTTCAGATTTCTCCATGAATTTGCTTTCTATTAATCAGATTACAAAGGATTTGCACTGTCGAGCTATTTTTGACCCATCGACTCTTGTTTTTCAGGACGTTCTTACGGGCAAAGTGATTGGGTATGACCATGAGTAGGGTGGTCTTTATCGCCTGGTCCGGACTCCCCATGTAGGCATATCTTCTCATTTGTCTGGATCAGTCTCTCCATTCACTGGGTACCTCCGGTTTCTCATCTCCCTCTTCAGAAGATGTGTTATATGCTGCTGCAGATTTCACCTAGTTCTTCCTTTCAGTGCGAAGCTTGTCAGTTGGGAAAGCATCATCGGTTTGCCTTTCTCAGTCGTTAGAGTCAGAGCAGTATCTCTATTTTTGAGTTATTTCATGTTGACATTTGGAGTCCGAGTCGTGTACTTGATGATCGGGGACACCGATTTTATCTTGTAGTTGTGGACGATTTCACGATTGTCATGGGTGTTTCTTTTGAAAAATAAACTTGAAGCAGTGGATGTGATCAATGTTTTCTCTACCTTTGTGAAGTTTGTACGAAATTATAATGCGTTGGAATTCTGTACTCGTGATCTATTTCATTTTCTTTCATCTAGAGGGATTATTCATCAAACATCTTGTCCTTACACCTCTCAGAAAAATAGTGTTGCTGAGAGAAAGCATCGTCATCTTCTTGATGTTACGCGGACTCTTCTCGTTCAGAGTCGCGCACCACATTCGTTTTGGGGTGCTGCAGTTCTCACAGCATGCTATTAGGTGAATCGTATACCGCCGTTTGTCTTCGGTGAGAAAATTCCTTTCTCCATAGCTTTTCCTGAGGAGTTATTCTCACCCACTCCTCGTGTGTTCGGATTTGTTGCGTGTGTTCACCAGTTGTCTCATCGTCTTGACTAGCTCGTTCCAAGAGTTGTCAAATGCGTGTTTGTTGGATACTCTAGGACTTAGAAGGGATATCATTGTTATGATCATTTGCGCAGAAAATACTGTATCTGTGCTGATGTCATAGTTTTTGAGTTTGTGACGTACTTCTCTCCTACAGGTGATAGGTTGGCTTCATCGAACTCAGATGATGAAGTATACATGCCAGCTCCTCCCGTGCCTGCTGTACCACCTCCGCCAACTCCTCCACCTCCACCACCACTTCCACCTCTCCTACTACCCGGTCACATGTGCCACTTGTTCCATCTTTACATAAATTCTACACTCGTTGGATTGCTTCTGCTCATGGTCATCACCTATTATCCACGGAGCCCCACGTTTGTTTTGATAACATAGCTTCTAACTATGGTTCTGGAGATATATCTGTGCAGGAATCATTGCAGGAAAATAACAAACAGATGGATGACATTCCCTCTGACCTGAATATTCCCATTGTAGTCCGAAAGTAGAAGCAATCTTGTGCTTCCTACCCCCTGGCTTCTCAGGTCTCCTTTCATCTTATGCAGGGGATTTTCTACCGTGGAAATTCCACGGAATTATGAAGAGGCATTGAAGGATAGTCGCTGGTGCTTGGCTATGGAGGAGGAGATGATTGCGCTACAGTCACGTGGTACATGGAGTCTTGTTTCTGCTCCAATTGACGCGTCAATTGTGGCATGCAAATGGACGTTCACTGTGAAACACCGTACCGATGGCAGTTTGGATCACTATAAGGCTGAGTCAGAATACAGGATTATGGCACAAGCTAGTACAAAGATGATGCGGATCAGATCTGTTCTTACTGGCGGGACTATAGAGGTGCCTTCCCATGTACCTCCAATGTGACAATTAGACTGCTCTTTTTATTGCTAATAGCCCCACATTCCATGAGAGAACGAAAATATTGAGGTAGACTACTGATGCAAATGGAAAAAATCTAACGATGGGAATATTGATTTGGTGGAAAAAAATTTAGAGAGGGGAGGGAGAAGGAGAAGACGCGTCGGTTACGCGGGGTTTTGGAAAGGAATCGTGAAGAACACGTTGAGAGAGAGAATAACAAGAGAGGGATAAAAGAGATAAATCTCCAAGTTTCATTTAATCTGAACTGTCCTTTTACAATAGGCTACCAACCTCTTTATATAGTAGAGGTGGAATTACAAAAATAGAAAGCGAATCAAATTTAAAATCCCACTCGATCCTAATTGACTCTAATTGATTTGAATTAAAATTCAAATCGACCTCTATCCTAATTTGACTTTAATTCAAAATTCGAAAATCAAATTTAAACTGACTAATTAATTTCGAGATCACATAGGATCTCTCTATTTAAATAAAAATACGACGATTCGAATAAACGTAAATAAAATTAATAGATAAAAACATCAAGCCCTATATTTTAGTTTTATGCTGCATCAATTCTCCTCCGCTTGAAAAAAATTCGTCTCCTGACGAATTACTTTATCTTCGATGCTTGACGGCTTGATTTCAACGTTCTTGATCACCTTTTGGAAGAAAAGGTGTGGGGCAAACGGTGGAACCCAGATTTCTTTACTGCGGAGGCCGGAGTCGTCAATCTCATGTTGGAAGAACATATGTGGCGCAAATGGCGACGTCCCCACGAACTTTGTCCCCTCCTTGTGGTGCTTGAAAAATTGATGGGGCATCTTCATCTCTAGCACCATGGAATTTGAAGAAGCCATAGAGAATGAATGGCACAATTCTAGGATGAGAGGGGATGCGGGTAATGTCATAACCCACAGGTTCCTTTTATAGGCAAATCCCATACTCCTATTCCTATTTGGAGAAGGTAGCATCCCCAAACTCCCCTTTTTAGATTTTGTCTTAAATTTTTTCTGCTCCAGGGTTAGAACTGTAAATTTCCTACCCCTTTATTTAATGCAATGCCTCCCCAGCTCCTACCAATTTTCACCGTTGAATAAAACTTTTCTGCAGGAGGGGTTTCATTGAAATTAACCCAATTAAGTTTCCAGTCCCCAATATCACGTGAATGATTACTCGAGGGAGAGAAACCAGGAGGCTTGTGCGGCACTCCTTCCCCTCGTCTTGGGCAACGTCGAGCCCTAGGGCTTTGGTTTCTCTCCTGGCGGTGCCAACGACGGTAATGCAGTTGAGAGTCGTGCAATCGGCGACGTCGAACTTCGTGCAGACGACGAGGAGTGGCGCAAGGGTGGCGGTGGCAGGATGAAAGCCACTGGAGTTGAGGGCGACGCCGTCGCGTGTAGCAGTGTCGGCGATGTCGATGCGGGGGCTGTTGGCGGCGTGGGGGTCGTGTGGATCGGCGACGGCGCATTCGTCTTGGGGCGCTGGCACATGAGGCTGGGCTAGTTCTCCGGCGACGATGATGGCGGAAGCGGTCTGAATCAAGGGGCCAGAGGCGGCGCCGCCATCGAGAGTAAAGGTGTTGGTTACAACAACATCTGAGGTGGCGTTGGCCGCAACGGTGTCGGTCGTGGTTGGTGCGTGCTCGATAGTGTCTAGGGTTCAGGCTTTCGCTAAATCGGCCTTGGCTTCGGGGAAGACGGCCTGGCTCGTCGGGCTAAACTGAGGGTGCATATAGGGATGGCAGTAATGCACGATTGTCCTGTGATAGTGTTACGGTCAAACCCAGCGCAGTTGATCGTGGTGATGGTGAGGCCAAAGACTCCTGGAATGCAATGCAAATAGCCTTTCTTCTTTCATGGACAATCCCTTGGAATGCGAGGAGATTGTGGATTTTGTATCTTTCATCTGCGAGATCCACATCATATATGAGCTCCAGATCTATAATTTTTTCAGTTTTTGTTTCCTGGACAGCAACATCGATTGCTAAAAATCCGAGGTTTTCGCATTCCTCATCCGCTGGATCTTCATCAAATATGGGTCCCAAGTCTTCCTCTTCATCTTGTATTATTATTGTATCAAATAAACCTTCGGTATGAATGAAAATACCTTCATTTTTTGCTTCAAAATCGGGTTGAATAGCAACAACAACGGTCTGAATTTTTTCGTTAGCAAGCGATTCTTCCTCGATTTGCGCGTATAACCATGCTTGCACCTTTACGCATGATATAAGTCGCTGCTGGAACTTTTGTTGATGCGCACGTGAATGCTTGCCATGAGATAGACGACTCAAGTTGAATTGCATCCTCCAATAGTCGACAGGATCGTCGAATCGTAGGAACGATTCGGTTTCCATGCTCTTATACCAAATGATGCAAATGGAAAAAATCCAACGGTGGAAATATTGATTTGGTGGAAAAAATTTAGAGAGGGGAGGGAGAAGGAGAAGACGCGTCGGTTACGCGGGGTTTTGGAAAGGAATCGTGAAGAACACGTTGAGAGAGAGAATAACGAGAGAGGGATAAAAGAGATAAATCTCCAATTTTCATTTAATCTGAACTGTCCTTTTACAATAGGCTACCAACCTCTTTATATAGTAGAGGTGGAATTACAAAAATAGAAAGCGAATCAAATTTAAAATCCCACTCGATCCTAAATGACTCTAATTGATTTGAATTAAAATTCAAATCGACCTCTATCCTAATTTGACTTTAATTCAAAATTCGAAAATCAAATTTAAACTGACTAATTAATTTTGAGATCACACACGATCTCTTTATTTAAATAAAAATACGACGATTCGAATAAACGTAAATAAAATTAATGGATAAAAACATCAGGCCCTATATTTTAATTTTGTGCTGCATCAAATACTATTATACTAGAGATATGATCCAAAAGGGTCTGATTTTTATTTCTCATGTTAGTTCAGGAGAGCAAACAACAAATATCTTTACCAAGGCATTACTCAGGGGGCCATTTCAGAAGTGTTCGTCCAAGCTGAGCATGATTGACGTCTATGCTCCATCTTGAGGGGGATTGTTGAGATACTTCTACATTCCCATGTATCTTTCCAATTATTTTATTTTTTATGTCCATCTTATGTAATTTATCCATAGGTCTATCCCCTATATAAGAGAGCCTAGGGTTACATGAATAAACTTCTCTCTTATTTTTCTCCAACTAATCCGAATTGATTTTCTTTTACTTTAGAAACTTGCCTCAACCTTTTTTTCAACATGGATTTAAACTTATATATTTATAGTAAAAAAATAAAAAAATTACAAGGATCAAAAGGTCGTTAATCTCTTAGCGTGCTCAATCGTATTTTCCATTAACATTTGTTCTCCTTGGAAGACGAAGACATTCTGAACAAGCCACACATCATAAAATAGTAGCCACCCATACTTTGGTTGGACTACTCCCACGTCCAAGAGCGTCTATAGAGTCCCAAAATTCATTCTAGTCCATTATCGCAACCCTCTCCACATGCGTCGCATCCCACATCTCACTAGTAACATGGCACACAACGAATAAATGCTAAACATTCTCCTTTATCGCCACGCAGCAGTCACATGTCTTGTCACACCTAGGGAAGAACCACTCTTTTATCTCCCGTCATAAGACGATTCCTTCGCAACAACCAAATGAAAATTCGGATGGGTAGCAATGCCATCAAGTCAGTAATGAATCCTAGATTAGCAATTATCTCGAACCTTTGGAAGATTGAAAGCCTTATAGGCTTTCTGTAGAGTGAAACATCCATCAGTCCAGGACCAATAATCAACGGAGCCATCCATCCCCCCACCAGTTGATAGTATCTCTAGCAATAACAAGAAATCCACGAACCATTGATCTAACAACTCAGTAGGAAAGGGAGGTATCCAACTACCGCTCTCCTAACAATTTGTGAAAGAAATCTCAGTGTCTGCTGTGAATGCATAAAGGCGTGGAAAACGATCCCGCAAAGGTCCCTGCCTAGTCCAGTCATCTCTCCAAAATCTGAAACAATAGTCATCACATAAAACATGCTTCATGAGTAGCATCGTACACATAAGCACAATAAAAATCCCCTTTTAGAATTTGGAGGGCATCATATACCAGCATTAGACATCGAGGATTCAAGGGAAATCCTGTAAATAGAGTACAAAGTTCTACATAGCAAGCCCTCACCTCCTCCCCAAATTTGGATCATCCACTTCAATCTAGTGCACGATTCATTCCCTCCAAACCGCAGATGCCCAATCCACCATCCTCCTTTACCAACTTCACAATTTTCCAACTAACCAAAGGTGCCTCTATAATTATCCAGACAAAGCCTAGAAAAATCATTTCATAATCGCGTCTAGCCTCCCTTTGACCTCAATGGGCAAGAGACACGAAGAAAGGAAAAACACCATGATAACTGAGATGATCGCCTTCAACACCACAAGATGAACACCTCTTGACAGACACGCATCATGTTGTCTCGTCAGTTTCTTCTCCAACTTCTCAATACCATATTGTCACTCGGATTACTACAACCTACTGCTCACCAACGACAAACCAAAATGCGTGAAAGGGAGAGCCTCTCGCTGCATTTGCAAGGCATTCTTACAACAGACCACCTCCTCCTCATCCATCCTAAAAGGTATAAAAGAGGATCTAGCATGATTAATCTTTGTTGAGATATTTGTCTCTCTCAATACTTTATATCTCGTGCTTCTTTTATCTACTTTACGTAATTTTCCCCATAGAGCTTTTCTTCTATATAAGAGAGCTCTAAGGCTACGGTTAATAAAAAATTCTCACACCTTTCCACATGGTATCAGAGCGACAATCTTAGGCTAGAGCCTGTGCCCTAGCTATCCCACCTCACTAAAAACCCTAACATGACCGCACCCCGTCGCTGCGACATCCGGGTGGAGCAGCAACAACTCGCCGCTGAAGTAGCCGCAACTGCCTGAAGGATTAAGACCACCGAGAAAGATGAAGTGCTTATCCTCCCGTTCTTTGTTCTAGTGAAACTTTTGATCATCATTAAACTTTTGGGACTCCTCTCAATGACAGTTAAGATTTTCCCATGTAGACATCAGAGATCTCCCTTTGGCAAAGATCATAGATCTTCTAGTTCAGCTGATAAATCCACACATCCTTATGACATACATGTTCCTTAGAGTCAAACACATGTCTCTAACAATTTTTTTCAAAGAATGGGTAATTGAATATTACTCGGGATGACATTTATAATCCAAGTCTTCACTTGATTGTCTTCAATATACTACTACTTCTACGCAAGGTTTGCAAAAAATTGAAAAGTGGAACAAGGTTTTTTCCTTGGAAGCGAGGTGAGGCGTAGCCTCAAGGTGGTCGAGCGTAAGCCTCGATATATAAAGGAAATACCAATAAAAATAACATAATATACACTAATGAGATTACATATTATCTAGTCTAACACATAATACATAGCACTATAACATATGATGAAATTACAAAGATTAAAAAACCAAAAGAAAGATATACAACTTTATATACTTTTTAATAAATTTCTATCCTATAAAAAAGGGAGTCATTGGTTATAATTGTCATTAGAGTATTCATGAATACATAGTTGTCATTAAAAATTTTATAATACATAAAAATTAATATAAAATATGCTTCGATGAAATTTATATGTTATGTGGCTAATATATAGTATATGACAACACTGACATACCTTGATTTGTATCTTGTTTGTTATACTCACGACATTACATAGATCATTATGTGACTTCTTAAAAATTCAGTTTTGATTAATGTTTGTTATGAAATTTGTGGATTCACATGTTTAAGGGTGTAATGTTAAGCGTTTACTGGAATAGTTGGTCATGTTTAATGGTAATAAGAATATGAAAGAGGTCAAATTTAAGTATTTATCTTGTGAGACCTGGGAGAGAGCCGAGCTACCGAGGGTGAATTGGGACTATTTTGAGTCCTTCTAGGATTCCATTTATTTAAATTGGACAGGTTCAGTTGAAGGGAGGTCCAGAGTTTGCACGATTGTATGGGCCATTTGGCTGAGAATGAATGTTGTCATTTTCAAGGAGAGGTTTTACGCGGAGAACGTACTTGAGCATGCTAGAGCTCTTTGTGAGAGTTAGCATTTGTAAATATTCATATAATTTTTATAAATATATTCTTTGGATGAATCTCTATAGGAGGCCCATCCCATTTCTTTCAAAAAATAATAAAACAACTTAACACAACAAAAATCACAATTATTGCATCTTTACAGCAAAGATCGTAAGGTTATGTACATCAAATTGAAAATCTAAATATATCTCCTGACCTAGAGTTGTCAACCTTCATTATTTCTGGTTGTTCTCATCTAATAATCAATCTCTTTTCTTTTCACAGATTGTTGGAAGAGTTTTGCGGCTGTTGCCAGCTGAGCATGGCAACGCTCATATCGAAGATTACCCCAATTTTCTCTTGCTCGCACTTCAAGAAGCCCTTAATCTTGTGGGCCCTGTCAAGTCTTATGAACTCCCATTTGGGTGATGTTTTATCAGATACAATTAGAAGCTCAAGTCGTCGTTTTTTTCCATGGTTGTGTGTATATTGTATCTAAATATGCTATGTGATGAATTATATCACCCTCTTATTTCTGATACCTTGAGAAAATTGGTAAGTTGCAGTTGCAGGTACCGTTTTGCACTGTAAGTATTAGAAAGAATAGTCTGTAAAATCTAGTTTGCTGCCAATGCAAACGACGTTTTTCCTGTGTACAATTGTAGGCGGCCGATCAGCAATGTTCTTTCCCTCCTATATTGTGTATTTTATAAGAGGTTAGGGAGCCTACATCACGATGTAGATAACTTACCTACACCAACTTATTTTCCACTCTATTTTTTGATTTTTTTGAAATGAATCTATGGGGGATTTACTTAGAATATTAAATGGAATATGTGTTTCAAATTTCGTGAAAACAGACATTCCTGACATGTCCATCTGGAGAGGTCGATTTCAACAAATAGAGGAGGTAGAAGTCTTGAATTAAGTTGAAATTTGAGGGACAACATGGTGATATATAGTGATCTAAATCCCCCTAGGTTTCATTTCAAAAAAATCAAAAAAAAAAAAAGAAAGGAGAAAATGGACGGGTGTAGATAAGTTACCTACATTACGATGTAAGTTCCCTTTTCTCATTTTATAATTGACAGGTCTGTTGAAATATTTTTGGACTGGGGTTTACGGCTCGAAATTTTGGTTTGCTTGAAATTTTGGTATAAGAGGGTATCCAGATCGAGATTCAGATGCTTGGAAATTACGTTGAATTAATATTAAAGATGTGGCTTGAGCATGATTGACTTGGCCCAGATTATCACACTCCAGGGAATTATGTAACAATGGAAACTAGGAAAAAATGTCACTGCTGAGAATTTCCATATTGATTGAATTTGGAAATATGAACTTATTAGTATGCAAAATTTGGTCCGGTTGGCTTTATGGGCTTAATTTAGCAGACAAGGAAAAAGTGATCTAATCGGCTGACTTGGAATGGGCATGGTTAAGTCGGAACATCATGAAAACAGCTAAATCGACAAATTGCTCGACTGCTTCTATTGCCTGCAAATGTGATGGTTCTTACTCTAGTTTGTCTACTTTCTTGCAATTTTTTCATATTTAGTTACCCTTTAAACAAAACAGTCAAATTATTAGATTTAAAGTTCTTTTGTATCTGTTGTTGTTTTGTAGGTTGGACCCTGCCCATAAACCTGAGAAACTGGATTCTTTGGAAAGTTCTTTCTTGTGCATCTTCACATGGTTGGAGGGCTGTGCATACTGGCCGTGCATTATCCTAGTCGTCTGGCTAGCTTTGCGGTGATTTGTTTAGAACTGGAATCGAAACGTCTTGACCTCCATTATGCTTGCTAAATTCTAAAGCACTTAGTATTGTTCTTTGAATACCAATTTTCTTATAAGAAATTAGTGCCATCAATGTGAAGGGGAGCTTTGGCGCGACGTAAAAGATGTCATGGGTTCGAGAATCAGCTTCGTTTAAAAAGATCGTAGGGCTGCATGCAACAAACCCAAAGTAGTCAGATCCCTCTCCGCATAGCACTGGTATATGCACCAGACAACATTTTTTATACAGGTCAGTACCACATTTTCTTTCCTAACAGTCAGGATTATGTATCGTCTGAAAGAAATTTCAGCAATGAATACGACAATATGTTTCTCACAATTTCTTCAACTGGTCATGAAGCTTTCTCATAACACTTTAAAAGTGTAGTTGCTATGTATATCCAAGGAGAGTGCAGGCTAACATACCTTCCTCCTGCATTCAATCAAGGTGTGGCGCAACTTTGATGCAGAAGTGGCCAATTTCTGGAGTGGGGGCATTAACATCTTAGTTCCTCATAGCATCTCAAGTACCTCGTATAACAAGGGCATGGAAATGCTTTTACGAAGGTGCTGACAACTTCAGATCAGGAGACCTGCCTTGCAGATTGCAACGGTACTATCACATTCTGTTGTGGTATATTCTCAAAGTTGATATTACCTTACATCTTCAAGATTTGGCATTATTCCTTTTTTGCTTGGCTTGATGACACGCATAAGAGTTCAGGCGAAGGATACTCTTTTCTTCTTCGCACATTCTTTTCCAAAAATCGACTGTTAAAGATTTCGTAATATTGTGGTTTTGATCAACTTGAGGGTTGTTTTGATCAACTTGAGGGTTTATGCACTGATTTACAGATATGCCATGAATCCATCAGTTGCAGAGATGTTTGATCTCTTTCATTAGACGTTGCGGCGAAGTCCCCTGTCCAAAATCCAGTTATTTATTTGAGTTGGATTTATACCTGGATTCGTTTATCATAGGTGTTTGCCCATATATAAACTTGCTAGGATTACGGTTTTGACTCTGTATCACATGTAATCATACGCTGTCTCTTTTCCACGTAGTGAAGACCGTTCACTGTCGTCTAAGAACACAGTCCAGTTACAAGTGAACCTTGCACATTCATGTGATTCATTCATGTGATTGGGAAGCTATACCATCTCCCTGTCAAAAAAAGCATCTCTATGATATATATGTCCACATTTGAGTCTTCATGTGATAGGGTCTTACACAAATTGTGATTACATGTGTTGGGCATATATATTGGCATTTGAGTTTATATATGTTTCTGATTCTGATGTATTTGTTGGCATTTGGGTTTATAATCTCGCATCGCATGAGTTATACTCGTTCCACGAAGCTGAACATGCATGTGATTACATATGTATATGTGCTATAAGATACTTTCAGATTCTTTCATCCGATATGAGTTATACTCGTTACACGAAGCTGAACACTCGCCTCTGATTAGGAGTGCTGGAGTAGGACTTCTCCTTTATAGCTTTCTAAAACTTGCAAGACATTATATCTCTCAAAGACCCCTATCAAACTCAACTCCATGTTGGGTTAACACGAAGCTCTTGGCCCTACGCCTGTTTGTTCCCATTGTCTACGCGTTCTTATTTCTCCTCTCGTAGAATTTTCGAGCATACTTGGGTTATTTTGTCTATTATGAAGTGGACGATATCACGCAATGTGTTACAATAAAATTTCCATCTCCGTAGTTCATAACTAGCACCTTTCAGATATTTAGTCTTTTCCACTGAAGTAAAAATTATCTTACTTGTCAGTTTTAATCTATTCAATGAAATGTACATCTAGTATATATAAAGCCATGGAAACATGCATGGAAATAAATATGCAAATAATTGCAGGTATGATTGAATGACATAGCGAAGGGTACACGATATAGTACTTGACTTAGATATGGAAGTAAATAGACAATGACGATCCACATAAAAGAAATGTATTTTTTTAAATCACCTAACTTCTTAATCAATATTAAGGAAGAAAACTTTAAAAAAAAAGTTAAAAATGAAAAAAAAACCATCATATAATGACGTAAAAAATTTGGTCTGATGGATTAAAAAGGCTTATACTCTAAAAAATTAAACAAGTCTACAGGAAAATGAGTTGCAGCTAAGCTAAGGAAAACAAATCTAAGGCAAACAAATCCAATGTTAGAGGTGGCAAGTTGGTGTTTCTGCATTCGGTGTTGTCTACGATCTCCATTTTTTCCTTTCATCTATAAACCTATGCTAGTGGGGATGCGGAAGAGACTTGAGAGCATCATGAGACGTTTCTTTTGGTCAACTTCGAGTAGTCAAATGGGCTGTCATTGATGGATGGGAAGTTGGTTTCATGTTTGAAGGAGGATAACGGTCTTGGTGTTCGTAGTTTGGAGGATAAGAATAAGGCATTGCTTAGCAAGTGGATTGCATGTGTTTGGGGTGATTGTGATAGCCTGAGTTGCATGCTGCTTAGGAGGATCTATGACTCTGGTTCTTCACTCCCCGGCCTCCCAAGATCTTGGGTATGATCCTTCTTACTTCTGACGTGGTGTCTGCGACGTTGTGCGGGAGACTCGTCCCTTCCCGAGGATAGTTCTGATGGGACACGAGTTGGTATCATCTCTTCTTGGATATCGGATGAACACTCAGATACGGATGCGTAATCGACCACCATCACAGAAGCACGTGAATAAAAGAAAAATCAGATATAACGGTAGTCGATCATCTCTTGCGACCATTAGAGAAGAAAGATCACTATAAATTAGAACAGAGTACAACTCTCTCTTTTCCCCCGCTCTCTCATCTCTTTCTTCTCTAACTCTCCCCCTTTCTGTAGGGGTTACATTGTTCTTGTGGTGGTTTGGAGGCAATGCCTCCCACCCCCTCTATATATAGCCTAATTACAATCCTATAGCCATATTCACTTTAGATCTATAAATAGAATACAACTCAACTACTATTAGGATTAGAGGTCCTATTTCTTTCGGATTCCAATCCTATTATGACTCCTAATTCCTTACAAGTTCTTGGGGACGGTACACGATTTTGATTATGGACGGACGATTGGAGTGAGAGGGGTGTTGGAAATGAGGTTCCTGTGCCATTCGGTGTTGACTGTTGGCCCATAAGGTCTGTTTGGTTACCGTGATGGAGTGAGTTGGGGTAACCTGATCTGAATAGTAGCTATTTGGGATGGTTGTGAGGGTTGTAGAGGGTTGGAATAAGGAATATGATGTGTTGTCATTATGATTTGTGATGGAATTTCAATCCAAGAATAGAGAGGGGTAAATCGGGTTACCCTTGGGTAACCGGGTTACCAAATGGATCCATAGTGCTCAGTGTGAGATGTGTGGGATGTGATCTTTATATTCCCTCAGTTCGGGTCTGAACTTTCTAATCACTGTTTGGAGGAGCTCTTGGTGATGCTTGCGGAGCTAGATGGATTAGAATAGATATTTATGGCTTCATGCTGGTTAGAATATGTGACATGATATTTATTGTTATGTTTTGATGTTGACTTTTTTGGGACTAAAGGTGGCTAAAAATAATTTAGTAAAGCAAATTGTGGGACCCACAAAATAAATTGCATCCCAAAGCGTAGACGTGGATAAGCCATATCGAAACGGGGCTAAAGTCCTGGGTGATCCAAATGGGTACTTGTATTTATCTTGGTGTTGCGATTTAACAAGTCGTAGCTGTTTATAAAGAAAACGTGTGTTTGTTGGGCGAACTTACAAAGAATTAAGAATTAGAAGTTAAACTTGTACGTGAAGATTCCTAAGAGGGATTATCGGATAAAAATATTAAAATTCTAGTTATGAGTCCTATCCTTTCTCGACGAACTTTCGATGTAATTTTCTTGCTCCTATATTGCCTACGAACGGTAATTTCTTAATCTTTATATGAGACATCGGTATATAATTGTGTTGGAAGATGATTCGTGCAAAGCAATCACCACAGGAACACAGAGACTTATGTGAAAAAAATTCTTTTAGGGTGCGTTCGGTTCGGTAATAAGCAGGAATAAGGATGGTGAATAAGGAGAATAAGGGTCTATTCTTTGTAAGGCTGGAGGATAGGAATAAGGAGAATAAGATGAAATAAATGTAGGTAAGACGGGATAAAGATAGGAATAAGAGTGAAATAAGATGAAATAATAGGGAATAGTCGTACCACTGGGAACCGTGTCGGGAGGAGAATTGACCCCTTATTCTAGGGCCTATTCTCCAACCAAACAGGGCCCACTGTTCGTTTGAGGAATCCTTTCCCTCCGGTGAACATAACTTGGCAAAGCGCGTACCGGCCGGGTTCTCTTGTTAATGCTTTTGAGTAGGAGGAGCTCATCGCCTTACCCCACGCGTTAAAGGAATACATCACATGTTCCCTATGACAACGTAGTTTAGAGTCTTATGCACACCATGATATGCACAAGACCTGATATCATTCATGATGTAAGCATTGCTAGCCGATTCATGGGCAACCCATGGAAGGAGCATTGCAGGTAGTCAAGCAGATTTTCCGATACATTTGCCTCATCTATAAAAGTGATTTGGACAGTTTGGTTACTAGATATTGAAATTCAAACTATGTTGCAGTGTCGATGGGAGGAGATAAATGACATGCTATGTCTTCACTTTGGAGATTTCGATCATCTGTTGAAAGGCTATCCTACAACCATCAGTTACTTCGTCTACCCCATAGACAAAGTATATGACTTTGACAAAGGCTGCAAATGAAGGCATATGGTTGAAGGACGTAGTTGGAGATCTCGGTACACAACAGGCCCAAGCGATAGTATATTGTGACAGTTTTAGTGTGATATGCTTAGCCAAGGATCAGGTGCAACATGAGAGGACCAAGCACACACGTCAGATATTACCTTTATTCATTTTGAGAAGAGGATCATGGTGAAGAATGTCGGCACAACAGATAATCCAACCGAAATGTTTACAAAGGCAGTGTTGGAAATGCGAGCCCACGGCGAGCCATTATGCAATAAATGTTATTGCAATTCACTCCTTAATCTGAAATGAAGAATACATAATTTGCATAATAGGTCCCTCAGTACAATTAGGGTTATGTACTATGGCCATCTTGATGATCATACAGCTGTTGATTCAACTATTGAATCATGGAGGCTGGTGCTTGGATGAATATCTAAAGAGTTAGATTGATGACTCATCAAGCACCGTCAGATGATTGTTAAGAGATGATCTCCAGCCTGAGTAGGAGATGGCAATCCTTATCTCTGAAGGCTGATATCTGACCGACCTCTTGATGCAGGTCCTCTGCATAGGAATAGAGATTCGGAGGTGTCAGATTAGTTAGGTCAAAGAGTTGACTTAACGAGATCGAGATAACCAAAGTCCTATATCGTATGCTGTCATGATATAGGCACGCATCCTCTGACCGGAGACAGATGTGTTGCTATATGTCTAAGTATGTACATTTGGCAGACCAATAGGTTGATGACCTAATCAAGGTCTATACACCGGCGCGCTGGTGTGCATATAAGGGCATATGAGTAATACGATCTCTCAAAGGGATCATACAGGTTCAGTTACTGAACCGGAAGACATGAGCTCACTCATGAGATATTGGGAAGAATCAAATTCCGTGCGCACGGTCGTCTCGCTTTGGAAGCTTGACTGAATTTGTAGGTTTGATATATACTTTTGGAAAGTATATGATCAAGACCTAGGTATGATATACGCTTTTGGAAAGTGTATGATTGATACCAACTCCCAATGATCGAATGAGAAACTTACTGATAAAACCATGAAGTAGACAGTATAAAGTTGATCCAATACTTCGGGTTTAGTCTGAGTCTTCCAGTATGCAATATGTACAGGTATTGGGAATACCTGAGGGTGATGTGATCATAAACGATTGTATAACCATGACGCTTCCATTCCTAGGGAGTGATGAAACGGGTCTGGATTTTAGTGACTCCTCTCAGTAGAGAAGTGATCTGATCTTGGTCCAAGTGTTGGACATTGATCTGAATGTGATTCAGATACAATGAGAATATTAGATTTACGGTCTTGACTTAATCAAGCATCTATGGGAGGCCCGCGATCTGGATTTGAGATACGATCTCAATATCCATGTCACTATACGTGGAACAATACAATCGCCTTGTCCTTATCTCCAAGTATCTGCGGAGAAAGCGCATTATCCTTGAAGGAGTTCATGGATAATTCTATTGTTGATTTATGTATCCGAGCATTGAGAAAATGGATAATTAAATGTGATTTAATTATCATGAGTAATATGAATTTGATTCATATTATAAAGAGAGTTATCTGAGATAATTAAATATGATTTGATTATCAAAGATGTGAATAATGTGAATGTGATTCATATTATTTGAGAACAAGAGAATAAAGATCCAAGATGATTAAATGTGATTTAATTATCATGGATATGAATAATATGGGTAGCAATATCCATATTAGTCATATATATTATAAATGTGATTTATAATATATAAGAGAGAGCTATTTGTAATTTATATTTGTTAATTAAATATTAATGTGAATTGGATTCACATTGGACATTGAATTGAAAATGTAATTTACATTTTGTTTTGGGTTGTGAATATGATTCACAAATTTCCAATGGCATGATTGCAATGTTCACAAAATAAATTGGATTTATTTTTGTGAAATAATTTGCAACAAATGTTGTTGCAAATATTGGAGAGGATCATGAGATAATGTAATCTCATGTAATAGGAAAAAGGAAGCTCCCTTCCTAATGAGGAGAGGGGACGGCCACAATTCCATAAGGAATGTGGTGGCCGTCCACCCTCCTTATGGAAGGAGGCTTGCCTCCTTTCCTATCTCTCCAATGGAGATTGATTTGATATAAATCAAATTATATTTAATATATATTTGATTTTTATTAAATTAATTGTTGTTGTGTTTTTAGCAACAAATCATGACCATTGAAAGAAACACAAATTAATGTGGACCATTGGATTTGTGTTGACACATGGATTGAGATCCATGGATCCCAAAACCCTATAAAAGGAGAGGCACCCCATTGCTCTTCTTGGCACATAAGTGAGACAACAAGTCTCTCTCTCTCTCTCTCTCTCTCTCTCTCTCTCTCTTTCTCTCCCTCTCATGGCCGTCCACCATGGATGCCCTAGAGAGGCTCTCCATCGCCGCGGCATCGTCGTTATGCTACCCGATGTTTTGCTCGTGGAACTCCGTCTACTTCAGCATGCCTTGCTCGTGAAGAAGACGTCGGATCTCGTGTGTTGAGATCAGGAGATCCACCGCTTGGATCATCAACATGGATTGCGAGAAGCACGCGATTCATCCCCGCCTCGCAAGCGTCTCCTCCGACGGATCGGACTTGAGACAGGAGGTCTCTTCGTTTAGAGACTTGATCACAACCACGCTTCAAGAGGTAAACCTAATACTTTGTTGTGGTTTAGACGAAACGATCCGAGAAGTGTTCTTGGATCAAGTGGTTTCGTCACATGAAATTTTTTTTAATTTCCGCTGCATAGAACAACTAGTGCGACTAGTCGTTCTTCGTCGTATTCGATACGACGATCACGCTTCCGTGATGCGCTTGAGGATCTAACCATATCCTTCAGGCAGTTCCATGGAGTAAGTTCAAACATTGTTTGGACTTGTTCAATGTTGACAGTTGGCAGTAGCCCCGAGAAGGGGCTAGTGACGGCATGACGAAGATCGGCAAAACTTCTTAGAGGATTCAATTCAAGGTGGAGATTGTTGATGTCTTGAATCCTAACCATTTGACCACATGATCTATTTGTTTTAGGGATCTGTCTGTGCGATAGTAGTATATAAACTCCTTAGGATTAGGGCTCTCTGTATTCTTTGTACTTTTATTCATGCTTGCTTGATAGATCTCTTTTGTGCGTGCTTCCACGATTGACAAGAAACAATTTACCCCCAATTACCATATAATTCCAATCAAACAATTATCATTTTCCAGTTTTTCCTTCTGTTTACTCAATCTAACCAGACAGGACATATAACATAAACAGTTTACCCGCAATTTATCCTATAGATTCAATCAAACAAAAACATACCCCTCCGTTCAACCGGTTTATCTATAAAACCAACACCTTTGATCAAACGGACCCTTATATCGTTCAAGAAGCAATGCAGGTAGAAGACATCGATTTTGACCTTCAACACATGCATGTGCAATGAACACCAAAGTTACAGATAAAAATATTAGTCTTACATCAATCAAGAAGAAACAAACACAGGTGTATATATAATATATAGCAAGTTGTCAGCTATTCAGCTTCTTACAATCAAACAAGCACAAAAAGATAAATGGGAAACAGAAAAAGACAGCCCCTCTCTTCCCATCAAAACATTGGGAGAACAAAAAGTTCTCTTAGACCAAGCAAAAACTTTGTTGAGTACATGGGGCACAAGTAAAACACCAGTGTATGCGATGATTGACAATGGAGAGAAGCATCCGACTTCTTCCTGCCTAAGCAACACAAGTATTTCCACAAACAAAGGTCCTGCAGAAACATCACACTCTGTATTAGATCTCAGAAACAAGGTTTCCCCCTAAGCTTATCTTACACACACGTGCGTGCATGCTCGCAGAGATAAGCATGTGAGCATCTACATATGTGCATCTATGTACATCCATATGCGTACATGTTCTCTGTGTATGCATGTATTTTTGTTCATGATCGAACGAACACCAAACAACAAGCCTTTCCAAATTAACCTGATTCGTCACACTGACGAACACACACAGGCCTGCTTGATAGTTTGACAATTCATGGCATTGATTACTTTCTTTTGTATTCAGAATTGCGGGTCTTTTATCTATATACTACAAAAATGTTCATTACTATTTATATGTACTAGCATCAAACATATCATTAATCTACCAAATTATCATTTGATAAAGAAAAGAATGTGATCCCAACAAACGCACAGTATCAGTTCATAAATCCATGCCAAGATATATCTAGGGAATAGGGTGGAGGAGCGATGACTGTAAGTTAGTGATATAAGTAACATGTAAAATGGAATCAAGGGTTATATGGTTCTCAACAATCAGGTAGACAATGTTTGCCTCATCGATAATGATATACTAGTAGAGTCTTCCCTAAACTTATTACTTGGTTTCCTTTTAAGCACATCATAAGAATATATGAACTAATATATTACGTTAAGCAATTGATGAGCGCGCAGAACTACTTACAGAACTGAACAACCAGAACGTTTCTGTGTTTTCTTCTTGGGGACCTCCTTTCTTCTCAAAGGTTGAAGGACAGCCTTGATTGCAGAATCGAACACTGCTTTCACATTCTGCAAAAAAAATAGAAAGGAATAAAGATGTTATTCAACGATACAAAATTTATGCATAGTCACACTATGCATCAATATGCAGGCATGTGCAGTGTGAACTAGATAAATTTTCAATTTTTTTATTTAATCATAATGTAGACAAAAGTACATATAGATATCCAAAGTCTTGTAAACCTGCTGAGTCTTAGAACTGCACTCTATGAATGCAGCAGCACCAATTTGCTTTCTGAGCTCCTCTCCCTGGGACCAAATCTCAAGCGTGCGTTAATAACAGCTGCATGACTGCAGACCGACACATAATGAACTGCATGCTACTTACTTGCGCTGAAGTAATTGCCACAGCTCCAGGGTGATTTGCCATGTATGTCATGTCTTCACGAAGATCTGCAGATTGGAGAATCAAAACAAACAAAAATCTGAATTCTTTCACATTTGAGATATATAATTTTGTAAGTTTTAGAATGAAATGTACTGGTTACTTCACCTAGCTTTGTACCAACTAAGACAACGGGAACAGTTGGGGCGAACCGACGAAGTTCGGGCATCCACTGGTCAATGACAATTACATGTTAGCTTATATATTTTACAATTTGAATTGAAGCAAGCATGTTGGTGAAAGAATACAGTGCATGTCAACGTTCTCGACAAGGTGCATTTTGTACAAACTTACCACACCAAGTACTAATTTGACTGAACGTTGAACCCAATTATTACAGTGAAAACACCATGGACTGCGCCCATTTTCTATTTATTTAGATGGAAGCAGTCACTATGTTAAGCAATGGATAAGAATCGCAAAGGGGCATGAACAGGGATATGTGTTATTAATGGTAGGTAAAAAAATCATAGGCATCATAGATTTCACATGGTTAGTGTTCATAAATAATAAACCAACCTTGTTAACAAGTGGACATAAAAAACCAACTATTTCCAAGAACGTACAACAGTAACACCATATTCCAATTCACCCTGTGGATCTCGTCTCCTTAGATGGCCACAAGCAAACATAAATGCTCTACAACAACCCCATTAAACCCCTATGTGCACGAGCAGACATGTATAAACATGTGAGCATGTCTCACAACAAAGCCATAATTATCATCTGATCCTGTCAGCCGATTTGTCCAATCCCACACTGATCACTGCCAACATGTGTACGAGTCAACTTTATCTATTTGGATCCAATGGTGAGGGATCCAAGAACTCATATGCAAGGAATTGCCTAATGCAAAAGAATGGTTTTACTGATAGCATGCATTTTTCTTCAGTTAAGCAAATTTACCGTCAGCTAATACGCAGTGAAAGGACGAAAAGAAGACAGAAAATATGCAAATGAGTCAGAAAACACCTTCTTGAGAACGTTCTCATAACTTGCCCTGCTGATCAAGGAGAAGGCCAGTACAAAAACATCAGCACCCCTATAGCTAAGTGGCCTCAGTCTACTGTAATCTTCCTGACCTGAAAGTGATTCAAAATAGAACCTTACGAATTCGTTACAGGGAAAAAAAGAGAAAAAGGACCTGATATTAAGAGCAACATGAATGTGAGGACGAAGGCACTATGATACCTGCAGTATCCCACAAGCCCAAGTTTACAATGCTGCCATCGACAGAGACATTGGCACTGAAGTTGTCAAAAACTGTTGGTATATAGTCCTAATGGGAGCAGCCCAGTTTCAGAATCAGTTTCCAAATAACCCATGAAGAAGAAATTAGGATTTACGAAGCATGACCAAGATTACATTCTATCCAAATAAAATAATACACATACACAAACGTTGGAAGAAAGCATATTACATACCAAAAGACCCACAGTCGAATCAAAGGCACAAAAAATGCAAATTAATGTAGAGGGCATGAACTAAAGACTACCAGACGAAACATAGAGAAAAAACCCAAACCCACAAGAATAAATGAGGAGCTAAAATAGAAGAAGGAACCAAAAATTGGAAGAAAAAGTGGGTAACAAAGATCCAGAGTAGAAAAGGACCCATACAGTAGGGAACTTGTTGCTGGTGTAGCATATGAGCATGCAGGTCTTGCCCACTGCCCCATCCCCGACAGTTACACATTTAATGAACCTTGTGGCACTCATCCCTCGCCACAGATATGTCAAGCACACACTTCTTACCCACAAAGGTAAGAATGACCAAGAACAATGAGGAGGAGGAGGAAGAGGGAAAAGAACAGGGAAAGTGGAAGAAGAGATAGCAGGGGAAGACCAAAGTCACTTCTTTTTCCACCCCATTTCTCCAAAGATGGAGGCTTTTAAAAGGGAAAAGAAGAAAGAGCCGTTTTTCTTCTTGGGTTTCAAATTCCAAGCGAGGCACTGTGTAAAGGAGAGCCTCGAGTAAGCAGGATATTCAAGACAAGAGTAATTGCATGTGGGGCTGTGTGTTTGGAGCTCAAGTAGTTTTACTCCCCTCTAGTACATTAAAATGTCTTTTTAAGGCACATAACTTTAAAGTAAATGGTAAAATAAATACGAGATTTGGTATTTAAAAAAGCAGACATTATCTTCTACATCGGGTAGTAATTTAAAATTAGGTGTTCACATCCTTATAGCTCCCTAAAGTACGAAAATGAGGTCAACAAAAATAAAGCTCTTTTTCACATCATCATCAGCATCCATATATTTGACAAATGGCCCATACCTTGAAATATAACTTCATCCCTATTTCAGCATCTCCTCGTCATATTTCAAAATAGACATCTTTTATCAGCTCATGTATCGAATTTAGGTGTTCGTATCCAAATAGGTTCCTGAAGTATCACTTTGATCATTGATCGGGCCGACTCTGGGCATTGTTTTGAAGTGCAATTGGCCAGGGCATGCTAACTTTAGGGCCCAATATCTTCCTTATTGGGCACTTATAGAATCGGATTTTTGGTGAAACAACTCACTGAAAAATTGGTCCTTGCGTATTTGAATTTTCGGAAAAAACTCAATGCGAAAATCGAAAATTTAATTTGATTAGATAATGGTCAAATGTTCTCAAAAATATAATCTTTCATTTTATACTTGATGGTAAATAAATCTGGGATAATTTGCTCTTATTAATTTTTTTGTAAGAATCCTTTTTTTCCTTTGCCTAGAGCCCATAAAATGTCAAGAACGATACTTTCATTGACCCCGACTCCCATTTTTAAATTTATATTCACCTCATTTTCTCACATCATCTCCCCACATATCCTGACAACACTCTTTTTCTTTATTTTCCGTTTCTATTTTAAAAATATCCTTTAGTACTTTGTGTGACAAATTTTTTTCTATTTGTAATTACAATGGGGGTAGATTTGCATACTACGATGCGTGTATAAAATTTTATGTATTTATGATGATCAAGATTTGGTCAATTTCAATGTATATTTTTCTTGAGATAATGTTTATTTCAAAATAGTAATACCTTGCTGACAAATTTTCATTTACATTAATGGTAGAAATCTAAAATGATGTTAATTTCATTTTTGTTGACATACTATCCTTGTAAAATCACCTTTATTCAAAATAAATATTCTAATTAGATTCCATTGTATATCATAATTTACAATTATCTTAAAATGGAACATCATGACATTTATAGTGATACAAGCCTTGATGAAAAAATGATGATGTTGTTGTTAGGTTTAATTTTAAAAAAGCTAATATCTTTTATCAAATTTTGTTTGGTAGAAATTAGAATTTTAGCTGATGAAAAACCACTATTAGAACTATCAAAAAATTTGTGTGAATACGGCAGTAAGGACATGGCGAGGACATGCCTTTACTAATGTAGCTAAAAAGATATTACAAGGATGGTCTCATCATAGATCATTGTAAATCGAAAATGAAGTGTTACCATTAAAGGTGTCACTTTACTTTTCACCCCCCACAACATAGTAAGGATGTTCCGAGGACAATGTGTCCTTTTAGATATTTTCAATGTACCCAAAGCTAAATGACCACATTTGCACCATTCCTTCATTCCCTCGTCTTCATTCATCATCTTTTCTCGCTTAACAATGATGTTAGTAATTTGTATCTCATTGTCGCGTGTCAAGAGGATCCTCTTGTCAATGCCCAATGATTAGTATATTCTTACTCGTTATCCTCTTGGTCACGTGCAAGAACATTATGACCCTACACCACCATTATCGACCACCACCATCCTCGACACCATCAAATCCACCACGACAACCATCTTCATAGTCCATCGTCACTGCAACCATCATGCTCACCACCACTATCATGGTCGTGTTTATCACAATAACCACTGTGGTAATCATACCCACTAAGACCATCACTACCACCTTAACCCACCACATTCCCAACCCAGGGGTGTCCATGGGGTATCCGTCCCATTTGAACATGAACCGCCTTGTCCCATTGTTATCGGCTCATGGATCGACCCACTTCATTCCAATGGGTACTTAATTTTAATGGGTATCCTATTAATACTAGTGGATGTTGGGTACCCGCGGAGATATCATCTTTAATAAAAGGGAATTGTTCATTTAATAGATAAGTATCAATAAAGGGATAAAATAAATAATTATAATTTTTCATAAACTTTATATATCAACTTTGAAACTCACAGATTTTTATTGTCACTCCTTCGTGACTTGATTTTTTTGGACATTAGATGATCACGTGCATGTGTGTGTGTGTGTGTATGCGCGTATACATGGAACAATAAACTGATGGTGGTTGGTAGAGTGTGCATGTGTATATGCGTGCTCACGTGCATGTTGGTATGTGTGTATTATGGCATTTGTATGCTTGTATATGTATATGTGATCAATATACGTAGTTATACATGTGTAATATTAGTGTGTAAGTATGTGTGTATTTATGTGTATGTAGCTATATATGTGTGTATGGGCAGGGGCGGAGCCAGGAATTTTTTATAGATGGGGCCAAAACATATATGTACAATTTATGCCCAAATCATAAAATGGAATTGTCTGATTTGTGTTCGAATAATAAGTTACGTTATGAGGCCAATTATATGATTGAAAAGGTTAATTAAAAATATAACAAAAATGGCAAAGTGGACTTTGTACTAACAGTGATGTTGAGTCATCGATGTGCCAACGATGAAACTGTGTTGAGTCGCTAACATGCAGGACTGCTTGGACTATGAAATCGCACCAAGTCATACGTGACGGACTACCGTGAAGGAGGCAGAGTTAGTGGGGGCAAGCGTTGCCTGGAGAACGCGTGCTTGCTATCGTTCTAACATTGCTAGACCAGTGGTTTTCCATGTGAAGTCATGGAGAACAAGTTTTTGTGAACGGTAAGGATGAGGTTGGATTAGTTTCAATATGAAATAATAGGGCGAGGGTGAGTGGAAGGCTGAAAGTAGGATCATTTCCTGAAAATTCAGAAAAATGAGGGATAGGGATTAAGCATGCAAACTGATATAAATATATATGTATCCGACCGCTACCATATCTGTTTTATACGTATTTTGACATCGGTATCCGTTTTAGAACGTATACAGATATGGATATCACTTTGATATCCGCAAAGCTCCCTATATGTATCTATTTGTCTATTTTCAAACATAAATATACTTGTAGACTTATTTAAGTAGATGTTAATGGGATAGCCCCCTTGGGGCAGCCAACATGACTGTCCCCGTGCCGTTTTCAACATTTTTTTATTTTTTTTTGAAAAATATCACCATGTATATTCATCCATATATCCCTCCTATATGCCATTCGAATTTCATCAGAAACAGAGACTTCTACGGCCTCCATCCAGATAGTCATTTTTTACGGTAATAGGATTTGTTAAATCGGCACTATCTCGATGGAGGCTGTAGGAGTCTTTGTTTCTGACGAAATTCGAATGACATATAAGAGGGATACATGGATGAATATACATGGTGATGTTTTAAAAAAAATAAAAAAACGTCAAAAAAGGGGACAGAGCATCCCCATTAAATCCATTTAAATATATATATATATATATATATAACATAATTTTATACATTCTTTCACCTATTGGGTATAGTTATTATGAATCAGATTTAATACATTCAATTTTCATATCCGTGAATATCCGTATGAACATATGTATTCGTATTTAAAAATAGACAACAGTATAGTAATACCTATATCTGCATCTGTTTCTTTGATACAGAAATTTGGAAAATGGGGAAAGGAATTGTGGTGGTATATTATTGAAAATTTTTAAAAAAGGAGAAAGGAATTGTTGCCCTTTATAGAAATTTCAAAAATAGGGAGAAATGCTTATAGAAATGGAAAATGATAAAGTCTATTTAATAATTTACCCATTTGGGAGGGGGGCCATGGCCCTACCCGCCCCCTCTCCCTCCGCCCATGTGTATGGGTATATGTTATACGTGGTCATTTGTTTGTTTTTAAGTGTTATTCATCTATATGTGTATATTTATATACAATAACGATGTTTTATCATAGAACCGTTGGGAGGTACACACGCGTGTATAATTGGTGATGAATTATGGAGTTCATGGATCACAAAAGAAAAAATACCATGCTTAGTATTTTGTCTAATCACAAAGATAAGCAATCATACGCAAAGAACTCGTGTATTTTAGCAAGGAAATCTAACCAAGTAAGAACCTCGACCAAAGTCATCTAGACTTGAGGTTTTAGCCGATCAGCTCACTCGATCATATCTATTATATATACAAGCTACTTTCAATATAGGTAGCTCTATCTTAAATACACTTTAGAAATTCTAGAAACATGTGGAATCAGAAACTTCTCTTTCATCCATAAGAGTGGCACTCACAACCAGGGCATCTCGTGCAATAGCAATGTATGAAACAAGCCTCACAATCTCAATATAACATGCAATGCAATGTAAGGTAAAGTAAAGAATGATCTTATAGACCTTTAATGCACAAGAGCCATGTTTAAGCATAGTGTTCAAAGCTTCTTCTTCTTTTACATAGACTGGAGTTGAAACAAGTGACAAACTCTAAGGGTTCGTTTGGTAACCGTGTTATCTCAGGGTAATCCGATTTATCCCTCTCTATTCTTTTGTTGAAATTCCATCACAAATCATTGTAACATCACAAATCATTCATTATTCTAACACTCTCCAACCCTCATAATCATCTCAAACAGCTACTATTCATATCAGATTACCCCAACCCACCCAACCCAGCGACCAAACAGACCGTAAGTTTCGCCCTTAGGAAGAATGTAAAATGCGTAAAGACTATGCGCAGGTGAGTGAAAATGAAATGAATGGTTTCCTTTTGTAAGGGTCGAAGGTAGACATTTAAGGTAGTTACTAAATGTTAATAAAATAAACATTCTTGCTCAAATTCAGGTTGAAAGATCAATCTATTTTTACCTAGAAGTCATCTACATAATGCAATCCCTACACGAAGGGATTTAGACCCATGTCTTTTGGGTGATAGGCACATTGCACTACCACCGGGCTAATGAAATAGGTTCTTGTGAAATATCCATTTAAAATCAATGTACTCTTTCATAAATAGTTCATGTGATAATTGATCACGTAAAATTAAAAGGTACTTTGCCTTAATTTCAATTTTACAATTGGTAAACAATTACTTATAATCATATTGGACAATATTATTCACACGCACATTGTGTCTCTCTCCACTCCAACCCTTACCATATATGTTTGTGTGTGTACATATATTTGTGTGTGTTGATAGAGAGTGAGAGAGGGAGGAACTTTCCAATGGGGAACACAATTAATTAAGAAAATTTAAGCACTCAAGTCCAACTTGTGAACTTCCATCTTAGAATTGGAGTGGAAATCATTTTTAATGCCATTGGTTGTTGTGGCTTCCACCAATTCACATGTGTCCCTTTTCTATCACTCAATTGCCAATGATTGATTCACTAACCTTCTTTATTGATAATACTTAGTTTGGAATTTAATCTTCATTTTCTTCTCTCGAAATAGAAAAAAGTAAGGGCATCAATCATATGTAACCATGCTAGATTCATTTCCTTTTTATTGCATCTTTTTTGTTTAAAATTTCAACAACACACAATAAAAATCTATAAACATGACTATATTTATACAAGTTTGATGTCGATTTTATAATGATGGTCGTATATATTACCACATGTAACATGAAGCTTAAAAAGCAAAAGAAAAATCCATTGCATACATAGTTCGTGTTAGATTTTTATAATTTCGAGTTTATTTATTATGATTCTTTTGTATCATTTTACAAGTTCTAAATGTAATTTGTATATGTTGACAAGTTTTTGTGTGTTACAAGCATAGAATATGAAAGTTACAGGTTCTTACATTATTGTTACCGGCAAATATTATTATTTTATGTATTCATAGACGTGCAAATGTGAGAAGATATTGAAATACCAGTTTGTCAGAACAAATTAGTTATTTTGAAAAATCATGGATTGATTTTCACGAAATAAATAGAGCAATGACAAAGCCTTTTCCCACATAGGGTCCGTTATATGAACTCTTTGCCTCCATTCAGATCAATTTTGAATCATCCTCAAAATTAGATCCAAGTAATTAATTTAATGTAACAGATGTTGAAAATAAATTAAAAATAAATGATCGAGTTCAATTGATTCTATTTTTCACAATGAGTTGGACTTGTCTATTGAGAAAGAGACCCAACTAAATATCCACATGTAACGTTTCTCGATATTTCCTTCTTAATCGTTGGGTACATCAAGGTCGCTTGAAGTCAGGTAAGGGCAAATAGTGTAATTCGAGACACCATTATCGAACTCATGAAATAGAAAATTAGAACCAAATGAACTAGTCCAAAGGAGATGGAGAGATCTCAAGGTAGCTTCAAAGGACCTCATATCCTAAGACGCATGCGGTCCGAATACAAAGAGTGTATATTGAGACAAGATTTCATAGTACACGAATACAAATAGTGTATATTTAGACAAGATTTCATAGTACACTATATGTTATATCCCTAAGGTACACACTAGTTTTTGGAGAAGCAAGGAAGATACCTTTCTTTTCGATCATCCATCCACATATTTAACTGTCCATGCACTTATTGTCATATGTCGATAGACAACATTTACCAAAGCTATACATTAATTGATTATTTGTAAATGTGATTCGACATCTTCCATGAAACAAAAATGGATATATCCGAATATCCTTTTAACCTATTGGAAAAAAATACTAAATATGGATATGTGTATTTGAATTTTAATAAAATATAAATTAAATACAAATATCACTTGTAAAAAGTTCCTGCACACTCATACATATATGTTGCAACAATTTTTAAATTTCAGAGTAGTGACGACAAATGCATTGCTACTACAATTCTTTGTCTACCTTACTTTTGACAATTGACTTTGCATGAAGGTTAAATCATTGCAAGTCAGTTTTTATTGGCATAATTATATAATCTGACGAGACATACCATCACTACAAGAATTATTTTTTGAAATATTTTTATGATTCATATTTAATTCTATTATAGCTTTATGTATTTATTAGTTAATAATATCATCTTAGATGAAAATACTTATACAAGTGTCTTGAGCTAATTCAATCTATATTTGACTTATTTTAAAAAAGAAATTTTATGTTGCTAAAATATTTGCCCAGTTTGTGACGATGGAAGTTATATATGTTGTTGAAAGCTGATTTTCCACAGCTATAAGTGATTTACTTTGTAATGAGATATGGTAATGACAAAAAGATTTTGATTTGAATTAAATTATATATTAACACCCAGATAAGAATGTTGAAATTCGTTCCATATACGTTTTCATCTTATTCAAATATTCGATCGAAATTCGTACGCAATTATTTAGGCATATGATTTTCCAAATCCCTATTAGAATAATATTTGTATCCATATTTGTATTCTATATATGAAGTGAATATATATGATATAGAAATAATCAGTCTGATTTATATCTGATCCGTTTTCATTCCTATCTTCAATTAGAAGTTTAGTTAACTCCCACGAGAGCTAAGTTGGCTCCTCTTACCTCATTTTGCCCTCTTTTTATTTTTTTGAAAAATAAATTCGTAGAAATTTATTATTATATCTTTATATTATATCATTCATATTTCGTGAAAAATATAGACTCATATGACCTCCATCTAAGCAGTCATTTTCTAAGATCGTAGAATTGTTGAAATCGACCCCGACTGGATGGAGGCCGTAGGAGCCTCAATTTCACGTTAAATTTGAATGACATAATATACAGATATAATTGTGAAATTCACGGAAGTATTTTTCAAAAAAATATTTTAAAAAAGTGGGGAAAATAGGACAGGGAAGTCAAGTTAGCTTCCCATGGGGCAACCCCATTTTATCTACCCATATTTTTTATTTTCTTGAAAATGCTTATGTAGATTTTCATTATTATATCCATATATCATGTCATTCAGATTTCATGTGAAATAGAGTCATCTACGACATCCATCTATATGGGGTCGAATTCAACAATTCTGTAACCGTTAAAAATGATTGTCTAGATGGAGGCCGTAGAAGTCTCTATTTCTAACGAAACTTGAACAACATAATTTAAGTTTACATGCACCAGTGCTTCTAACTTCCACTTTTTTTTCAAATGACACTTTGGGGGGTGTACTTAGAATGATAAGTGAAAATTTTGTTTCAAATTTCATATAAAACAAACATTTCTAACAGGTTAATATGGAGGGGGTCAATTTCAGCAATTCTGAGATCGTTAAAATTTGATAGTCTGATGGAGGAGATAAAAGTCTCAAAATATGTTGAATTTGAAGTGGTAGCATGATGACTTATGGTAATCTAAAACATCCAAGGTTTCATTTCAAAAAAAATAAATGGATGCATATTTATTTTTGATTATTTAAACCCGTAACACATATCACATTTGTTGTTATATAGTTAAAAATATATCTTATAGCAACGATTATCTATTGACTTTCTCTTATAATCGTTGTTAAATTATTATTGATTAGAATATATTTTAACAAAAAATAATCAATAAATCTTTGTTATATGAACTTTTAACAATAAAATTTGATAATTATTGCAAATCACAAGGATAAAAGTAAAGTTTCCAATTATGAATTTAATATCAGATGATATTGCAACAAATATTCATTATTACTATAGACTAATTTTGTTGTTATTGTGATATTTAAGCAATCGATTGGTATAATTGTTCCACTTAATGAGATGATCATCAAGACCCAAGATCGACCACAATTTTGGACTAAGATACGATTAATTTTAATTATAAGCTTCAGACATATATTACCCATCTAATCTAATGTGGTTTTAATTAGAGTATATCTACTCATGCACCATTTATTTATTCCTTATTATAACACGCACACGTGGAGGGCAAGGAGTTTGTGCTCATAAACATGCACAACATTTTGTGTACATCATTTTTAAATATCTAATCACTAGTGTGAACACAATCATTCAGTAATAAACAATCAACAGTTCCGAGCAATGAATACAGAATCACTTGATGGATGTGTTACTGAATTCCAAATAACTTGAAATTTTAATATAATATTCATTTTATAGTATAAAATTTTATGAGCATTTATAGTATAAATCAAGATTAACTATTTTAATTTATATTTTTATTAAATTTTTTTACATTTTTTTACCATGGGAACACACAATTGTATGTGGTTATGGACACATTTTCCTTTTTTCTCACACATATATGTATATGTATCCTTTAAATTGGGAATATTTACACATATAACCCTTAGTTGTTTTGTATTTACATATGTGACCCTCAATAATTCATAATTACACTCAGAACCTCAAATAGTCAATTCATCTCGCATCCATAACCTTCCGTTAGTTTAATCTATTAATCAACTGGACTATTAAATTAATCTGACCTACGTTTAGATAACAACCATTAATAAAATTTAAAAAGATAAAAAAAGAAAAGAAAAAAACACCAAGTCCACCCCTCCTCCTTAGATACACTCTCCATCCAGCTCCCTACCTTCCTCCTCGGACACTCTCCCCCTCCCACACTCCCCCACCCTTCCTTCGACGCCCTCCCCCTCCATCCCCCTCGCCATCTGCCCCTCCCTCCCCCCATCCCCTTTGCTCGCAACCCCTCCCCTACAACCCCTCCTCCCGCATCCCCTTCCCCTCCAGCCTCTCCGTCCCTTCCTCGAAACTACCCTCTCATATGCATCCTCTTCCTCCCGCACCAACAACAGCAAGCCATCCCTCATTTGCCTCTTCTTCCTCCTGCAACAATAACATTAAGCCACTTCCTCTTCTACCTCATCTTTCTCCCGCAGCAGTAGCAATAAGTTGATGCATCATCTTCCTCTACCCGCTGCTACCTCGTCTTTATCTCCCTCCTGTAGCAGTAGTAAAGGGGTTATGCGAGTTTGAAATTTTGATTGAGTTGAAGCGGTAAAATGGTATGAATTTAATGGATTCCATCAAAGATAACATACAAAGTGGATGGAAGTTAACATATGGTTATGCCACGCCTTGGTTAACCACTATTGATGTTCCGTATGTAATTATAGATTATCGAGGGTTACATACATAAGTACGAAACTACTTAAAGTTATGGTGTAGACATCCCTTAAAATTATTGTTAACATGACTGTTGTGAATCACATAAGCGGATCACAGATAAACAATTAATTACACAGGCACAGAGACACAACGATTTACAAGTTTCACATGTAACGGGCTATCATTGGATGACGACGATTGATTTTCATGATTCGGAGAAAAAAGAAAATAAAGAGAATACAGAAATCCCTAACCCTATTAGAGTTTATATACTACTCATGTACATATAGATCCTTGATACAAACAGATCTATATACCTGATAAGAAATTTCACCGAAGGCACATGCACCCCTCCCCTCCAGTTGAGGTATGGCTCTTCTACCCGAGTCAGATGACTAATTAGGATTCAAGGTATATCATCAATGACATTAGTTTGACATTAGTTGTGAATCAAATGGTGCGCTAAACAAATAAAACAAACATATAAATATTTAGGTGAAGGAATCTAGACATTCTTTGAGCACAACTATCGAGACCTAGTTGTTAATTTTCTCTCTCTGTTCTTAAATCATATTACTTCAAGAATTTGAGATAAATCTTAAAATCGAATATCACGTTCTTATTATTTAAAATCCAGATATAATATTGGAATTTGACATGCAATTTGGGGGCGTAATTCTCTATAAATAATATCGCATCAAATCACGTGTTATGTTTCAACCGAAGTAATCATCATAACACCCGATATTTAGGGCCCGTTCGGTTCGGGAATAAGCAGGAATAAGGATGGAGAATAAGGAGAAAAAAGATCTATTCTTTATTCGGCTGGAGGATCGGAATAAGGAGAATAAGGTGAAATAAAGGTAGGTAAGGTGGGATAAAGATAGGAATAAGAGTGAAATAAGATGGAATGAGGAGGAATAATTGTACCACGGGAAACCGTGTCAGAAGGAGAATAAGCACTTATTCCAGGGCCTATTCTCCAAACGAACAAGCCCTTATAAAAAGATAACTTATCTAGTTGAGAACAAGTTATCCCAGCCTAATTCTAAGACGTGTTGTTTAGAACTATCATATATTTTGATGGATAACATACCTACTTGAAAAGTTGAAAATATTATCGAGTAAATCTATAATAATAAGAGTAAATTACAAAAAATCTATGAACTATGTACCTGATTTCAATGTCATATCCGAACTTTAAGAAGTAACAATGTGATATCTGAATTTAATTTTATCTCAATGTGGTCCTTCAAGTACCATATTTTTATTTTTTAAAGCTCAGGTATTACATTAAAATTAGATGTGTACTTTCAGAGACTTTTTTTATAATTTACTCATATAATAATAACAGTAATAAAATAGGTTGAGATTTCCAAAGGTGTAATAAATTGGAAGAGAGTGGCATAGGGAACAGTGACGTATTGTCCAGGAGAGCTCAAATAGCGGAATCCTTTCAGATCACACCCATCTCTCCAAATCCGGATGAGTGTTTCTCGGAGCTTTGGGTATTCACCAGTATGGTAAAGTGGTGGTGCAGAATGTCGTGGGATAGGTCTTGTCCGGACCTAATTAAATAGGTCATCGCCTTCTTCGTATAAAGTCTTTCTAACTAAAAGCTAATTTTGTTTTTTTTTCTCGGAGGTAGTGTCGTATGGGACCGGTTACTCTGCATGGGTGTGGTGTGAACCATTCCATCATCATCCAACTGTTCACACGAAATCAGAGTTTTTTTCAGTTCTTTTTTTTCTGTTCTTACCGTGTGAATCATTCGATTTTGATCGAGCTGTTCACGCCATATCTTACCTTTGCCGCTGACCTCTACAGTACTTCAGTACTTCAGAGGATCTGTGTTAGTGTTCGCATAGGGTGAAGTGATTTCATTGGAGTACGAGAGAATGGTTGGATTTTAATTATTTTATATTTTTTAGAGGGTAGGATGCAGCAGTGTCATGAAAGCTTATGAACTTCACTCCGACTCAACTTGTTAAGATTCATGACTCGAGCTCCAAAAGCTAATGATTTTGGATCCTTTATTCTTATCGAATAGAGTTTGAATTTAGGGATATTTACACCTATAACCCTGAGTAATTTCGTAATTACCCCGGATACCCTCTATAATTATGAATTACATCGAAGACCTTGAATAGTGCTTAACTCTTACACTCATGACCCCCATGTTAACTTTCATCCAATTTTCCGTTAACTATAACAGTGTCCGTTGGTTATTTTATATTTTATACCCTTTATGTTCCCATTATTTACAAAATGACCACTCGTCTTCTTCCCCCTCCCCCGCTCGCCTCCTCATCGACCACGTCCGACCCCAACCGCCTCCGGCAGGAAGCTCGAAGCCCCTGCTCGTCTCCACCAGCAATTCCCCTCCCCGTCCTCAGCCTCCACCATCGTCGCCCCCCGCCCGTCCCCTCCTACTGCAAGCTCGAATCCCCCCCTTGTCTCCGCCAGGAAGCTTGCAACCCTCCCCTGCTCACCTCCGCCAGCAATCTCGAGGCCACCGCCCACCTCCTCCAGCAAGCTTGAAGCTCCCCCCACACCCCACCCCCCGACCTCAGCCTCCAGTTGACCGTCCACCATCGGCACCCTCGCCCACTCGCCTCCTACTACAAGCTCGAAGACTCCTCTCTCTCTCTCTCTCTCTCCCCGTCTCCGCCAGGATGCTCGTAACCCTCCCCCCGCTCACCTCCGCAACAATCTCAAAGCCACCATCTGCCTCCTCCAGCAAGCTCCACCATCGTCGCTCCCCACCCACTCGCCTCCTACTGCAAGATCGAAGACCCCGCTCTCTCTCTCTCTCTCCCTCCATCTCCTCCAGGAAGCTCGCAATCCTCCCCTGCTCACCTCTGCAGCAATCTCAAATCCATCGCCTGCCTCCTCCAGCAAGCTCGAAGCTCCCCCCGGACCTCAGCCTCCAGTCAGGCCTCCACCATCGTTTCCCCCTGCCCATTCGCCTCCTACTGCAAGCTCGAAGACCCCGCTTCAAGACCCCCATCCCAGCCTTCGTCTGCAAGCTCGAAACCCCCCTCCAGCATCATCGCAAAAGCCCTCCCCCCGTCTCCGCCAGGAAGCTCGCAACCCTCCACCCGCTCGCCTCCGCCAGCAATCTCGAGGCCACCGCCCGCCTCCCCCTGTATCGTCGACCCTCCACCGTTGTCGCTCCCGCCCACCTCCTCCTGCAAGCTTGAAGACCATGCTTCAAGACCCCCACTTTCTCCCTGCCTTCTCTTGCATGCTCGAAGCCCCCCTCCAGCATCGTCACAAAAGCCCCGACACGCTTCCTCCAGCAAAGCTCGAAGAACCCCCCGAGTGGAAGCCTCCACCATCGTCGCACCCCTCCCCACAACCTTTGTCAGCAAGTAAACACCGCCGCCCACCGCCTTCGTCAGCAAGAACCCCCGCCTTCAAGCCCCCCCAACCCACCGCCTGCAAACTCGTCTTCTAAAGTTTTTTTCTTTTTTCCTTTTTTTACTTTTGATTAATCCTAACCATTAGATCGTGACTTGGTTGGATTAACTCATTCATAGGGTTGAGTTAAAGAACTATACTAACGGAGGGTTATGCGTGTAAAACGGAGCATTTATTCAGGGCCATATGTGTAATTCATGATTATAGAGGGTATCCGGGGTAATTACGAAATTACTCAGGGTTATGGGTGTAAATATCCCTTGAATTTAATGGTGCATGGCTCGATTTGACTTATTGATTTTTATTAAGAACTTGCTTTATATACATGTTATGGTCGTCTCTCTTTTTCATTTTCCTTCGATAGATAGATTTACAGACATATCCACCTCAAGCTCCTCTCCCTGCGATCTAGGGATAAAAACAGATCGGATTTGCCTATTTCTATATTCATATTCGTTTCATCTCTATCGAATACGAATAGAGATATACATTATGAAAATCATATCCTTAAAAATACAGATACGAATATGAATCAAATATTTATCGAATCTGAATGCGGATCGAATAAAGAGTGGACCCGAATACGGATCGAATAAAGAGCTAATTCAAATATGAATTGAATAAAGAATGAAATCCAAATATGGATCAAATAAAAATGGAATCGAAATAAATATCGAAAAAAGACCACACACGAATATGATATGATTTTTTTTATCAAAGTTCATAATATTTTTAAAAATGACAACGAAATGTAAATAAGTTGCATCACGACAAAAAGAAGTGTCGAGGTGACCTACATTCTTGACCAGAAGCAAAAAGAGGATATGATTTTATAAGTTTTGCTCGTGCTCATCTTCAAAGAAACATAAATTTATTAATATCATTAATTAATATATTGTATTATATAATGTATAAAACTAATATAATAGCATAGGGTTGTGGCTTATATTATATTAACTAATATATAAAATAATATTAAATTTTGTATTCGGATATCCAGATCCAAATCCGAATATTCAAGCCATTACCATATCCGTTTATGTATCCAGAATTTTTTTACAATCCATATGATCCATATCTAATCCGTATTCGATTAATATTCGGATACAGATATCTATAGCCGGTAATTTTTCGAATATGGTAGGCAGATATTCAAATACATCCGTATCCCTTTTCCTGCAATCTCTCCACAAAAGTTTATGGTACTTGCTGATTTCTTGTCTTTTATCTATGCTTTTTTTCCTAATTTTAAATCAAATATTATGGAGTGTTTATTATATGTATCCGAAAATGTATGGACATGTAATCCCTCTACAATATTTTCTATATGAATATCAGTATGAGAGTTTTGTTTAATGGCTATTGATAGACAAAATATAATCATGTATAAGCTATATTTTAGTACCATCGTTGGCTCAATGAGTATAGTATGTATGAGCGGCACTTTTTTCAAACAGAATAGATGTTAATCGCATTAGTCCTCGAGATATTTAGATCATGACGTTTTGCTTCATTATAATAATGATCAAATAGGTTACAATGTGGATTTGTATGACATAAAAGGATAACATACATTGCATTATATCTAACCAAGTAGCATGGCTGCAAACATGATACCGACATAAGGGTGATATGCGCGCGTGCACGCCCACCTACCCAAGAACGAGAGACCTATCCTTAGGCTTCGTGCTTGGTTGAGAAGGCTTGATATCCGTTTACCTCTCCAAAGCCCAAGAGATGTACTGCCTGGAGAGTCTAGTTCGTGCTTGCTTTCTCAGTATCGAAGTCTCAGTTCACAGCGACAACTACTTGAATATAATCAGGCTTTTTGAGTGGGCAATTTCTCTTAGGTCAAACGGTGAAATTGCATGGATACCCCCACAGTTCACCAGGGTATTCCCCCGACTAGATGCGCCATAGAAATCGAAGTCATTCATGGCATATTAAGGGTATGTATTACATACGTCCATCGTGAATGTACTTCATAAAAAAGAAATGATTTCACTGTCGTCGTTCCTGACAGGAGGGGATCGATTTTTTTACATATTCAATAGGAAAAAAATGGGATTATCCCCTCGGGAGCTAACTTTACTCCCCCATTTCAGTTTTCTCGTGTATTATTTTTTTAAAATATAAACACATGGGTTCTCATCATTATATCCCTATCATTCAAGTTTCATGCGAAATAGAGACTCCTACGACCTTTATCCAGACAAATATTTTTCAAACAGTCGCAGAATTGTTGAAATCGACCATGTCTGGATGGAGGTGAAAGAAGTCTCTGTTACGCACGAGACTTGAATGACATTAATATATGGATATAGTTACTAAAATCCAAGAAAATATTTTTCAAAAAAATAAAAAAATAAGAAAAATTGTGTGGGGACTTTTTATGAACAAAATCTATTTTTTTTCTTTCCAAATTTCTAGTTTTAAGATAAAATTTTGAACCTTCACTAAAATCATGATAAGGTCTGCAAGTTTATGGTATTTCAAATATTGTAATGGACTTGCGAAACATGCCATAAATTTAGACGATGTTCAAGCTCTCACGCCACAAGTATTTGAATCATGTCATAAACTTACAATAATTTTAAAATCATGTCACGCGTTTACACATCATTCTAAAACCTTTCCTGACATGAATTTGAAATATCATATTAAAAGCTTCCTTGTGGACAACGATATATAACTTAGCTATATACGTGGATGACCATGTAATATTGGATAACTTTTTGGTATATTGTTGTTTTGAAAAAGTTTCTGTTGTTTGTAGGATTTAAAAAAAGATTAATTTTCCACTTGAGTCGAATAAAGACTTTTTTTCAGCTAATTATCTACATTCAGAAGATTATTCCATTCGGCCAATCAATTAATCATTGAGCCAATAATGATCAGATAATGTTCACATTAGATAAAAGACAACTTCCAAAAACCGGTCGATCAACTCAGACTTTCCTTCAACTGCTAATTATCTGATCAATTGACTAAATTCTTTTTCATTTGAACTAATATCTACATATTTCCTTTCATCATACTACCTATGTTTTTTTAGCTGACTACTAGTCAAATCATTTGATTAATTGATAGATCAATTGACTATAAGTTTAATCATGTGGAGTAGGCACATAGCACTCGATAATCACGAATTACACGAGAAATTCCGAATACTCTTACTATCTCATATCCATAACCCTCACGAATTACATGAGAAACCTTTAATAGTTTCTCTGTCTCTTACTCATAACCCTAAATACAAAACTACCTAAGATTATGAGTGTAAATATCCCTTTAATCAATAAGTTTATTGTTTAAACTTGAGTAGATGTTTCGGTTGACTAAGTTTATTTTTCAATCAACTGTTTAAGTGTCAATTGACTAAATAACGCGTCCACTCGACTAATCTTCAGTTGTTAGTCGTCATATTCAACCATTGCGACTTTTCAAGAATGGAGTTTAAGCATCTGTAGATTTACAAAAAGAGCCCTAAGGGCTAATTTTTATCATCAACAAAAGTAATTCCTTCTACATTTTAGCTACAAAAGAAAGAATTCTTTCTATTTTCAGTTCGGTCTTTAAGAGGAAAAAAATAATTTTGTGCACTCGTGATATACACTATTGTTTTTGCACAATTCATTGTAAGATTATTTTATACCTTATATAATATTGTGTATATTTTGAGGTAGTTTAAGAAATTTATACAATTTACTTTATTGTATGAGATACTCAGATCATGGAAGCACCTCTTCTAGTTGGGAAAAAAATTTTAAATCTATTAGCATCTAGAGTTAACAAAGTAAATAATAATATTTTTTTCTTGTAAAATTTAACAAAGTTATAATAACTTAAATTTGCAACCTTGGGCAGATATTCTCGCTATGAAACCTTGCTGAAAATATGTCGGTGCTCACTCTCACATGAATGGGTCTAGAAGATGACAATAGTTGAGGATTTTCATGATCACAAGATGCCTATACTTTATAATCTCCTATGTAATCTTCTTGGTCTTAAAATCTTCTTGCCTTTGATACCAACATCTGTAATAGGAAAAAGGAGGAGGAAGAGAAAGTATTTACTTTTTCAAATCCAATCTAATGAGAAACGAATTAAAAAAAGGATTTAATACAAAGAAGAAGACGATGACAACACACTCATAATGCAGTATCTAAATGTTTTCTCAAATATAGAAGATTGGGCTAAGAAAACAAAAAAAATAATCGGGAAGAAAAATGGTCTAAACGCTCCAAATGCAAGAAGTCGAGACATACGAAGAATTATCCTTTACCCAAGAAAGAGAAGAGCACCAAAAAGAAAGAAGAAAATGAGCTAAATCAGTTGGGACGTCTCAAGCGATGATATAGAGAAGGTACATCCATATGGATCACAATAAGAAAAAACTTATTTTGTACCATAGAATTGCGACTGATGGTGGTGGTATCATAGTCGCAAAAAATCTTGCGACCACGTTGTAACTATATGCCCACCACACATTTGCAATACGTGAACTTCGACCTCGCATCTACAATTGCGACTGCACATGGTCACATGCTCAACTGCCCACGACTACATCTTATGACAATATAGTCACAAAAATTGGGCGAAATTATTATATGCGCTGCACTCCATCAAACCCTCTGCTTCCCCCATTTCTTCCTACCAGAGCCATATAGCTCTGCTAACCCATCGACACCGATTCTTGCATCTATCTCCGACGGCCACCACCATCGCATCCTACTCCTCACTTACTCTTTTCATCATCTACCACCTCTCCCCCTTGCTTCCCTCGAGCCATCGTCACCACCCCCTCCATCCTCTCTACCACTACCCTACCCATCTCTTCCTCTCTGCGGCCATCATCGCTCCCTCCCTTCCATTGCCACCCCATCACCCTCCCTTCATATTCGTAGCCACCATCTCCCCAGTCCTGCCTTTCCCCTGCTACTCGAGCCATCACCCTCTCCCTTCATAGATGTTTCCATAGTCACTTCCTTTCCCTTCATTCCTCTATTCTGCTGCTACTATTGTCGCCCCCTCCCTTCTTGTTAGTCATAGTCACGACCTCCTCCTTTTCCCTCTCTGCCACGAGGAAGTAGTATGCATGATGTTCTTAAGACCATAGGAGGACCCTCCTTTGCTATAAAGTCATTGGCTAAGCTTCTTAAGCTCAATCTCATTTTTTAAGTCTCCATCTATGTTGTATATACATTGTAGTATGTGAATATTCTAGTTATCGATGAAGGAACAAAATGTTATTCTTAAATATAAATGTAAGTTACAAGTTCAGATTGAAATCAGATGCATTCTCTTTCATGTAATTATAGGTTGTAGATTAATTGTTTTAGTATTGGACAAAAAAATACAATACAGTTTGGAGATTGTTTTAGTATTATCTCTTAGAATGTCATATGTATTAATGTCTAAGAAACTGTTGATTTTATTAGAATGCTATAACAATTAAGTTAAATAACCTCAATTCTAGTGACGTTTGGTTTAAGTGTGATTGACGTCAATTTTGGTGCAGTTTAAAGGTGGTTTAGCGAGGTTCCTACGTTAATTAATGGTTAAGGTTAGCGAGTTAAACTGTTCTTATATTTTCCGTAAGAAATTTAGGGTTGTGATAAACCTACTTATATTTATGGATTGGCTTATAAACTAGGTTTTTTTTTGAAAAAGGATCATTTCGAAGGACAAAGGATCTTCTTCAAAAACGGGTGTCTAGTATTCCACCAATGAGACCTTGCGAACTACAATCCATTTGGACATTGGGCCAGCCCCTTTTCTCAAGGCTTGATCATCGTGGGGGACTATCTATCTACTTTTCCAAACATAATGTCTTGAATATCTATGATGGTGACTACATCTGTTGCAGGGTTCTTCGAATAATTCTGGGAAAACATCAGCGATTACTATCTTATTTGGCAAAGAAAAATAAAGCACGTTGTGTCAACTGGGACAAAAAAATTGTTAGTTTGATTGCAAAATTTTGGAAATGAATTTAGATTATAAACTCAATCATTTTCATTCATGAAATTTTTATTTTATTAATATTTACTGCAGAATATTTTATAAGTATATTGTAAGTATTAGAGTAGATACAAGAATTATTACTAAGAATTGATTGTTAGGTCTTGCATTTTAACGAACCTCGTTTTGAGAAATTCATGAAATAATGAATCAAGGAAAAAAAGTCATGTGTAGGGCTTGGAGGGAGTCCTTTCAATCTTTCGGGATCCACCGTACAATAACGGGTCAAAAAGCTAAAATAAGTGATTCGTTTTTAGACCTTATAAAAAGGAAATAAACTCTTGAACGTCTTTCACGCTCATGCCTTGTTGAGGTACTACATAAGAAGAAATTGCAAAATCCGATCCAATTTATCGTAATGAATTTGTTAACATGCTGGTTAATTGTACTCTAAAACATGAAGAAAATAATTGTCTTATCAAATTATCTATCGAGCCGTGAAAAAGATTCAACAAAAAAACATAAATCCATTTTCTTCCCTATAAGTACCCGTGTCACTAGGAATTCTAGTTTTTATTGTTCATATGTTATGGTATGAACATACCATACCAATTTGTTATGTATTCCATTAATACAGAGCCAATTTCAAGAGATAGATTTATTGAATGTTCTCATTGATGTGCATCCAACGGGAGTTGAACCTATGAATTTGCCAATTATGAGTAGGACGTTTCAACCATTCTGCCATAGATGCTTAATAGGGATCACTGTGAATAACCAAATTCCAATTGAAATGAAATCTTAACCATTACCTTTTTCTCACCCTTGACACCTTTCCTTATGACATCAGTTCGCTGAAATGTGACTACTAATTATTGGGAAGCATCACTTGAGTTCATTTCTGTCTAGTCAATTTCTTGAGGCCATAGGAGATGGTCATAACTGTCTCCTCTAGCAGTCTCCTAGTCTTAAAGAGAGGTGGGATGAGCACTACAGGTCGGATGGGACGGTCAAAATCATCCCCTCCAGCTCTTTCCATCCTCATCCACCAGAAGCATGCATAAAACGGAGGGGATGTTCACAACTGTCCGCTCTAGTAGTTGCTTGATCCGGAAGAGGTACTAGACGGGCACAGAAGGTCGAAGGGAACAATAAAGACCATCCTCCGTAGCTCTTTCCCTCCCCATATGCCGCCAGAATCGTGCATCCTACGGAGTAGACAATCACGACTGTCCCCTCCTAAAGCCATAGGGACGGTCACAGCCGTCCCTTCTGGTATCTGCTTAAAGCCGGAGGGGATAACTAAGACCATCCCCACTGGCTCCTTCCCTCCTCATCTGCCACCAAAAACATGAATCAAACGGAGGAGACGATCAGAACAGTCCCCTGTGTGAACATACCTCCATGAAATGCATCAGAGACAGTCAGACTGTCCAAGGGGACCGTCTCTTCTAATGTCAAAAGGGATTGTATTTTTTTTTTTTGACTGTCCACTTCTGCTGTCCGAAAAAGGTACAATTCTTGTAGTGTGAGGCTTGGATTCTTCCCATCAATTGCAGTATCTTATTAAGTTACCAGGACGATGTAGTCCTCACAGTATGTTGCTTGATGAATCATGTCATCTTTAGTGTTGAATGAACAATCCATCCAAGCAATCTACGCCACTAAATGTCACCCTTTTGCACTTTTTTCACGCTTTAGCTCTTCTTTATGGAGCTACTATTCTCATTCTAACCACTCTTGATATGTGTGCTATTCTTTTACCTTTAATTGCTGATGCATCCCTGGTGGACAAGAACCCTATTTCCTATATGTTTCCACCAACTATCTGAACCCTCTCCAATTGTGTACACAACTCAAGACAAAATCAAAATGGTGCAACCTCCTTAGTATCACAACCATTCCTTCTTCTTAAGGTAATATCTGCTTCCTCTGCTGAATGCTTCCATTCAGCCAGAATCTTTGCATCAACAACTATTTCAATTCACATGCGTAAGCACCGATCCGTTTCTCATTCCATCGCTAAAAATGCCACCTTGCATAATCATAAATGATAATAATTCGCATGTCAATAAGCTTTTACAGAGAGACTAATGGGAGACAAGCAACAAACTGCATCGCCAATCCTTTTTGATTGACAAATCCAATTCTTCGAAATACATTATCTATGGACCTGTGAAGCATAACATTGCTATGCATCATCCGGTTTGATATTTCATGGTTTAGTGAACACATGCGTAGACATACACAGGGATACATACACATAGATAGTGTGAAATAGAACATGATTACACTGTGTGTAGCCGCGAACTCTTCAAGCATTGATATGGAAATCAACATGTTAAATAATCGATAGTGTTATGTCATTGTATGTGGAGTACTTACATTCATTTCATGATCTTGTTAATTTTATGCATAATAATAAATCAGCAACAGGATTTTATGTACGAGTACTTGTTGAATGGATCAGTGACACATCATTTCCACTGGTTGTGGAAAGATTCCTCAACTTTGCATACTCAAATGGTGATAAGATTGTTGATACTAACTGGAAGATAATTAGTCATGCATGAAAGGCAAAATTGATGAAGAAACACATTAGCATCATTGTGGTTAAACACCTATGCAAAAAGTATTGCATTGTTGGTCATACAAATTAGTGCACACACATGGAGAGAATCGTGATGCAGTTAGGGTGCGTTTGGTTGGCGGGTTAATGCGGGTTAAACTGGTAGAGAGTAACCCGTTTTTGGATTTTGGTGTTTGGATAAAGGGTTAAACTGGGGGTGTGTTAGAAGTAGGTTTGGGGTGATATGATTGTATTGAAGTTTGAAAAAGTGAGTAATCATTGTGATGTGATTGTATTGAAGTTATTTTCATATGATATGATGGTATAATATATTATTTTTTGATAGGATTGATGATGTAGAATTGATTTATTTAATTTTCTAAAAAGGAATAAAGTGGGGCCCACGGGAAGAGAGGGGGATGTGGGTTAAGGGGGATAAACTCCCCTTTAGAGATATTTAACAGTCAAAAAAATATTTATAGAGATGGTAATTGATGCCATACTATGGCCGGAAGTGACGATGAGTTACAAGGAGAATCAAATGAATTTCATGAAATCTTGCATAAGACAGAAGAACCATTGTGGTCTAGTTGTAGGACATTTTCAGTCATATCTATTGCCACAGAGTCGACGCAAAAATCGAGAATAAACTTCATATATTAGCTTTGATTTATGATTAATATTATAAAAAGAACGTTTCTAAAAGGAAATACTTCAATACTACCAAATATATTATAGTAGTCTTGAAACCATGATCCCTATTCCATGGTATGAAATTTTAGAACATATTCTCTCTACTTCCTTGCTACTCCATAGACAGGCATCGCGACATCCTGAAAAGTTTGCAACAAAATGAGCAAAGAACAGTGTCTATAAGGTAAAGAAAGCTATGCTGAAAAGCTCGATGACGTTGAAGACTGCGAGAGCGTCAAGGCTTATAACCCTTTGTGCTGCACCCCAGAGAGTTGGGTTTGCTATTGTGATAGATTTGTCTAGGGATTCTCCAAGATTAGGGGTGTGAACGAAATGAAACTGAACAAACCAGCTCGAGCTTAGTTCGGTTCGTTTAGCATACTTTCATGTTTGGGATCAGTTCGACTTGATAAAATGAAAACTGTAATCAGGTTCGGTTCGGATCAGGTAAGATTCGTAAAGGTTCGGTTCGGCTCGTTAAAAGTTCATTTAAGAATAAATGTTGTGCAACCGTTTCTGTTCAAAAGGAAAAAACACAGCCACAGAGGAGGGTTTTGTGGGGTTTCAGGAATAGGGAATAGGCAGGGCCGGCCCTAGGCATTGTTTTGAAGTGCAATTGCCCAGAGCCCGTTAATTTTAGCTAGGGGCCCAGGTTTGCATGTAATCTGATTTTTAGGTGAGGAATAAAATAGAATTTGTCGGTGAAACAACTTACTAAAAAATAAGCCCCTATAAATTAAGGATTAAAACAAATATGAAATGGATTGGATATGCCTATTTCTATATCCATATTCATTTTATCTCTATCGAATACCGATATGTATATGATTCGGATATGCATTAAGGAATTAAAAAACACCTATACGAATTCGAATCCGAGTACAGATCAAATAAAGAGCGGATCTGAATGTGGATCGAATAAAGAGCCAATCCGAATATGAACCAAATAACGAGTGAATCCAAATATGGATCTAATAAACATAAAATCCGAATACATATAGAATAAAGACAACATATGAATACAAATTGAATTTCTATCAAAGTTCAAAATGATTTTAAAAAAATGACAATGAAATATAAATAAGTTGCAGCATGACAAGAATAGCGTCGAATAGCATGTGTTCTTGACCGGAAGCAAAAGGGAGGATAGGGTTTCGTAACTTTTGTTAGTGCCCATTCCCAAACAAACGGAAGTTTATTGATACCATTATTATATTATATTATATAATATATAATGCTAATAAATACATGGTGTGTGGTGTATATTACATTAACTAATATATAAACTAATATTAAATATTGTATTCGGATATCCGGATCTGAATCCAGATATTCAAGCCATTACCATATCTGCATACGTATTTGGAAATTTTTTACAACCCATATCCATATTCGATCCATATTCGATTAGTAGTCGAATACATATATCCGTATCCAGTAATTTTTCGAATACGGTAAGCAGATAGTCAGATATATTCGTATATGTTTTCATCCCTGCTATAAATTCGAATTTTCGGTGAATAACTCAATGCTAAAGTAAAAAATTTAATGAGATATAAGGGTTGATTGTTCCTCAAAAATAGAATGTTTCGTTTTATACTTGATGGTAAACACACTAAGGACAATTTGCTCTTATTAAAAATTTTTTAAGGGCCTCCTTTTTTTGTTTTGCCTAGTGCCCATGAAATGTCAGTGACGACACTGGGAATATGTAGGGAGTGAATGACTGGTTGGGTTTGTGAAAATAAGTGAATAGCTCTTATGTTAATATAGAATGCATTTTTTCTTTATATATACAATATGTATGTATATATACTTTTATATATGTATGTATGTGTGTATATAATCGAACTTTTAATGAACTGAACCTGAGCGACCTTATGTTTTTGATATTTGAATCATTTATTTAATCGAGTCCAAACTCGTGTTCAGGTTCGGTTCGTTTATTTTCGAATCGAATTTAAATCGAATTTTTAACGAGCCGAATATAAACAAATGTCGAACCTGAGAATTTTCTTACCGCCTGATCCATGATATGACACTACAAAAAAAAGCGCAATTGGCGTGCACACAATAGGGTGCACGGGGCGAGCGCATGTGCTCGCCCAGGTCCGAGCGAGCACGTAGGTTGCACATGTGCTCGTCCAAGTGATCGCCCGTTTGAATCTGGAGGCGCGTTTATACTTTTGTAGACGGGCGAGCCACTTTAATAGCACATGTGCTCGCCCAAATGTGCTCGCCCAGTTGAAAATCGAGGCGCGATGGAATAGGCGCGTGTCACTTTTTGTGGCGAGCACCTAAAGAGCACTGGGCGAGCACATAAGTGTGCTCGCCCGCGCCCGTAAACAGAACGTCGGGTGCCCCCTTTCTTCATTCCTGCGCGATTTCTTCCTCCATTCCTCTCCTCCGGCGATTTGTGTGGTGACATTGCCGCGTCGAGAGAGGTCCGTTTGACCATTCAATCACGCACACACCCTTCGTTAGGTATATCTTATCATCCTTTCTCTCTTTTTTGTGTATTTCATTCGTTTTTATACTTGTTTTAGATATTAGGGTTTTGATGTTGTTGATGGTTTTGTTGTTAAACTTAATATCACTAGTTGTTAATCTTGTTGCTTATGCTTAATGTAGTTGTTTAATATGTAGTTGTTGTTAGATTTGAGTATATATATGTCTAATATTGATGTAGGTGAATAAATATTGATGTAGGTGAATGTAGGTGAATGTTGATGTAGATGGGTATAATGTAGGTGAATGTTGATATAGATGGGATGAGAGAAACATTAGCTAATATAGAGAATTGATAATTGACATTAGGTTCATAACATTAGGTTCATAACATTAGTGCCATAACACTAGTTTCATAACACTAGGTTCACAACATTAGGTTCATTGGGAATTGACATGAGACTAGTTTAACAAAATTAGATAATGTTAATATAGAGAAGTGCCATAACACTAGTTTCATAACAGTAGGTTCATTGAAAGAGGTGACGGGAGATACAAGCCTTTGAGAATAAGAACTATATAATGGATGTTAAATTATAACTACAAACAAAAATTTTGATTCTGTGATAAATTTATTATCACATTATCTTTTAGTTAATGTGACCAATTATATTACATTAACTTATACATAGGTTTATAATAAGTCCAAAATATGATTTAGTAATTATTAGAAAATCGCACAAAATTCTTCACACACAGTGCGTCCTTCCACACCGGGTGGTGTGTGGCCCTGCACAACGGGTGGCGTGTGCAACACGTTAGAGGATTTGATCACCTCTAACTGTGTTATATTTTTTTTATTTTTTCACAGCACTATTGGACTCACTTTGGGATGTTTATCCCAGACCAATGGTCGTGATTTTGATGTATGCAGGTTCGAATTTTTTTTGCAGGTGCCCATTAACTTTTAGTGACCCAAGCACTGTATTAGGCACTAAATAAGGATCACACTTATCCCTATCCCCATCGTTAATTAGCCAAATTTACGTAAATGCCCGGCTAATATAAATGAATAAATATTTTAAGATTATTTTATAGTCTCATTTGTAGCACTTACAAATGTATGACGTAAAATGATCTTAAAGTATTACATTTATATTAGCTTTCCTTAGTTCGGAGGTCCCGGACTAAGGGGGTCTGTAAGGATTCAAATTTACTAAAAGGTGATCCGTGTCACAGTGTCTTTATTTCTTACGGAAATTCGGTTCATAACCCCTTCCTCTTCTGTATACCAAATCAGTCATATTTATTATTGAAATAATCAATAATATGATTATTTTGATAATTAATTACGAATGATTTATGGGGTATACGGGAGAGGTGCAGGGTTATGCTGCCGAATTTTCGTTAGAAATAAAGATACTTGTGACAACGATCATCTTTTAGTAAATTTGAATCCTTATGGACGGGCTAAAGTGATAACATAATTAATACACTTCTCCTCTCATCTTTTATCTCAAAAATATTATACGTTTAGATATCCTCAATATTTTAGATTTGACATTTTAGATTATTTAATTCAGGTTCATAAATATGACTAATAGAGAATGGATGTACAACCGTGTAGTAGATGGGCGTATAGCAGATGCTTTTCAAAGAGGTGTTCAGGAATTCATACAATTTGCTTACGCACAAGATTCCCGTATTGTGGATTCAGATGGAACTATCTTGTGTCCGTGTAAGAAATGTCGTCTAATGAAGAAGAGATCAAAAGATGAAACTCAGTTACATCTGTATAGAATGGGTTTCATGGAAGGATATCATATTTGGTGGAGGCATGGTGAGAATTTCGAGAACAGAATGAATGATGTGGAAGAAGCTGACAATATTAATCCCTTTGCAGATATGGTTATGAATGTTGCGGGTCCAGAATTCAATGATACTTTGTTAGATGATGAGGAACCATATGGAGAGTCTGCAGAATTTTACGAGCTGTTGAAAAAAGCGGAAGAGCCATTATGGTTGGGTTGCAAGACATATTCAAAACTTTCTGCGGTCTCGGATCTTCTATCGATGAAGATGGAATATAATATGACCGATCGTAATTTTGATGCAATGTTGAGGATTATTAAGAAGATGTTACCAGAAGATGCGGAATTACCTGATAATTATTACAAAACCAAAAAGATGATGCGGAAGATGGGTTTAGCAGAAGTTAAAATAGACTCATGCATAAATCACCATATTTTATATTACGGTGAATATCAACATTTAGACTGGTGTCCTGAATGTAATGAGCCAAGATATCAGACAGCTAGTAAGAGTGGAAAAAATATATCGAGAAAGATTCTCCGTTATTTCCCGCTGACTCCGAGATTGAAACGACTATATTATTGTAAAGAAACGGCGAAATACATGACATGGCACGCGGAACATAAAGTCGATGAATATATGGAGCATCCATCTGAATCTGATTGTTGGAAAGAATTGATGTCAGCTTTTCCTACATTTAATGATGAAAAAAGGAATTGCGTTATAGGTTTATGTACAGATGGGTTTAATCCTCATGGAAGAAGTAAAGATTACTCTTGTTGGCCAGTAATGACAACGCCATATAATCTACCTCCATGGTTATGTAATAAGCGACAATTTATGTTTCTTTCGTTGTTAGTACCAGGACCTACACATCCGGGAAAGTACATTGATGTTTATTTACGTCCTCTTATCGATGAGTTGAAAATGTTATGGGTCGATGGAGTTGATACATATGATGCTAATAAGAGTCAAACATTTAACATGAAAGTAGCTCTACTTTGGACGATAAATGATTTCCCAGCATATGGAATGTTATCTGGATGGAGTACGCATGGACGTAAAAGTTGTCCATATTGTATGGATAGTACTAAATCATTTCAGCTTCAACACGACCTTCATTCGTTTGGCAGAAAAGAGAATGAGCGATACATTTTTCAAGGCAAGGAGAGACTCGCATGCGAAGACGGGATGCGAGGAGATGAATTTTGAGGAGATGAAGAGGTTCCCGCCGTCATGGTGTACGGAGGATAGGTATTATACTTGTCAAATAAATTTTATTACACTTTTTAAAATAACCAATTATCATAACGTAATCCTTGCAGATGGGCCGATTTCTGTGATGCATTCGTTGCGGATGATGAGTTTGGACGAAGATCTTCGGCGGGAAAGACAAACCGCCAAAAACAAAGGATCAAGTCTACCAGTGGCTCTAAAAGCCACAATCAGATTAGAGCGGAGATGGTATTAAGATTTAAAATTATTTTTTGGAGATCTACTTTAAAATAATGCAATATTTTAATAGATCTTGAAAAAATTTTCAGGCTGCTAGGTTGGAAAGGGAACCCTCTTTTCAGGAGTGGTGGTCGAGGTCCCACATGAGTGGGAGAGAAGGAGAGTCGCAATGGTCCACTCCTGAAGCCGGACAATTGTTGGTAAGTCTATCAGTTTATTTAAAATTAATTGATATATTATAACATATTTATATATATGGTAAACTTTGTATTTCAGGTTCGTTATCTGGCACTATCTACAGATAAATGGGGTGTCGATCCAACTGGAGAGCAACCACCATTTGATAAAAAGATCTGGAAGCAGGTATATATGGATAAATATTATCTTACTATATTTTTCTAATATATACTTTTATATTAAAAATTGAAAAACTTATAAGGTTTTGGAGGAGAGGGACGTTGTGGCGAATAGGAAGCAGACGCTTGGTGGTCTTCCTCCATACTATGTGGAGGAACATCGTCACTCCTATTCTGCATACTCTCAGCCGTCGTATACGCAACCACATACGTCCCAATCTTCAGTTCCAATGGAGTCGCAGATGGCGATGATGGTGGAGCAGGTGACGAAGCTCCGAGAGGAGTTCACGGCGTACATGTAAGTATTCTTCTTATAGAATGATTAATACAATTAAATTTCTATATCTACAAAATGCATTTAATAGATAAATATCTTCCATATATAATATAGGTCGCAAGGGCGTGCATCTCCTCCTGAAGAGATTGAATCCGATCACGAAGAGGAGGAGGAGAACGACCCTGAAGAAGAGGCACGCATGTATGCGAGGTTCAAAGAAAAGGAGAAAGAAAAAAAGAAATCAAAGCAGGGTTTAGTCTCCAAATTTTTTAGATCAAAGAAGAAGTAAATTTTTGGTGGTTTGTACCTGTATTTTCTTTTAAACCTTTAGAACATCTTTTAATTTATATGAACTTTGTTGGCGTTTACTTGTTTGTAATATTTAGATCTTATATTAGATTGTTTATTTCTGAATTCATGTATATTGTGTTCCTTTAAATTTTTAGTGCTAGTTATCTTAATCTACGATCTGCTATAATACATATATCCTTAGGAAGATACATGCAGTGGTTTATTGGCAGGGTATACAGGTTCGACGGGGCGTCAAATCCCTGTCGAACCTGTATATTTTTTTCCCTGGAAATCACTTTGGGCGAGCACTTGTGCTCGCCCAGTGCTCCGTGTGTAATCGCCGATAATAGAGAAGGCGATCACACCGGCGAGCACTTATGTGCACGCCCGACGGGCGGGCGAGCACATAGCGTCCCATAGTGCTCGCCCACCACCCATGGCGACTCTCAGATCAGCGAGCACGGCTGTAACGAGCACATGTGCTCGCCCAGTCGTCTGGCGTGCACATGGCGTGCACTCGGCGTGCACATAACGAGCGCTTATGTGCACGCCAATCCCGCCTTTTTTTGTAGTGTGAGATAGGGAAGACCAATAGAGGGAAGCAGACTATTTACGTCCACCATCAGGGCTGTGAGAAGAGGAATGGAATATAGTTGGAGTACTATATTTTATTCTAAGTACACAATTATTTACAAGAGCGTGACGATTAACATGTTGCGAATAATATGCAGCCTATAAAGTGCATTTGGTTGGTGGGTTTTCCGGGAGTTATCCGGGGGTGGATAACTCATTTTTGTTTTAGTGTGTTGGTTGATGGGTTAAGGGTTGGGAGGGTTTGTGTGATGTGATTGTATTGGAATTTGAAAAAATTGATAGTTATTATGATATGATTGTATTGAAATTTGAAAAAGTAGGTGGTTGTTGTGATGTGATTATATTGAAGTTTGGAATAGTGAGTATAAGTTGAGTATTTTATGATTTTTAGATGATATGATGGTATAATATATAATTTTTTGATGGGAAGTGAGTGGACACCACTAGTGGGTTAAAAATGGAGGTTTGAGGGATTACCCACCCAAAGTGGGGGGTAACTCCCAATCCGAACGTGCCGAAAGTCATCTCCTACACAACATAAATGGCCGAGTGTTTACACATACACAAGAGGATGAATGGCCCTCGATTGATTCCAAACCATTCTTCGTACACACAATAGCTTTACTTCCATAACTAAAGTTTGGTTTATAGCTATTTTATTTACCTAATAATCAATATTTTGATCTCTATGGTGCAAAATTTAACGTTATGCGTTCTGATGACCATAATGACTTTAGCGTTAGTTTATGGCAGGAGACAATTAGGTCAACTCTGTTAGAACGATTCTTGCGCGGAATGACCGAGTGGTTTATTCTCCAACCAAATTCTCATAACCTTGGTTTTATTATATCTCAATGTTTGTGTGCTTTATGCTAGAAACACTTGGACAACACAAAGTATGTTATCGTTCAAGCCATTCTATTTGTAAGTATAGATCTATTGTTTTGTGTATATATCTATTATAGATTGTATGTTTTTGAAATGGTTCAAATGCATAACGTATTGTTTGATATGATGTTGCAGGATATCGACGCGTATGCAACATCAATGGTTCCCATTCTAAACTACTTTTTACAATTTTTCAAAAATCGGTTCGTGCATGCATGTCTATAGTGACAAAGATTTATTAACTTGTGGTTGGATTTTGAAAGCAAGCAAAAGATGCATTATAAGACTTGATAGAGATCAGGCAAGACAAGCAGAAAAATCGCTTAAAATTGGTTGTGAAATAATGAAAAAGTGAGTATCGCATACAAAGATAATGGATGATGTAATCATGATGTGACCACTTATTGTGAAACACTTATCCTGAGATAAAGTAAATTTATCTCAAGATAAGACAGATCTTTCCTGCATCCAAACATGGACTAAACATTATGGTTAGTCCTTTATATTAACATTGATGTACATGAGAACCCATCATCACCTTGTAGTTCCTGCGCATAACAAAACCTGAACTGTAGTGTTCAAAGATACCACAGCCTCTTATATTGTATTACACCTCAGCCGCAGATATTTAAACGTCTGATACAAAAAAATGAATGAACTTAATATCATGTGTACAAGATAACTAATCATCAAGATTGTTTCTTCTAGATTTCTAATAGAATGAAAAACAACTACAAAGATCCTGTGCAGCACAGAGACTTGGATCTATTTGCACATCAACTCATGGTGATGGCTTCAGTGTTTGTATTTAAGCTGCTGCAAATGTTACAACAAATTTGAAAGCGCCCTTAAATTGGAAAGATAAAATATGTATCTATGTGTGTGTGGCGACCTCCTTTCTAGGCGATCAATCTTCCTCAAGAGATGAACCCATCATCTGTATCTGTGGAAATCAACTTTTGGATTGGAAACCAAAAAAATATGCGAGCTCGAGATGGAAAACAACGGATGGAAACTAGACGGCCTACCTTGTTTACAAGTAGATCGACTTGCTCTCGATACATCTCCTTCAAGTCTATGATGTCAGCTCGAAGCTCCTCCAGCTGTCAAACAATGAACACACAATTCATACCTTAGAAGTTTAACAAAACTAAAAACATGACAAAAAAATTCAAAGATTCTTCTAGGGACCACAAGTTACACTTGAAAAAATATACCATTAACATATTATAACGACACGGTAGAGAGTTCCGACAAGCGAGTAAAGTATGATCGATTTTATAATGGCCTAACCAGTTCCAAGGATTAAGTGGGACCATACATTGTAAACGCCAAAAAAAGTGGCGTAAATCCTGACATGCAAGTCCGACTGGGAAAATAGTGTATTCTACTCAGTGCCAACATTAAGTACACCATCCAAATAAGATATTTTACTACCCTAGAACTTCTTAAGTAAAAAATGAGAATATTGTATTGAGAATTGAGAAGATGGTTCTAGGAAATAAATGGAGTTTCGCCTTGAGAGGTAACAAATCATTAAATTGCCTACGAATTTGCTGGCAATAAATTGCTTGAGACTTATTGGATATGCAGCAAGAAGCATAAAGAAACATTGCGTACAACCATCAAAATGAAATAAAGCATTTTTTTTATCTACATGACACATGAAAAGAGAGTGGGTGATTTTCTGTCTAACAAGATGCATTCATCTTTGAATCTGATGTTATAAATGCAAAAACTTCTTGAAGAAACACGATAATTAGATTTCTAGAAATAATATAAAAAATAACCAAATATTATAAAAATGCTTCTGAAAACTAAACGATGCTGTCAAGAAGGCAAAAATGTGAACTGAAACCTTTTTATGAACCACATGCTCATTTTCATACAAGTCACAAGCCAGATTATTTTTAATCCTCACAAAGGAGAGTACATTGACTGTTACAAATTGATTTTTAAATTTTGGGAAATGTCAAACTTTATTATGAGAAGGAACTAAATTGATCCTAGAAAATTGTCAAAAAGAACTTAAAATGGATATTGCGTATTTGTGCTCTAAGTGCAGGGCAGATGATATAACAATATATACACACGTGCAAGTGCACAAAAGAAATTGTTTTCAAATGAAGTTAAATGTACCTCTTCATCACGTTCACCCATAAGTTCCAATGCTGAGGAGTGTCGGCGTCTCAAGGCTTCTAATTCAGCACGTATACCAGGGAGCAAGGCAGCCTCTCCTCGCATCTTTTCAGACTATGAATTCACCACATATTACAGAGCTTCAAATAAATGAAAATAGAGAAAAGACAACATAAAATTACAGTAAACATAAACTCACTTCTGCTGTCATTTTCACTAGCTCCTCGGCAAGAGAGTCCCGTATGGATTCCAGGGAAGCCTACAATAAGTCCAAGTCAGGGTATTTGTGGATATCACATGCTTATGATTCCAAGAATTCTGACTTATGGAGTTAAATGTATATGATGGTTGTCATGACTCAAATCTACATTAGGGGTATTCAAGGTTATCCAGATAACCACCTTACTGCCCCGTTTAATTTGACCCAATCTATCGGGTGGATCTCTGGCAAGGTGGTGGTGGTGCAAGGGAGAATGGTCAAGTGGTCTGACCATGGGTGCAACCACCACCATATATATGGGTTTGGGCTAAAACAGATCCGGATCCAAATAGCCACAACCCGTCCGTATTTTATGCATTAAGTCTCGCATACGGATTCCGATTTCGATGTTCTTGAGCTCGTTGGAAAGGTCTCGATGAACACTACAAGATGGTATAGTCATTTGTCTAATTGGTAACTAGATCAGAGCAAAAATTGGGGAAAAGATTGGGTCTTAATAAGGAGGATCTTATATCCCAAATAGGTCATCCGATTGATTTTTTCCTGTAGCTACAGATACACATCTATACTAATACAAGACATGGTCATCCCATTTTCACTTCTCTTTCTCCCATACGAGGTCTTCCTCCCTGCCTTTCTTGCCTGCTCTTCTTTGACCTGCATGACGACATCTCCTCAAAAGATTTTTGCCCCTCAAAAGATGTTTGTAGTTCTGATACACCTCTGGCCCTCCAGGGTCCACATAAGGTTCCTCCTCTCCACCCCTGTCATAGTAGTTGGTGCTCCATGTCAAGGTTTAAGATATCACAATATATCGTCGATATATCAATATTGACGAGATGGAGGTACCGATATACATACATACATATATATCCGGGATACCGACCAATATCTCGCAAGATATCGGCGATATATCGCCGTATCGAGCCATATCGCTAAAAAATGAGAAGTTTCATTATAAACTTTCTCGAATATAGATTGACATCACCGACAGGAGGGACCCCCATCTAGTAGGGTATGATGCGACAGGAGGGGTGCATACGATGGCTCTTCAACTGGCAATGGAGATGAACCATTTCTAATGCTGATCAATTTAGAAACACATGTCTGGAATATATAGTCCAATTGGTATTAGAAAATTAGTAATTATTAGTAAGATAATGATCCGTAAACACAATATTGATTTTCTTTCATTCAATTAGAAATGTTCTGTTTGCAATCGATTTCAATCTTCTTTCATTAAAAAATATCATGAATTATGTTTTTTAAAAATTATAAATCCATGCAGGCGGCCCTACTTAATTGTGGGAAAATGTTTTTTTGTTGTTGTATATGTTATTATGCTCATTTCTTTATTTCATCGATTTCTGATGTAGCTCAACAATTTGTTTATGCATGATATGTGATGTAATATAAACATAATATACTAAACACATGCCCTTTATGTCTCTAAGTTTTTTTGTCATCATTTCCATTCTAATACCTCTTAGCAGTCAACAGTCGACTGTCAGCATTGACAACTAGCGATATGTGCGATATAATGTGTATTGATGTGTTAAATATATTTCATTCTTGCATATAAAGTGTATTTGTACGCTATTTATTATTTTAATAATCAGGATGATCTTAACTCGTGAAAAAAAATACTTTTTACGCCATTTCGAGATCTCCGCCATATTGTCGATGCATCATTTTTCGAGCGGTCCGGTATGATATCGGTTGGAGAATAGCTAGTTTATGTTTGCTATTTTTTTCAAGGGTATATGTGTAATTGTTTCAGCAACCTAGTCTCCCTTATATATAGGGGGAGCGATGCTAATAGGAAAGACAATTTACACTTTTTTCTCTTCTTTCACCAATTATCACATGGTCTCAGAGCCCTAAGAGGGGCTCTGTCTCCAGGGTCCCGTGACCTGGAAAGGAAGAATTTGGTTCAGGCGCCTCCACCGTCCCAGCGCCCTACTCGATCGCCACCTACGCGCCAGTGCCCTACCCGATCGCCACCTCCCCTACGCCATACCTGATCGCTTCCGCCGCCACCTCCAACTTCCACCTTCAGCTCATCCGCCTCCTACTTCCTCCCCCGGACGTCGATTCAACTTCTGCCTCTGCTTCCCTCCTCCTCTGACTGCCTCTCTAGCGCATTCATGGTGTTGACATCTGCACCGATGACCTTTCAAGAGCCACCATAGCTCTATCTCGTCGGTTCCAGAATGTCATTCCCCTTCTTCGAGTGTGTTCCAGCCCTACCAGGCGACGTATCATGTAATATTGCTCCTTTCAAGTGTTGGTATTGTCTCTTTATCACGATGTTATTGTTGCTTCTTGCTCCCAACGATGAGCACCAGAAGAGGTCGTTATGACCTAGATTGCACGATTTGACATTCTGTTTGTTCAGTTTTCTTCTGGTTATTTCAGTTGTGATTGTGGAAGTTGGTCCTCTATTTATTACAAAAATTATGTCTGACGTGGTTGACTCTACTCATGAAGGGGAAATGAAGAACCCTTTTTTGGTACCATTACCAAGTTGGATGATACAAATTATGTGTTGTGGTCACAGTCCCTTCTGAATGTGGCTAAAGGGTATGACAAAGAGCACATCATTACCAAAGGTGAATCAACTTAATAGACCAGCATGAATGCGACGTAGAAGAAGGATAATGCTATGGTTAAGGCATGGATTATGAGTAGCTGCATATCTCGTATTGCAATGGATAGTGTGCACTACAAGACAGCTAAATGCATGTGAGATAGTCTTCGCAAGACGTACTCAAAGGAAAAGAATTATCCAAGATTCTTCATACATATGTAGATATGTCTCGAATCAAGCAAAATGGTCGTTCCCTTACTCAGTTTTATTCGGCATTGAACTCAAGATTCCAGAGGTTGATGCCTATTTGCACGTGTCCAACGTAGATTGCATTCAGAAATCAATTGATGGTTGGACTATTTCTTGGAGGATTGGATTCTAAATATGAAGCCGCTCGTACACAAATGATCAATGCTTCTGAGATTCCTTCCATGGAAGAAACCTTCAGCAGGATTAGTCGACTATCTATATCTGTTCCAGCAGAGGCTCCTATCGAGACCACATCGGTAAAGGTCGTATCCTCTAGTCGAAGCCGAGGGACTTTCTTTAGAGGAAGAGGACGAGGTTGTGACTTCAAGCGTGAGAAGCCCCCGTGTACTTTTTGTGGCCATATGGGCCACACTGAAGACCGTTGTCGGGGAAAGCATAAAAGACCTCCAATAGCTCATCAGGTCGTACCAACACAGGATGGTATCTCGTCGGGAATTTTCATAACAGAATACGAGGATCTCATGCAACGACTGAACCAGCATGGGGTTGCACCAAAACCTTCTTTATCCGTTGCTTCCATAAGCACCACTTCTACTGACACTGCTGCATTCGTCGATACCTAAGGTATACCTATTGTCAGCCACAATTGTAGCAGTTCTCTAGTCCTAATATACATGATTGGTTGGTCGACTCGAGTGCATCACGATACATCAGTCGCAACAAGAATCAATTCACTTCTCTTTGAGAGGTGACATTAGGTTGTCATATTGTTGTGGCAGATGGCAGATTATCCCCTATAACTGGATAGGATGAGATCCACATGGCTCCACATATCCGGCTAAATAATGTTCTTCTAGCTCCTGAGTTTCCTATGAGTCTTTTATCTGTATCCAGAATTACTAAGGAGCTTAATTGTCAAGCTATTTTTGGTCGAGTGTCTCTTGTCTTTCAGGATATGTTGACGGACCACTTGACTGGTTGTGGTCATGAAGAAGGGGGTGTGTACCATTTGATCAATCTTCTTTTACAGGTCAGATGTCTATGTCTACTGCGGAGCCGTCTCCCTACACTTGGCACATGCATCTGAGTCGCTTGCTTCTACCGAAATTACAAAGAATCCCTCCTCAAATCCATGTTTCCACATTATTCATTTGTGAAGATTGTTAACTTGGAAAGCATCGGAGAAGCTCTTTTTCGAGTCGTCATGAATGTATTAGCAAGTATGTTTTTGATTTAGTACATTGTGATGTGCGAGGGCCTGGTCAGGTCCTAGATCATTTGGATCATAGATTCTATCTTGTTGCGGTTGATGACTTTAGCTGCATTTCATGGGTCTTTCTTTTAAAGTCACTCTGAAATAAGTACTACTATGAGAAACTTTTTTGTGGAAATGAAAATGTGTTTGGTTATCATATTAAACCCATTCGTACGGATAATGCTCTTGATTTTTGCAATCAATATCTCCATTCTTTTCTTACTAAGCATGGGATAATTCACCAAAAAGTGCCATACACATCCCAATAAAATAGAGTAGCCGAAAGGAAGCATCGTCATATCCTCAATGTGGCTCGCACTTTACTGGTTCAGAGTACCACCCCTCATCTTTTGGGGTGATGTTGTTCTCACTGCCACATATCTAATAAACTGTATGCCGTCCACCGTATTGGAGGAACAAATATTGTATTCTTTACTTTTCCCTAACCTATTTCATGTTTCCTCGAAAATCCTTGGATGCACCTCTTTTATCCATATTCATTCTCCAGACCGCACTAAACTTTCTCCTCGGGCTCTAAAATGTGTCTTTGTTGGTTATTCCAGAACCCAAAAGGGGTATCGTTGTTATGATCCAGTTCATTGTCGTTACTATGTTAGTACAGATGTGACCTTCTTCAAGTTTGTATTGTACTATTCCACTTCCGATTCACAGGTTGTGCCTCCTGATGGCATAGAGGTGGCCAACCTACCTATGCCATCTCCTCATAACAAGTCCCCGATTCAGGACAATCCTGATGATGATAGTCAACGATTTCGGGTTATGTATACTCGTCAGGAGACATCATCTCTTGTCACATTAGCACCTGATCTCAAAGTATGTCAAAATAAGGACTGATGAAAGTGTGTTTAAGAACATTTCATGTACATGCAAGCAGATTGCTGAAGAAGAGATTCAAGATTCTAGTGAACATTCTGATCAGTACATAGCTCTGCGAAAAAGGAAACATACGTGTACACTACATCCTATTTCCAACTACGTGTCCACAGGAAGACTATCGATGCAGTACAAGACATTTATGGCTGGGATTTCGGCTGTCACAGTTCCTTCCACTCATCTACAGGCATTACTAGTTCCTGAATGAAACACAGTTATGAAAGAAGAAATGGAGACCCTTTTGTTCAGAGGCACGTGGCAGCTAGTTAATTCTTTGAAGGATGCGACTGTGGTTGGCAGCAAGTGGATTTTTACCACCAAACACCTCCCAGATGGTTCTATGGAAAGGTATAAGGCTCAAATGGTAGCAAATGGGTACACTCAAACATATGGCCTGGATTACCTTGACACTTTCTCACCCGTGGCTCGTCTCCCTACGATGCAAATTCTTATTTCCATTGCAGTTCAACTCTCATGGCCACTCTATCAATTGGATGTAAAAAAATACCTTTCTATATGGTGATCTGAATGAAGAAGTGTATATGCAACAACCTCATGGTTTTGAGATCAAGGGGGAGTATCATAAGATGTGTAAGCTACATAAAGCGATATATGGTCTCAAACAAAGCCCCGAACATGGTTTCAAAAGTTATCTGACATTGTATCCAAGGTTGGTTTCATTCGCTCTACGACAACACATTCTCTATTTGTCAAGAAAACATACAGAGAGATGCTATGTTGGTATATGCCGATGACCTTTCTGATTGGAGATGATATTGGTGGCATAACAGACACTAAAAGATATCTAGCGAAACATTTTATCATTAAAGACTTGGGGGGGGGGGGGGGGACTTTGCTATTTCCTAGGTATCGAAGTCGCAAGGAATAGAGGTGGCTTGATTCTCTTAAAGAGAAAGTATGACATGGATCTTCTAAATGAGACAGGAATGTTGGAAGCCAAATCAACATCTATTCCTATGGATCCCAACACATGAATATATGAACACTTGACTATAAATGTTGATGCAAAACAATACAGATGCTTAGTGGAAAAACTCTTATATCTTATAATTACTAGGCATGATATCTCCTTTGTTGTTAACCGGGCAAGCCAGTTCATGACCAAGCTATGCCAAGTGCACTGGGAAACACTTTTGATGATTCTAAGATATTTGAAATCTGCTCCAGGAAAAGGCATGTTATTCACATGTAGAAAGAAACTTGATATTATAGCACATTCTGGTGTGGATTATGCAGGGTGCCCTAAGGACAGGAAGTCCACTATTGGTTAATGCACATATCTTGGTAGTAACCTAGTCACTTGGAGAAGCAAGAAGCAAGTTGTAGTTGCTAGATCAAGTGTCGAATCTGAATATAGAGCTATGGCCCAAGCCATCACTAAACTAATGTGGATCAAATGAGTCCTCAAGGATTTACACTATAAGCTCATCTTTGCTAAGTGTACTTAGTCATATCGCATCATTACTTTACACATTTCAAGGTGTTTTATAATGATTAGACTCGACTTGAAAGAAGCTACTGAAACACCACAACATGGATTCTCCTCTCAGCTGACTAGAGGGCATGCACATCACGTTTACATGATTGTCTACTCAAATGTTTAGTCCTCATTTATTTCTTGTATCCTTTAAGGATTGAACCCAACAAGATAAAGGTTGTAGAAATATAAAGCGATCTTGGATCACATACATCAATCTCCCATGGCCTTTCGAATCTAAAACCATCCTTTCAAGTTGAATGTCTTCCTCCCTATGTGCATCATTCCACCCTGTATGGACATCGGGTGTACCCTATCTTGAATAACAAATCGAGTCTAAGTTGAGTTCCCCTCTTTTCAATTGGAGAACTTACTACCCGGTCAAACCTTAGGTTAACTAGCCTTGCTCCCCTCCCCTTCCCAGACAGACCAAAAAGGGAACTCTACACATAGTCTAGTATTTCGAAGCGTGACATAGTTTTAGCGAAGATTACCAAGGAACAATCATCATTACCAAGTTATGTGTTCACACAAAACTCCAATGAAAGGAAGCAAGGGTGCTACCTTGCCCCTTTCCCTCATCAAACAACAAGAATGGGGCAGGGGTCGGTGCCTCAGTGCACGATTGCACATCCCCCACGTTACTCACCTTGAAACCCCATCCAAATAAACCCCACCCTGCAAGATGTGTCGTCGACACGTGTTAAGATGTGGCACGACCTTGGGCGGGCCTCGTTGAGTAAACCCAACTCGGGTCTTTTTTTGGCTCAGAGCATCGTATTTTTTTTAGCATCATAGTTGACCCTCAATATTGCTGAACGTCAAGTTGGCTCGAACATACAGGCTGCTCTTCCTTGCTCTCAGTAAACTACTCGAGCTTTTGAGCGCACTATCAAGTCTACATGTTTCGAAATAGAGTCGAGTAGCCCAGAGAATGTGAGAGGACTAACCATGCATTGGAATTCCAAGTCCTAATACGGTGACAACAATGGACTCATGTCCAAGGCTTTTATTTATATGGAGTCATGGACTTCCAACATAGGAATGTCGAGATTGATAGAGAAGTAGTACGAAAAGCAAGTTGTCTCAATCCCTTTTTGCATAGTCTAACGACCTTGTTCATGTTCGCTGGAAAAGAAGAAACTGACTTTCTACAATTTATCGTTAACAAGCCTCCTCAGAAAAACTTATTCTCGCTGTTCTCGCTTCCATATTATAAAAAAACCTTTTTTTCTATAATCCTTACTATCTTTCTTGTCTGTGGAACAGTGAAAGAGATCATGTTGGAGGGAGCAATCAGCAATGGTGAGTACCAACAATGAACATAGGCAAAGCACTTGAAAAGAAAAGTTTCTACTGACCCAGAAATTGAAAGCAAGGAACTTATTCTTTTTCGAAATTGTCCAATTGGGGAATGTTGCAGATCTTTATCACCCAATGACCAGTCGTATTTGAGAAATGAAGGAGATGAAGCAACACAAGTGGCCAGAACATAGCCTTGCAGTTCAGAACCCCTACTCAATCTGCCATGAGAAAATTTCGGGGGTGGTACACAAAGATGAGTAAAGCAAAGGAACTAGATACTTGAAGAGTCCTAGCCTCTCATCTTGTCCACATATAGGTAACGTGTCTCTTGTGGAAAACAGGGGATTAACACATAGCAAGGTTGCTTGTTCAGTGTCTAGAGACTTCGCCATCTCCCATGCATTGTTTTGGCATAGCAGAAGACAATGACTATATAAGTGAAATGAGAAAAAGACTCCATGTATCGAATATTATCGCAAGGGATAGAAATTAGCATTCCATGTATCGAAAATTATCGCAGGGGATAGAAATTAACATTTATGTTTCTTTTCTCTGAAAGACTTGTATTGTATAGAATCTGATTTTTTTCACTGAGTGAACTTTTTACACCACGTGCATATTACACAAAAAGCCATATTCTAAGCCATATTCTTTGTTAAGGAAAACTGTTACAACAGCCAGATGATTAAGGCAGTAGTTGTTAACACAGTATTCAATTCAGATGACTGGCTGCCCGTTTCAATGAATGCCCAATTTGAATCAGTCTAGTCTGCAATGCAGTTTTATTGGATCAGTATCAAAAGATACACAATCGAGGTGGATATATAACCCATTAACGCTCCTAATATCCAACTCCCACTGAAGATGAGCATGCATGATAATGGTTCAGAGGTAGAGAAAAATAAGCTAACTGTAAGAAAAGACAATATGAAATACCAAACGTGACATATATGATGCAAGTTCACCATCCTTCTGACGCAGTGCGGCTTCAAATGCACTAGGCGTCTGGCTTTTCAGAAAGTATGGAGAGAGGGTTGTTTCACCAGCTGTCCTCTTATCTGAGAAGAAACTTGTTGATGAATCAAGAGATGCCTGCAGGAAAAAACTCTCCTCCATGCTGCTTAAACTGCCAGAACTTGGAACTTTCGGACCAGACATATTCCCTGGAGAAAAATAAATGAGAAAGAAAATACCAAAAAAATATAGAAATGAGACCAGTTTGAGAGCTTACCATTTTCAGGATAGGACCTAGAGTGCCTCATAAGGCCAGTTTGATCAACTAATGATATTTGATGTTGTGAGTTTCTTTGCAATTCTGACACAGATGCCCTTGCTTCTTCTAGCTCCTATAAATTAAAAAGGAATCAACAACCACATAAAGATGTGTGGGATAAAACACGCACGCATGTGCGGACCTTTGCCTTGAAGCTTAAACTTATTGCCTCAAAACGTGCCATGATGTGGATCCTAGGTTATTAATTTATATGTTGGTGTTTGTAGGATTAGCATAACCACAACTAACCAAGATAGTAAATTTAAAGAAATTATATTATCCAATTTTTCGTATCTGGCATATTCTTGAAAAATGTGTACTAACTTCCAAGTACAGAATTCCTCAGGATTTAAGATGAAATAGACATTCTGAATGTGGGATTTGTATATCCTAAATTTTATGCACTGAAACCATCATTGTCTTGCTACAGAATTATGATATGACATTCTTTGCACTGAATAAGCTATCGCGCTATCAGAAGAGACTGAAAATGTTGTCAACCCAAAAATATATTATTTAGACTCTCACCATCTCCAGAGATTTATCTATTAGACCATTGGTAAATAAAGTTGACGATATTTTATTACATTCTTCTCTTTTAAAAAAGACCCCCATACGAGAGCTCATGCATAAGCAGCAAAACTGAGTATCTCGGTACATTCTAAATGATCTTTTGAGTATTTTTGTGACAACATTCGATGGTCCAATTTTTAAATACAATGTAATCTTCAATTTATTCATAAGATGAATACAGCAAGCTAATACCAAAAGATCAATCTTGCCTTTTCCAGAAGCTCTCTGTGCATAAGTTCCTCTTGCAACTCTTGCTTGTGCTTTTTTCGAATTTCCTTAATTTCATCCTCAAGCTGTTTTGCACGACCCTCATGAGTTGTAGCATCCTCCACCGCTGCCAGATATTCTTGTCTTCCCTCAGATGCTCTTTGCCTCTCTTTCTCAAGCGTTCGATTAAGCTGAGCTTGTTCAGTTCTAAGGCATGCAATCTGAAAAATTACATTAGACTTTGAGAAAGAACATATAACAAAATGGCATAAATGATTAGAAAAAACCTGAGTTTCTAAAATAGTTATTCGAGATAGAGCCTGAGAGAGGCGATCATTAATTAAACGTTCTTTTTCCTCGGAAGCTGCAGCTCTTGCTTCAGAAGCCTGTGAATCAGTACAAAAAGAAGATAAATGTTTGCTATGCGTTGAAAGGAACATCATATATGTCAGTCATATATAAACCTCAAGGCGAGAATTCAAGTTTTTCTCCACGCCAGCCCATGCTTCAGCTTTTCTGGCAGCAGTCTCCTGTTGGATAAATAGCAGGAATTCAGACAAAGAAAAACCAATGAATAAGACGCAAAAGACATCATATCACAAGTTTTACATAGTTTACCACAAACAAGACTCTACATGTATGCCTAATATAAGCATACTTAAATTTACATGAACCTGAATGAAGACGTCTAGCATGGCTAAAGCAAATAGAAAGATGCTCGTCAATCTTTTAGGGTGCGTTTGGTACGCGGGTTAGGATGGGTTAAAGTGGTAGAGGATAACCCGTTTTTGTGTTTTGGTGTCTTTGGGTCTGTCGTGTTTGTGCATAATTGTATCCCTGGTCGTGATAAGCTCTCTCCAAGGGCTATCAAATGTGTGTTTGTTGGGTACTCTCGTACTCAAAAAGGGTATCGGTGTTATGATCCGACGAGTAGAAGATACTATGTAAGTGCGGATGTCACTTTCTTTGAGTCTATCATGTATTTTTCTCCTACAGGTGACATGTTATCCAATGACAATGCAAATGATATTGTTGTTCCTCCACCTCCATCTATCACATCAGCGAACCAAAAAGCCATATTCCACCATGAGTTTGATAGCAGTGCCTTGTGCCATAATATTTGTGGTCAAGGGCTTTGTCTCGGTAGAAGAAGGCGCCATGGTGGTCTTAAAATAGAAAGACGGTCCTGTGATAAACTAAGGATGCATATAAGAGTTAAAAAATGCCCTAAAACCCACGTTTGCCATTTATGAAGGGCTGAAAACCCCTAATGGACAGCATATCTGGATTCTTGGAAGCGATCCGTGATGAGTTTTGGATCTCCAAAGAATCCTACGGTACCCGTGGAGGGTAGCTGTGGGGCTGACGACCTTCGTAGGAGGTCCTGAAAGCGTCGGGTAGCACTAGCAGGAGGGCAGCTACACTGGAGGCGATTGGAGGGCCTTGCGTCGGGCCCTAATTCAGGGAAGAGGGCCCATGCAGGCTTTTGCGAGGCTTAAAGGTGGCAGTGGGGATTTTAGATCAGAACCCCGGTCTAGGACCGTTGCTCTGATACCATGTGGAGAAGAGAGACAGAATGGGATGTCTATTCCATAGGGCTAGGGTCTCTTATATAGAGAGAAAACCCTAGAGAGTACAAGAGAAAAAAAACATAAATACCCCTGAGGGGTTACGGAACCCGAAGGGTTAAAGGTTACGGAACCTGAAGGGTTAAGGGTTACGGAACCCGAAAGGTTACAAATATAATTGTAATAAAATAATTCTAACAACAGCAGCAACAACAAAGACCTCTCCCACGTTAAGTAGGGTCAGCTACATGGATTCTTTGCCTCCATTCAGATCTACCTTGGGACATTCTCGGGCTTAAATCCAAAAAATAAAGATCCCTTCGTATAGTCTCATTCCAACACTTCTTGGGCCTTCCTTGCCCTCTTAACCGGCTCAACATCACAAAACTCGCATTTCCTAATTAGTGCATCGGCTCCTCCTTTGCAAATGGTCAAGCCACCTTAAGTGGTTTTCTCGCATCTTATCCTTGATCGGATCTACACCAACTTTCCTTCTGATGGCATCATTTCGAATCCGATCATTATATGTGTGTCCACACACCTTACCATTTTCATTTCTGCTACTGCCATTCTCTACACATGTCTATGGTTCATAGGCCAACATTTAAATCCATAGAGCATAGCAGGTCTCACGGTTGCTTTGTAAACTTTTCCTTTGATTATCAAAGGAATTTTCTTATCACAGAGAACGGTAGAGGCTCCTCTCCACTTTAGCCAACATGCATTTATTCTATTAGTAACATCTCCATCAATCTGCCCATAATGTTGCAAAATAGATCCCCATTATCTAAAAGAATCTCTCTTCGGAATGTTATCGTCACCAAACTTCACCTCGATTCCCTCACCATTTCTTCCATTAAAAGTGCACTCCGTCTATTTAGTCTTATCCCTACTTATAGGAAATCCTTTAATCTCCAATACATGTCTGCAAACCTCAAACTTCTCAGTTACTCCATCTCTAATCTCATTAACCAACAAAATATCATCATCGAATAACATACACCAAGGTATCTCATCAAGAATGTGACTTGTCAATTTGTCCATAATCAACGTAAAAAGGAATTAGACTCAAAGTTGAACCTTGATGCAGACCAATGTTGATGTCAAAATAGTCAGTTTTCACAGACTGGATCCTTACACGATGAAGCTCCATCATACACATCCTTTACGAGGTTAATGTATACGACATGTACTTGCCTCTTCTCCAAAACTCTCCATAATATCTCCCGCGAGACAGAATCATAAGCCTTCTCTAAATCAATAAAAATCATATGGAGGTTCTTCCTTGAGTTATATAAATCTCCATTGTTCTCAACAAGTAGACAACTTTAATAGTTGAGTGACCTGGTATGAATTCAAATTGATTTTCTTTTACTTTGGAAACTTGCCCCAATCTTTTTTCAATCACATGTTGCCAAATTTTCATATTGTGACTCATTAGCTTGATACCTCTGTAATTTGAACTATATGAATGTTTCCTTTGTTCTTATAAAGAGCCATGTCAATGCTTCTCCTCCAATCTTCAAGCATTTTCTTACTTTGCCAAATAACATTAAATAAATTTGTAAGTCAAGTCAAACCACGCTCGCCTAAAACTCTCCATACTTGTACATGAATGTCATTAGGTCACCTTTCTCAGATCTCATAACCTTCAAAGCCTTTGTTACTTCCTTTCTTTGTATTCTTCTATAGCTTGCACGATTCAAATAACTTTCACTACTAGCTAGGTCTCCCAAAGTGATATCATATTTCTTCCCCTAATGAAGAGCTTATGGAAATGTTTCTTCCATTTAGTCTATATATCCTTCTGAGTAATGACGTGACCTTCCTCATCCCTAATGCACCTCACTTGAGAAAGGTCTTTGGTCTTTCTTTCTCTTATTTTGGTCAACCTAAATATATTCTTCAGACCCTCCTCACAGTCGAGACTTTTGTATAAGACTTCACAAGCTTCTGACTTAGCATCTCTTATAGCATTCTTTGTTTCCGTCATCATTATTTTGTAGTTTGTAACAATTTCCTTTATTTTATCCTTAGACATAGCTTTAAAGCATGCTCTTTTAATTTTGAGCTTCTCTTGCACTTCTCCACTCCACCACCAAGCCTCCTTTTGGCTCGGAGCTCCTCCCTTTGATTCATCTAGCATCTCTTTAGCTATCCTTCGAATACAAGATGCTATCGCCTCGCATATCTCGTTTGCAGTTCCATTACAATCCCAAGATAAATCTTCTAAAACAATCTCCCTAAAGCTTGATTACTTCAATTGAAGGCTCCACCATCTAGTTCCAGTGATCTAGGAAACCATCGTTTTCTTTACCAATCCTTTTATTCGCACATCTATGACTAAAAAGCGATGTTGGGTAGTCAAACTCTCTCCTGTGATTACTTTGCAGTCTTTGCAACACAATTGATCTCTTCTCCTCGACGCAAAGTAATCTATCTGTGTTCTAATTGGGCCACTCTTATAAGTTATAAGTAATTAAATGCTCATCCCTCTTCTTGAAGAGAATATTTGCTATGAGAATATCGTAACAACAACAAAGCCTTTTCCCAAAATTAAGTAGGGTCGACTACATGGATTTTTTGCCTCCATTCAGATCTATCTTGGGTCAATCTTGGGCTTATATCCAAAAAATTAAGATCCCTTCATATAGTCTCTTTCCAACGCTTCCTGGGTCGTCCTCGTCCTCTCTTAGCCGGCTAAACATCCCAACACTCGCATCTCCTAACCGATGCATCAGTTGATCTTCTTTGCAAAAGATCAAACCATCTTAAGCGGTTTTCTCGTATCTTAACCTCGATCGGAGCTACACCAACTTTCTTTCTGATTGCATCCTTCTAAATCTGATCTTTACGTTTGTGTGTGTGGTCCACATATCCATCTTAGCATTTTCATTTCTGTTACAACCATTCTCTAGACATGTCTATGGTTCACAGGCCAACACTCATATCCATAGAGCATAACAGGTCTAGTGGCTGCTTTGTAAAACTTTTCTTTAATTTTTAAAGGAATTTTCTTATCACAGAGAGCAACAGAGGCTCCTCTCCACTTTAGCCAGCCTGCATTCATTCTATTAGTAACATCTCCATCAATTTCCCCATCATGTTGCAAAATAGATCCCAGATATCTAAAAGAATCTCTCTTCCGAATGTTATCGTCACCAATCTTCACCTTGATTTCTTCATCATTGCTTCCATTAAAGGTGCAATCCATATATTTTGTCTTATCCCTATTTATACGAAATTCATTAGTTTCCAAAGCATGTATCCAGACCTCAAGCTTCTCATTTACTCCATCTCTAGTCTCGTCAATCAACACAATATCATCAACAAATAGCATACACCAAGATAACTCATCCAGAATGTGATGTGTCGACCCGTTCATAGTCAAAGTAAAAAGAAATGGACTCAAAGTTGAACCTTGATGTAAACAAATGTTGATGTCAAATAGTCAGCCTTCCAGACGGTGTTCTTACACGAGATAAAGCCCAATCATGCATATCCTTTATGAGATTAATGTATAGGACATGTACTTATCTCTTCTCCAAAACTCTTCAAATAAATCTCTCGTGGGACAGAACCATAAACCATCTCCAAATCAATAAAGATCATATGGAGGTTCTTCCTTTTAGCTCTATCAATCTCCATTGTTCTCCTCAATAAATGGATGACTTCAATAGTTGAGCGACCTTTCATGAATTGGTTTTCTTTTACTTTGGAAACTTGCATCAACCTTCTTTCGATCACATGTTACCAAATTTTCATAGTGTGACTCATCAGCTTGATACCTCTGTAATTTGAATAATTTTGAATGTCTCCTTTATTCTTATAAAGAGGGACCACGATACTCCTCCAATCTTCAGGCATTTTCTTACTTCGCCAAATAACATTGAATAGATTTGTAAGACAAGTCAAACCGTGCTCACTTAAAATTCTCCATACTTCTACAGGATGTCATCCGATCCTCCACCTTTCCCAAGTCTCATAACCTTCAAAGCCTCCTATACTTCCTTTCTTTGTATTCGTCTATAGCTTACATGATTCAAGTAACTTTCACTACTAGCAAGATCACCCAAAGTGATCTCTTTATTTCCTTCCCCAATGAATTATTTATGGAAGTACTTCTTCCATCTAGTCTTTATATCCTTCCGAGTAACAAGCATGCGACATTCCTCGTCTTTAATGCATCTCACTTGAGAAAGGTCTTTGGTCTTTCTTTCTCTTACTTTGGCTAACCTGAATATATCCTTCTGGCTCTTCTTAGAGTCTAGATTTTTATAAAAAACTTAATAAGCTTTTGACTTAGCTTCACTTACAGCTTTCTTTGCTTCCTTCTTCGCTATTTTTTAGTTGGGACAGTTTCATTGTTTTATCCTTAGACATAACTTTAAAGCATGCTCTTTTAATTTTTAGCTTCTCTTGCATCCCTTCACTCCACCACCAAGCCTCCTTTTGACCTGGAGTTGCTCCCTTTGACTCACCTAGCATCTCTTTGGCTACCTTTCGGATACAAGATGTTACTGCCTTCCACATCTCGTTTGCACTTCCGCTATAATCCCAAGACAAGTCTTCTTAAACATTCTCCGTGAAGCTCGACTGCTTCAGTGGGAGATTCCACCGTCTAGTTCTAGTGATCTTAGGAACCCTCATTTTCTTTACCAGTCCTTTTATTTGTACATCCAAGACTAACAAGCAGTGTAAGATTGTCAAACTCTCTCCTGGGATTACTTTGCAGTCTTTACAACACAACTGATCTCTTCTCCTCAACGCAAAGTAATCTATATGTGTTCTAGTTGGGCCACTTTTATAAGTAATTTAATACTCCTCCATCTTTTTGAAGAGAGTGTATGCTACGAAAAGATCATATGCCGTAACAAATTCCAGAATGACTTTTCCCTCTTCATTTCTATCCCCAAAACCATGTCCTCCATGAACACTAGCATATCCTGAAGTTTTTTTTCCCACATGTCCATTAAGATCTCCATCTATGCAAATCATCTCTCTTTGTGAGATTCCTTATAAAATCTTATCCAGATCCTCCCCAAAAAGCTTGTTTAGTCCTTTCATCTAAACCAATTTGCAGTGCATAAACTGAGATAATATTCAGAATTTCTTCTTCAAGCACCAATTTTAGCAAAATAATCTGATCCTTGAATCTTTGATCCTCAACCACAAAATCCTTCAAATCCTTATGAACAACCACTCCAATACCATTTCTGCCCTTATCTTTACCTGAATACCAAACTTTAAAGCATGTCTTCTCGATCTCCCTTGCTTTCTCTCCAATTCATTTAGTCTCTTGAAGACATAGTATATGAATCTTCCTTCTTTCCATCGTATCCACCATCAATTTTCCAGTTAAAATACCAATATTCCAACTACCAATCCGCAACTTCATTTGCAATGGACTGACTTCTTTACTCGCATGTGTCCATTATACGAGAACCCTTACAAATTTTGGACTGCATCCGGGCAATGATGCAGCGGAACTAGCTTATTTACCCGCAGCATTCCTTATGCAAAGAAACCTTGCAAATTTTGAACTACATCAAAGATGCGATGTAGCGGCCCTTGCCAATATTTATATGAGAATATCATAAGCCGTTACAAAATCCAGAATGACTTTTCCATCTTCATTTCTAACCTAAAATATGGCTTCCATGAACACTAGCATATTCTAAAGCATCCTTTCTCACATGTCCAATGAGATCTCCACCAAAGCAAATCATATCTCTTTGCGGGTTCCTTTACTGGAGCTCCTCACTGGAGAGGCCATACCTCCCATGGAGCGAGGCCTACAGTCGTCTCAGCAGGTTTGTTATTCCTCCTACTATCACTCCACAATCCTCATCATCGATGGCCGTTTTTCGCATTAGAGTAAGATCTACCCAGTTCAAAGGACGCATTCCCTATGACAGAGGCGGTGGGCGACAGTATGGTTCTTGCACCTACTGTCGTCGTCCATGACACTCAGAGGGTGCATGCTATCTAAAGCATGGAGACCCTGTATCTACTTGTGTGGCAGAACAGATCGAGCCTTCAGAGACTCCAACTTCCCAGGAAGATCCACGCATGGATGATATTGTCTCTCGTATACAAGAGTTCATGACTCCAGTGATCGGCACCACCGCTACATGATCCATAGATACTGTAGCCACAGCCAGAGCCTCTCCGAGCTCCTCATGTATCGCTTACGCTTTTACTGGTAGTAGCAGTGCAAATATGACAAAGTGGATCCTGGACTCTGGCACATCCCACCATCTATATGGAGACAGATCCCAGTTCAAGTCCTACAGGACTATACCTCCTGGCAGATGAGTTGTTATTACTAATGGGGTCCACTTACCCATCTCAAGACAGGGGGAGGTGTATCTGACGCCATCCATGCACCTTCAGAATGTTTTATATGCCACTGATTTTCAGATGAACTTACTTTCTATTAGTCAAATTACTAAGGATTTGCATTGTCGTACCATTTTTCGCCATTCGTTTCTTGTGTTTCAGACACGGGTAGGGTGATTGGATGTGGCCGTGAGCAGTAGGGGCTCCATAGACTGGTCCAGTCTCCTCATGTTGGTGCCTCCACTAATCCTACTAGACCAGTCTCACCGTACATGTGGCACCTTCGTTTTGACCACCTTCCTCTACATAAGTTGTCATGTCCTCCTACATATCTCTACGCGATCTTCATTTCAATGCAAGGCTAGCTTTGGAAGCACTACCGTTCATCTTTTCCATCTTGTCAGAGTCGGAGCAGCTCTCAGTTGTTTGAGCTCCTTCGTTTAGATATCTAGGGTCCGAGTCGTATTCCTTATCACTAGGGACATCGTTTTTATTTGGACGTTGTAGATGATTCTTCTATACTTTCATGGATTTTCCTTTTGAAGAATAAGTATGAGGTTGGGTCTATTATCAAGTTATTAATTAATGAGATAAAGAATATTTTTTCAACCAAAGTTAAATATTTGTGTTCTGATAATGCCTTAGAGTTTTACATCCTATGAGATTCTGAGTTTCTGATGTCTCTTGACATTGTACACCAGACCTCGTGTGCCCATACATCTCAGCAGAACAGTGTTGCCGAGCGCAAACACCGTCATTTGATGTGACTAGAACCCTGTTAATTCAGAATCCTGCTCCTCATGCTTACTAGGGTGATGCAGTCCTCACTGCATGCTACCTAGTGAACCGCATGCCATCCCCTTTGTTGGGAGAAGGTCCCTTTCTCGATTGTGTTTTCCGAGAAGGATATGTTCTCCTTTACACCTCGTGTGTTTGGATCGGTTGCTTTTGTCCAAGATTTCTCACCATGTAGTAACAAGCTCTCCCTCAGGGCTGTCAAGTGCATTTTTGTCGGCTACTCTCGTACCCAAAAGGGGTATTGTTACTTTGATCCACTTCATCGGAAATATTTGTCAGTGCTCTCGTTATTTTTTTAAAAAGAAAAAAGGGCCTCCACCGTATAGGTGTGTGCCAAAAACTTCACTATTTATCACCTTTATAACATGATCGCATGCAGTATATAGGTGGCACCAACAACAAAAGAGATTACATCACCCAACTATCAGCAAGCACTCCGGTACGTGCCACAACATTCTCACCATACATTCTACCCCTCTGAAAATTGCTTATTCCTGGCAATCCAAATAACCTAAAGAACTGTCAAATACCCAGACTGCTCTTTTTTGTGCCCCTCCAATCTTCTCCAATGGACTCCCAGAAGCCCTCCATACTATCACACCTAACGTGTTGATACTAGAAAAGAGACCAGGCCCCCTTCGAGCTTCTGCACCTGAAGAATAAGTGATCAGTGTCTTCCACCCTCGTCTGACACCGCGAACAAGATGAGCTGACATTAGCGAAAAATCCTACTACCCGGGCCCCCATCATTAGTCTACCTCTTCTGCACAACCACAAGAAAATATTTACTCATATTGATACTTTCCAGGTCCAAAGTCTTTTGCAATCTGCCTTAGGGCCATCGGGATCATAAGTACGGGATCCCTTCGACATCTTGTGTGCTTTCTCAATTGTGAAACACCCATCTTGCCAGCAGCAACAATTTCTTCCCCCCGTGGGACCAACCACATCTTCCAGGGACTCTAGCAACAATAGCAACTCCATCCTTTAATCCGACAGGTTAGAGCGGATTGATGGGAAGAATCCATGGCCATCCCACACCTCAGCCATGAAAGCACTCGAGTTCGTAGAGAGGGTCATGAGCCGAGGGAAGCGTTCACCTAGTGCACACCCTTAAAATCAGGCATCCAACCAAAAACGAAAGCTCAACCCATTACCTAAAGTCGACCTGAGGGACGGGCTGATCTCCTACGGCAGACCACAGATTATCCTGTTGATGTTACTTTCTTTGAGTATATCATGTATTTTTCTCCTACAGGTGATAGACTAGCATCATCAGACTCTGATGAGGATATCTGCATGCCACCACCTCCTATTGTCATACCACCATCGACACCTACTCTTGCTCTACAACACCAACCACGGCCACCACCTCTACCGCCGCCGCAATCTCATGTACCTATGCATGCTCCTGAACCACCACCTACCACGATTAAGTTCTTGCCACGTGTGTATACTCACAGGTCTCACTCTGTTCCCCCTGCTCATAGAATGGAAATAGAGATCGAGGCAAACCTAGCTCAAAGAGGATGATACAAATAATAAATTCTTCCATAAAAGTAGAAGATGATGGAACAACTTAATTCAATCTGTAGTGGTCAATGGCAGGCGGGTGGAAGGAGACCACGAAATGGGTGTTGCTTTGGCACAATGTTTCAGTGATTTCTCCCAAAGATGCATTAGTCAACCTTGGTGATGGACATATTTGGGAACAGTGCAGTTGTCTAAGCAACATACGCATCACCAACTTTAGTCCTTCGTGATGGAGGATTTCAAAGCAGCGGCGTGGAACTTGAATGTTGATGAGGCGCCTAGTCCTAAAGGCGACGAGTTAAAGGACTTCTTTGGAAGGTGGATTTCTCGAATACAAACGACACTGTAGATTGGCACTTCTTTTTTTTTGACGCTCAAAAGTGGGGGATGCACTCAGTGGTGCTCGCCCCACATTTATTAGAAAGGAAAGGAAAACTTACAGCGGGTATGCGAACAGAGAACAAAAACGAGTGAAAAGAGACCGAAGGTATCACAAACTGATACCCCCATTACATCAAAAAGCCTCTAAGCATCGGACCAGTCACGAGTGAAGCGGGAAGCCGAGATGAGGACGTTTTCCGAGTAAAATCTCTGCCCGGCAAACAGGGCTTCATTTCTACCAAGCCAAATGCACCAAAGCCGAGCAATAGCAGTAAGAATGTCCGTCCTAGCCCTGGCCCGAGAGCTAACCAGACTCTCACAAAAGGAGGAAGAATCCGATACGTCAAGCCAATCCAGATCCGCCCAGCCTATATGTTTGGATCTCCTATATGAAGAGATGTATCACAATTGCATCTTACAGTGCTCGTCAATGGCGACCCAGAGAGGATTTTTTCCAACTGCAAAGGAGGGTGAGGCATGGATGTCCCATGGCCCCCGTGTTGTTTATTATTGTTGCTAATGTATTGGCCCGAATGGTTGCTCAGATGGCGCAACAGAGGTTGATTGTAGACTACTCTTTAAGGGATATCTTTGTTCCACTCCTCCGGTATGTTGATGGCACCAACTTGTTTACAGAAGGGGGACACAAGGTGACACTCTTGAAGTCTTTGGTGAAATTGCATGGTTTTAACATTAACCGGAAAAAGTCAACACTTGTCCCCTTGGTATGTTAGAAGTAGATGTGATGGTTTGTGTAGAGGAACTGAGGGCGGAGCATAGTTCCCTGTCGTTGCGCTAGCTTGAAGTGCCATTGACATGTAGCGAACTTAGATAAGCTAAGTGGCTCCCTATCATTGAGAAGTTGGAGAAAAAATGATCTAGGTGGAAGGTATCTATCCTTGCTAAAAGTGGAAGATTGGTTCTAGTGAAGGCATTCTTACAACAATTCGTACTTTCTTTATGTCTTCACGTCTCCTTCCAATTAGTATCCGTCGTCACCTCGAGATGATTATGCTGAGATTTTTTTGAAGTAATTCCGATCAAGCTCGTACAGGTATCCATTTAGCTAATTGGGATACTGTTACACTTCCCAAAGTAGAAGGTGGACTTGTTGTGTCTCGCTCGCCTCGACACCATGAATAAGGCATTTCTTCTTAAGTGGGTTCGAAAATCTGGGGCAGAAGTGAGGATATTTGTTGTCGACTCATCCGTAGAATCTATGGATCCATGCACAAAGAGGATTGCCAATAAATCCATCTTTTTACTCTTCGGCTTTCTAGAAGGGCATCAAATCTTTGATGTAGCATTTCTCGGACCCCATCTGGCATTTGCATGGTGACGGCCAGCCATTCGCATTCTAGACCAACGATTGGGCCAATGATGGAGCTCTTATGTATCGTTTCCCTCGACTCTTTGCTTTGTCGGTTGATCAGGAAGCAAGGGTGGCAGATTGTTGGGAGAATGGCATCTAATTACAATCTTTTGTAGCGGACTTCCCCGACAAGCGTCTCGGGGAGTTTCTTCAGCTCATGGATTCGTTGAGTGCATTCCCTGATCCTCATTGAGCATGGAAGCACGGTGATTTCACGATAAAAGGTGCCCATAAAGTGGTGGACAGACAAGCAATCCCAATTGCGAGTGTCTTGGCCCATGACTGTAACATTATTTGGGATCTTACGGTGCCAAGTCAAAATTACCGTGTTCTTATGGCTTCTATGGAGAGGTCGTATTTTAACAAGAGATCATTAATCTAGGCTCTTTGTTGGTGCATCTCAGACCTGTTCACTTTGTGATGATGAGGTAGACATATTTGTGTTAAGGCATCCATGGTGTGACTACAGCTTGGTCTAGCATGACTGAATCTCAAAGTCTCCGGAACTTTTTGGGACTTTATTTTTTGTGAATAGCCATTGTTTGGGTTATTTGTCTGTCCATAAATGTTGTGATCTTTGCCTCGGAGAGATTCTATGGAAAATGTATTTTTTTACGCCAACCACTCTCTTTTGATTTAATATATTTGAGACGAAAACCATAGCATATTTCCCTTTTTTGGTCTAAAAAACCTTCAACAGTAAAATTGGTTCTGTCCCATTGGAAAAAGTGTACGGCATTCTCAAAATTATGAGTGGCTGCATATGTTGGCTGAAAATTTAAGAATTAAGACCAAATTTAAATGAGAAACTAAGGTAGAAAAACAAAAAATATCTTAACCGATTGGAACCGCAATGATTATCTTGGCTTACAAGTATGTCAGGGATCATGCTCAGATGGATAATTCATTACAACAGAGGATAAGCAACAAAGGAAAGTAAAATACTATGATTTTTTGCAAGGCTAACCTGCATAGCTTCAATTTGCCTAAGAAGTGGCCTTGTTGATTCTGGAACTTGCGTAATTAGCTCATTATAACGGAGTTCACTAGCCTGAAACCAGCCACAGATACATGTTGAAACCCCAAACTGAAGCAGCCTCCATAGTCATGCAGTATGCAGAAAAAATAATAATCAAACGTAATAAAATAATGCCCACCTGATACCGCTGTTGAAGATCATTGATGTCTCTTTGAAGCATGTCTTCTTTAAAAACTGCCTACATGTGTATACACAATGTTTGCAAAACATTTAGAATATAGACATAAAGAGCAACGTCAGCACCTTTTAACAGAGGAGAGGTAAGAAATTAGTTATGGTATCAATTGTCACAAAGTTAACACAAAGGAGAGCAATGTCAAAGAAACTACCTGTCGTTCAGTTCTACTGAGAGTTTGTCTCAACTCCTCAAGTGTTTGCACCAACATAGATTCACGCTCAGCTGCCTCTCTCAAACGATTCTCAAGTTCAGCTTTTGCTTCATTATTTGCTCGTGCTTCTGCTAATGCTTCAGCCTCCTTGGCTGCATTCAGTGCATTTACATAGAATTCCTTTTGAGCAGCCATATCTGCCTGATTCTTCTCAATTGTTTCTTGAAGTAATTTCTCTGTCGCTGCCTTGTCTTTTTTAATACTGTCAACTTTTGTTTCCTCCACCTAAACAAAAAGATAATCACGGTAGGCACAGTTACATTTTACAGAAAGAATTAGCATATGATGACCTGCTAAAGTCCAGTGGCACATCTATTATAAGTCGTATTAATCTTTACTAAATTCACAAGATGTGTGAGTCTGTGCCACCCGGAAGTGAAAATTACTTTACAGAATATATTTGTCAAGATGTCCTTCAAGAATGATAAAAATTGATGAACCTTGATAAATCATTCAAAAGCACATATCCTTTATGAAATATTAGTCCACTGCAAAGCAAACAGTTGTCCAAAAAGGGCAACCAGGTGAAGGAAACTCTATTTTCGAGGAAGAGTGGCAACTTTCAGGTCTGTAGTATGCTGCCCTACTTTACATTTTTTACAAAATGTTACAACAAATATAAACCACCAACCTGTGACTAGAATAACCTGAGGTGGCAAACGGAGAGATCAGTCACAAAACACTACAATCACGCAGAAAGCCCAAAAGACATTCACCTCCAAATTGCTTAACTCATCTGAATTCTGAAGCATGTAAAGGCCATACCAGAAGCACTCTCAAAACACTTTTCACAAAGTTCATACTCTGGAATGGAATGATAAAAGGAATCCAGATAGAGGAGCGTGGTTGCTGATATTGACCAAAAAAGGCGAGGTTGGAGGTAAACAGAATAAAAATAAACTGGCATATTAGATTTCAGGTAAAAAATATCCGGGACTAAAAGAAAACAACCAATATTGCAATTTGCACATCCGACAACTTGACAGCCAAAAAACACAGTAAAACCTATAGCACCTACCAATTTTAATTACTAGGACACTTGATCATCACTGAAAAAGATTGGAATACCTCAAGTGGCTTAGTGCATGCATTTCAACGTGACTAATACTAAGATGGGGCTCAGATCTGTGTACCCGTGCCAAACTTTTATGAGCATAGATTATGGAAGATCAATCTCGAACATGCAGGGAGATAACGTATACACAAATGATAAAGTTCTATATGTCACGTGCTCATATTTTAAAATTGTAAATTCCTAATGGCCGTGTTACCATATCGGCAAAATATAATTAGCATCAATAAAGAATTTAAACTCAATCGACTACCATAACATAACGACCCTACATAATGTGGGAAAAGGTTTGGTTGTTTTTGTTGTTGTAGACTACCATGACATAGCTTAACCGCTATGTAAAGTCATCTAGGTTAATTCTATAATGTTATTCCAATTTGTCAGATGATTAGTAATTAAATAGACACCATCTCTACATCCGTTGCAATTTTAGACCATGTAAGTTATGCTTAAAGGCTGTGCACTTTTCACTCCACATCTGAAGAATGTGGCTAATTAACCTCGAGCAAATTCTCTCCATTCTCTCCTTCATAGGTGCTTTCTCCTCATGAAGTTTTAAACTCATGCCATTAAATGTCAATGCCTGATATGCAAAAGGAGCTGAAACATGCCAATAGGAGACTATACCGATAAAAAGACGACCCACAAAAACATAAAGGAGGTAGGACGGGCAGTAGATTAGGTCTTGTATCAAGTGTACATGGACAATAGTTTTTTTAAGGAAAAATAGAATAAGACGTCAAGAAGATGCCTACCCAGTGCATGGACAATATTAGGCGCCAACTCTCCTAGAGTTTCCACATCTAGGATCCACAGGGAATAAGATCAAACTTGCCATTACAAAGAGCTTGAAGCATGGTCTACCTTCAACCCTTTGAGCAAAATATTGTAAAAGGAAAGAAAATCAATTGGAAAAACCGCACATCTCCACAGAAACAAGATACCCAAGGACTTCTCCAGTATGCAAGAATCGCGAATCAATATTCAACCCCAGTCAATTTCCATGAGTAGAAGGCATGCCTAATCTCATTATATACTTTCTTTTTTGAAAATCCAAGCACGGATAATCTCATTATATACTATAATTGTTGCAGGTCTGATTTCATCATCCTAAGAGCGTGGAAGCACAACCCAATAATGGTAAGTGCAGACACCATCAATGACAGACAATATGGATTATGATTCTCACGAAATGCTATATAGAAGTAACCGACCTGAAGCTTTGAAGTCAGCCTTTGTTTTTCTTCTTCAAGCTCTCTGATCTGCTCAGAAATAGATTATAAGTACATTTCAGAACAGAATTGATTCATAAAAGTTTTTGAAAAACAAATAAATTTTATGCCTGTGCTCTTAATTTCCTCATAGTTGATTCTTGGGCTGCTTGCTTCTTGGACAGGTTTTCGCCTAAAAAACAGATCGGATATTTTATAAAATGGTGAAACCTAAGAGTCATTTTACCTACTCATGCATCACAAAAAACTATAGATTGCAGCAGTCTACTAAATAAATGCAGCTGAAACAATAAAGCAAGAAACTGGTGCACAAGAATTAACAACAAAACTTACTTAGAACATTGACCCGAGTGAACATCCAACAGATTATTAACCATGCCTGTTGCAAAAAAACAGGTACCACATTGTTGAAATGTCATTATTTACCTATGAAGTCTTCTTTTCTAGTTATCTGTCACTTTAGAGTTGCTTGAGGCACCTTAGGGAGTAGGGATTTACGTAAAAATCCGGGTGTTCTTTCTTGTTATTATCTTTATCTCTGATTACGCTTCCCCATTTCATATTTCTAACAGTAATGAAGAGTCAAATTCCTAAGTAGTACCTGGGATTTACTTAAATACCCAGATTCTACGGATTATTTTTTTTAACTCAAAAACTACAGAGGTGCCGCATGTTGAACATGCGACACCCCTGAAGTTTTTTTTTACCCAGGAACTACATGTATGTCGCATCTTTAATATGTGATATGCCTATAACGCATAGTAGACATGCGACATATGAGAAATTGCCTGGAACCGTTCCAGGGTTTTTTCTCATATAACGCATGTCTAACATGCGACATATGAGAAAACCCCTGGAACGATTCCAGGGATTTTCTCATATAACGCATGTCTAACATGCGACATATGAGAAAATCCCTGGAACGATTCCAGGGATTTTCTCATATAACGCATGTCTAACATGCGACATATAAGAAAATCCCTGGAATCGTTCCAGGGTTTTTCTCATATGTCGCATGTTAGACATGCGTTATATGAGAAAAACCCTGGAAAATGACAGGCCAGGGCTGGAAGAATGAAGTTCTGAAGTTCTTTGTTTGGCCCTTACTCATCTTACGACAAGAGAGTAAATAAGAGCAAAGTGGAAGACTGAGATCGTCCCTGTATTCAATATTATATGCTTGTTTCATGTTCATGGACACGCATTCAACGATGTATGGACAATCACCAATGCGGGCTATGGATACAAAGACATTCACGAAGGGAAAATATTGTGATCCAGAAAGACATTCCATACATTTTGAATATATAGACTTGTCCACGGCTATACACTACATTTTTTTATCACATTGACAACTACAAGGTTTACAAGTCAATGCTTTTTCCTCCGATGGTATGTTATCGTTGAATCAGGAGGATGGAAGGGTAACATACGGTTTGCCTCGTCTATCATGTGGATTTGAGAGGGCCCAGCAACATATTCCTCGAAGGTTGGAATCGGCGGCGGCGTGAGCATGCAAAAAGTTGGTTGTGTTCTCTTGCGTCCAATCCATGTCTCAACGGTGCCTGAGGCGTTGGCATGTCGTCCCGTGGTCGCTCGGCGGCAGGTGTGACGAAGTCTTGTGGCACAAGGTTCTCATCTACCGCAACGGCTTCTTCGTAGTCCATGGGTTCCGCCACTTGTTCACGCGCCCTTCCTCGACCTCTTCCTCTTCCTCTTGCCCTTCCTCGCCTTGCCTCCTCCCGAGCCACATCAGCATGCTTGTCATGTATTGTGACGGCATCTGCAAATTGAAACGATAACCACTCCGTCATTTCCGCCTTCGTTTGTACCGCAATCTCGCGGCACTCGTTGTCTCCAATATCGTATACACGGCTCCACTTGGCGAGCTGCATCCAAGTAAAAAACATAGAGGTAAATTTGTAGCAGTCTTCTCAAAGTAATTTACCACAAACTTCTAGTAGGAAGACTTACGTTGCTTGCCAGAGTTGCACCTAATCGTCCGACAAATCTTCTAGTGATAGTCTGATACCATGGTTCGTATGCGGGCGTCGCGAATATCCCTCTGTACCGATCGATACCAACAATTCTATCTTCCCGCTCATCCCAGTGACTAATATGCAACCAGTGTCTCGCCCTCCAATCCACATGCACCTTCCCCCTCAGATCGATTGCATGTAGTTCCTCAAATGTGAAGCATTGTCGTGGAACGTCTTGAAGGCCGCCAAATTTTCTCAAGAATCGGTCGGGGTAGTAATACTGCACAATGTGGAAATATATCAACGCACATTCCGCTCTCCAAATGCGTTTGCCTTCAAGACAGTAGGCTGGGAGACCTGCGCGGATGTCATCGGTATATCTAAATCCCGCAAGCAATGAGCAATTTTTGTTGTACTTCCCATACAAATGTGTCCCATCAACACTAATCAGAGGGCGACAATATTTGAATGCATCAATCGAAGGCCCAAATGCCCAAAAGCAACGTTCAAACCTACGGCAAAGCGGTTTCCGAGGATCAGGATGGTCGTTGTATTCAATATCAATTTCGGTCCCAGGAATAGCAGCCTTCATTGCATGCAATAGATAAGGCATTTCAACGTATGACTTCTTCCAGTCACCAAATACAATTCCGATGGCCTTCCTGCGTGCATCCCAAGCCCTTTTCTTTGTAACCCAGTAGTTGTACATCTCGTGGATGTGAGCTCTACAACTTGAAACACGAACATTAGGGTCATCCCTAACAAGAGTTAGCAACGATCTGGACATGAATTTGTAGTCCAACTGAGGGTGATCCTGATTAACTGTTGGGTTTATACAAGTGTGTGCCCCAATAACCTTGGAGATCACCCACAGTCCATCAAATTTTCTAAAATGTCCTCGTAAATACCAAACACAACCATTCGATCTCTGGGTGCAAAAAATCGACCATATCAAACTGGTGGATTCCTTGACAATGAAGTCATAGTGTGCCAGAATGTGGTACTTCTTGACAGCATAAACCAAATCTTCCCTACATTTGAATGTTCTACCCTTACGTATTTCGTCAACGACACCATCAAGTCTGGACTTCATTCGAATGTCGTCTTCATATGATGAACGAGTATTTGATCCTCTAACCCCAAAAAAGGGTATACGGGGTGTAATAGTATGCATGCTTTGTTCATCAGCTGGGATCTCCTCGTCTACCGCATCATCGTCGACATCTTCGCTACCTTCTTCCAGGTCATCATCGGATCCCCAAGGGATGAAATCATCCAAAGATTGATTAACCTGTCGCGGCAATGAGGGACTCATACCCAATTCCTGATCTGTGCATTGTTGCGTTGTAGGAGCAGCATCTTCAAAGTAGGGTTCCACGTTAGGGACTACTGTCGGTTGTATGCTTGGGAAGATGGCTGGTTGTATGCTACGGACAACTGCTGGTTGTGTGTTCGGGACAACAGACGGTCCCTTGTTAGTCACAACATTGGGGATTTCGCTCTCAGATACATCTTCAACAATAATGTCGTTAGGCATCGATCTCCCAATGGTCCGAGCATACACAAGAACTGCCTGCACATCATCATCATCGACAATAGATGTAAATGATGGTTCCTCCCCAGGGCCTCAAGGGATGCGATGTAATAATCGGATGTCTTGACTGTTGGCATCCAAGTTGAACTTACGATAAACCAAGTTCAACATCTCATCGAACGTCGTATTAGGCATTAGCACAAACCCCCTAACGTTGGTCGTCGATCTGCCAATGAGTGTACCCCTCAAATGAAACATACAATACAACGGCTCCATTATGACCTAATACGTGACACAACGTACAAGTAAACAGAATACATTCATGAAGTAAAGAATAATATGCATATGATATTAACAATCATCTCAAGAAAAAATTTTTACCAAGTCTAAGTGTTTGCAACAACGGATTAGCCCTAGTGGGAGGCGGTGGCGGCTAGGACGGTGCCACCCAATGAAACCACGGAAAAGGAGTGCTCCGCAAGGCTAGGAGTGATCAAAATGGGCGTTTTTGAGAGAGGAGGAGATCAAAATGGGGGGTTCGCGCAGTGGCAGGTCGCGGGCGGCAGGGAGAGACTGGAACACTCGCGTGGGGAAATGGCAAGGTCGATACGCGCGGACCTTATTTAGGCCCGATATCGCATATTGAATATGCGTTATCTACATCGCACATTAAAGATGCGACATACATGTAGTTCCTGGGTAAAAAAAACTTCAGGGGTGTCGCATGTTCAACATGCGACACCTCTGTAGTTTTTGAGTAAAAAAAAATATTTCGTAGAACTTGAGTATTTAAGTAAATCCTAGGTACTACTTAGGAATTTGACTCCAGTAATGAATTACTAAATCTTAAATGTATTAAGGGATATTTACACCCATAACTATGAGTAATTTCTTAATTACTCCAAGAACCCTCGATAATCATGAATTACATACAGGACCCCGAATAACCGCTCTGTTTTACGTCCATAACCTTTCGTTAGTTTAGTTCATTAACTCAACATAATGGCTGAGTTAATCTAGCCCAATCTGTTATCTAACGGTTGGGATTAATCAAAAAAGAAAGGAAGGAGAGGAGGATGTGGGTTCGATCCTAGAGCTTGCAGCAGGCGGTCTTTGCGCCTTGACCTGGGCAATGCGGGGCGGCGGCTCAACCTGAGCTTGCAGGTGGACGCGCGGGGGGGACTACGGCTCGACCAGGCGCATCTCTTAGCCGGCTCAACATCCCAACACTCGCATCTCCTAACTGATGCATCAGCTGATCTTCTATGCAAATGACCAAATCATCTTAAGCGGTTGTCTCGCATCTTATCCTTGATCGGAGCTACACCAACTTTCTTTCTGATTGCATCATCCCGAGTCTGATCTTTACATGTGTATCCACACATCAACCTTAGCATTTTCATTTCAGCTACACCCATTCTCTGCATATGTCTAAGGTTCACAGGCCAACATTCATATCCATAGAGCAATTTTTGTTGGTCTTACGCTGCTTTGTAAAACTTCCGTTTAATTTTTAAAGGAATTTTCTTATCAGAGAGGATTGCAGAGGCTCCTCTCCACTTTAGCTAGCCTGCATTTATTCTACTAATAACATCTCCATCAATTTCCCCATCATGTTGCAAAATATATCCCAGATATCTCAAAGAATCTTCTGAAATCTACACCTCGATTCCTTCACCATTGCTTCCATCAAAGGTGTACTCCAATATATTCCATCTTAGCCCTACTTATACGAAATCCTTTAGTCTCCAACTCATGTCTCCAGACCTCAAGCTTCCCATTTACTCCATCTCTTGTCTCGTCAATTAGCACAATATCATCAGCAAATAACATACACCAAGGAAACTCATCCCGAATGTGACTTGTCAACTCGTCCATAATCGAAGTAAAAAGAAATGGACTCAAAGTTGAACCTTGATGTAAACCAATGTTTATGTCAAAATAGCCTGTCTTTCCAGATGGAGTCCTTACATAAGATAAAGCTCTATTATGCATGTCCTTTACGAGGTTAATGTATAGGACAGGTACTTCTCTCTTCTCCAAAACTCTCCACAATATCTCTCGTGGGACAAAATCATAAGTCTTCTCCAAATCAATAAAGATCATATGGAGGTTCTTCCTTTTAGCTCTATAAATCTCCATTGTTCTCCTCAGCAAATGGATGGCTTCAATAATTGAGCGACCTGGCATGAATCCGAATTGATTTTCTTTTATGTTGGAAACTTGACTCAACCTTCTTTCGATCACACGTTCCCAAATTTTGAAAGTGTGACTCATCGGCTTGATACCTCTATAATTTGAACAATTTTGAATGTCTCCTTTATTCTTATAAAGAGGCACCACGATACTCCTCCAATCTTCAGGCATTTTCTTGCTTCGCCAAATAACATTGAATAGATTCGTAAGCCAAGTCAAACCGCGCTCACCTAAAACTCTCTATACTTCTATAGGGATGTCATCCGGTCCTACACCTTCCCCAGGTCTCATAACCTTCAAAGCCTCCTCTACTTCCTTTCTTTGTATCCGTCTATAGCTTGCACGATTCAAGTAACTTTCGCTACTAGCTAGATCACCCAAAATGATCTCTCTATTTCTTTCTCCATTGAAAAGTTTATGGAAATAATGCTCTCACCTAGTCTCTATATCCTTCTGAGTAACAAGCGCGTGGCCTTCCTCGTCCTTAATGCATCTCACTTTATAAAGGTCTTTGGTCTTTCTTTCTTTTTCTTTGGCCAACCTGAATACATACTTCTGGCCATTCTTAGAGTTGAGATTTTTATACAAAACTTCATAAGCTTTTGACTTAGCCTCGCTTACATCCTTCTTTGATTCCTTCTTCGCTATTTTGTAGCTTGTGACAGTTTCCTCTGTTCTATCCTTAGACATAGCTTTAAAGCATGCTCTTTTAAGTTTTAGCTTCTCTTGCACCCCTTCACTCCACCACCAAGCCTCCTTTTGACCTGGAGCTCCTCCCTTTGACTCTCCTAGCATCTCTTTGGCTACCTTTCAGATACAAGATGCCACTGCCTCCCACATCTCGTCTACACTTCCGCTACTATCCCAAGATAAATCTTCTAAAACCTTCTCCCTGAAGCCCGATTGCTTCAGTGGAAGATTCCACCATCTAGTTCTAGTGATCTTAGAAACCATCCTTTTCTTGACCAGCTCTTTTACTTGTACATTCAAGACTAACAAGCGATGTTGGGTTGTCAAACTCTCTCCTGTGATTACATTGCAGTCTTTACAACACAACCGATCTCTTCTCCTCAACGCAAAGTAATCTATCTGAGTTCTAGTTGGCCCACTCTTATAAGTAACTAAATGCTCCTCCCTCTTCATGAAGAGAGTGTTTGCTATGAAAAGATCATATGCCATTACAAAATTCAGATTGACTTTTCTCGCTTCATTTCTATCCCCCAAACCATATCATCCATGAACACTAGCATACCCAGAAGCATCTTTTCCCACATGTCCATTAAGATCTCCACCTATGCAAATCATCTCTCTTTGTGGGATTCCTTGTAAGGAACAAATGGCCTGGAGTATGAGTCGAACTGGGTCACCGTGTCGGAGAATGTGTCCTCTGTATTACGCCTGTCAGAGTCATTGAAACTAAATGAGTCTCCTCATCAGAGTATTCTATCCTGCCATATGTAGAAGACTGAATCATGCGGACAACTGCTCCAACTCTGAGGGCCGAACTGAAAAAATCGTGGAGACATCCTCGTCGGAGTCCATGGTTGTTGGAGAATGGAGTATGAAAAGTCTCCTCATCGAAGAACTAGGTCTCTCCCATACTGGCTCAGAGAATGGGATCTCTACTCTGGAGTCCCTATGAAACCCCATGAAAACCCTAGCCCACATGACATAGGGAAAGGGATCTCTGCTCTGGAGTCCCTATGGATCACATGAAAACTATGAGACCAAAAACAAAAGATGGAGACCATATAAATGATGGCACACATATGTAAATCAAACTGAACACTCGAAATCTGATCGTTGAGTGAAATCTGAAAATCTCTGTAGAATTTGAGATCTGGCTGGCCTGGAATCTGAAGAATCTGAAAAACTAGCCAGTAGAACTCAACACAATACTCCCCTTCTCTCCCATACTTGTCGGAAAATAATGGCATCGACAAAGTTGGGAGAAGACAAGAAAATGGGAAAAACAAGAAACCAATAAGCCGTCACAAATTTTCTCGACTTTTCTTTTCATTTTTTTAAATCATTTTTCCCGGCTATATATATATATGGAAAAAATGGGGCTGCCCCCGCCCCATTTTTCGTCAATTTTTTTATTTTTTTGAAAAATATCACCTTGTATATTCATCCATATATCCCTCAAATATGTCATTCAAATTTCATCAGAAATAGAGACTCCTACGGCCTCCATCGAGATGGTGTCAATTTAAAAAATTCCATTGCCGTTAAAAAATGACTGTCTGGATGGAGGCCATAGGAGTCTCTGTTTCTGACGAAATTCGAATGGCATATAGGAGGGATATAGAGATGAATATACATGGTGATATTTTTCAAAAAAATAAAAAATTTGCAAAAATGAGGTCGGGGCAGCCACACATAACCCTATATATATATATATATATATATATATATATCTTAAAAGTCATCTCTTCCTTTTTTAACTAAGTTATTCATTTTTTTCCTTGCAAAATTTTTTTCTCGCATACCGCTTTTCTTTTGTACATGTTTTCTCAAAACACAATTTTTTATGCAAATGCCCCCCTCCCCCCCAATATTATTTTTTTCGTCGGGCCCTTCTCAAAAAATTTCCGTTGACCTACTTGGGTCGAATTGCAGTAGGAGGCCTTTTTTTGAACTTTTTTTCACGGAGCGGTCGTAGCCCATTTGGGTTTTTACATAAAATAATCCCACGGGAGAAGCCCTATTTAGGGTTTTCTATCGGGAACCCTTCTCACCAAGAAGCCACCCATGATTGGGGCTTCTACATAGAGAGTCGTCGCCTGGAGGTTGTGGATGGGAGTGCTGCCGAGCACGGGGGACCCCTGGAACAGGTGGATGCTCTACCTGGAGCAGATGGCATGCAAGAGATAGACAAGGGGAGAGGTGTTGCAGCTGCAAAGAGTTGCTTGGGATAAGAGCGACGCCGCATGGAGCTTCGAGCTCTGCCTGGAGGGGAGCGGTAATAGGGGTGGCACTATTGGAGGTTTTCGACTGGAGGAGGAAGGCAGAGGGGCATAGAGGTAGCGGTGCCGCCTAGATGCGGTTGGAAGGGAGTTTCTATCGGTGTCGCCGCCATCATTTCTTTAAATTAGGGTTTTGAAATCATAGATGACGATTACATGACCTGGAAGGGTTGCGCCGCCTGGAAGGCTTGGGCCTTGGGAGAGGAGATGGGTCTGGAGCGCCACCTATGGACTTAAAGATATCTGCCTGAAGATAGACCGGAGGATCACCTGTTGGAGGAGTGCCTGGAAGCTTGACGACAACGCAAGGAATGACACAAAAAGATCAACAACAGAACTCGCTGGAACTTGTTGATCAAGGTAGGGTTTCCAACGAAACCCTTCAAGAACAACTAGGGTTTCAGAAAACCTAGATGCCTAGAACTGGAGAAGAACTTCAACCAGATCTTGGACGGAAAAATCAGAACAACTCTTCACGAGTCAACCAAGAACAGAATTTGTTCTGAAAATCGTATCTCGAATAATACATAAAAATAAATGTTAAGAACAAATCCTCGAGAATCAAACCCGCTTTGATACCACGTTAGAAATATGAAATGCGGAAGCGTAACCAGAGATAAAGATAATAACAAGAAAGAACATAGGGATTTTTACGTGAAACCCTACTTCCTAAGGAGTAGGATGAGACCACGGGAGAACGCCCCAAAGAGCCGATGTGTCTATTGCACTTTCTCATTTGATACAGGAGGTCTGGGGCTTCTTATATAGCCTTCACAAATCCTCCAAATCCCACCACTGGTAGATGTGGGGATAAACAGTCTAGAGACATGAGTGAGGCATACTCCAACAATTACATTATTTTAGAATAAGGAAAATTAGAATAATAACCTTCAAAATTACGCATATTTTGATATTGATAACATTTGTAAATCATTTTTACTTTAAGAACATGTCTCTATGAGATAACCTGACCTCCCACTTTATTACAAGCTTTCTGGCATTTTTAAAACAAGTCAGTTTCTTTTCTTTATTTATTTTTGGATTGTGTTCATCGATTTCGACGATGGTCGATGAGCCCTACACTACCAACATCTAATAGTCATCCTCTAGCTTCTTAAAATGAACAAGTCATGTCTCTAGAGACAACTTGCGTCCAAGTTAATAGTACTAGAAGTACTGGAGTTATTTTATTAAGGAAAAGGGTGTTCTCTGCTGAGGTGCACACCCAAGTATAATAGAATTATCCCTTCAACCTTTGTTTACAACAATTAAATAATAACACCATGGCATGGTTTATGGTTAAGGAGTTATGCTGAGCGTGGCATGCAAATTTTGTATTACGACTCCTCTAAACATATATAGTTGTCAGTTGCAAGTCAAGATAAATGGGTTCATAATGTTATCAAATAATATTTAATATCTCGACATAATACCAAACGATTACGGGTTGAGTGTGCACTCTCATATTTGATTTATCCGTATACTGGAATTTGGATGCAGAAAAGATTACACGTGGTTGGCAATTGAAAAAACACAAAAAGAAAGTGGGATGTAAGCATAGTTTATACATTTTTTTAGAAAGCATAGTCTATACAAGATTGAACCACTCTACTCAATGCCGAATTATTCCAATCATGTGTGTGTACATAAAAAAATGTTAGTCTTTTTCATAAAAATAGGCTGCATAGTAGAGCATGACGAAAGAAATTATTATCATATGTACCTTCGGCCATGACTTGATTAATTATTTCATCTTTTTCTTTCAAGAGAGCAGCCACGTCACTCTTCTTATTTTGTTCTCTTCTCAGAGTATCCCTTTCCTTGGTCAGAGCATACACCTATATGGATACACAAAATATAATGATAAGGATAATGCTTTGCAGACATAATGATAACATGAAAGTATGACTGTTTTAGGAGAGTCCGCTGTCAAGAGGATAATCAACATAGCCTCTACCATCCTATCAAGTTTCCCAGCTTTAATTAATAGGGAGTTTTCAACAACAAATTAGCATTACTCGGTTAAAAACAATGCTAAATTATTTTAGTATAGCATAGAATGATGGAAGAACAATGATTACTTGCAACAGGTATGATTGGATCTCTTTTCTTTTGTAGTTGTGAGCATCATATAAGAGATTTCTTTCTCAATTCTCCTAGGACATTGATTAATATAATTAGGATCCTTTATGTAAGGTCTCCTAGTTTAAAACTGTATGATTTTTATGGTATTTTATGAGAGTTGCATTTCTTCAAGTTTTTTAAACTTCAAACTTATATTCTATATGGTAACTCCCCCGGTCTTTCACTCATGCAACCAAAAACTATCACTATAAAACAATATTATTAAGAGGAGGATAATCAGTTTAACACCCATCCACCTGAAGTTTCAAGTGATGATCACCCCTCCCCCCTCAAACAACAAACTGATCGGATGATCCTTCTCCTATAAGGGGGCCTACCAGTGATGATCAGCTCATTGCCTTACGCAAGCATATAAGGTCATGTATTTTTGTTCATGAAGTTTCTCTTTTGCACATTTGCCTTAGGCGAGTATATAAAGTCATGTACTCTGATTTACATAGTACTCTGATTAGCACGTGTGCATCATATTTGTCACAATGTTTATGTGGATACATTGATCTCTGATTTATGCAGTTTCTCTTTGGCACTGATGAACTACTGACCCGATGCATTTCTCAGACCACACCCCTCTAGCTCCAATGGGCTAAGGGGCCCTAGATCCTCAAGCGGTTGGCACCTCCATGGAAATTTCTAAACTCCATTTGGAGGCTTTGCATAATCTAGGTAGAAACATGCTATAAATGATAAGATGGACACATTTGTTTCTCAAGGAACATGGGATCGAAGTGCATCATGTCAATGTCAGCAATACACTGACAACTAACATGCTAATTAATCAGTGGACCGTCTGAAGGCCCATCTTGTAGCCAAAGCCGTTACTCAGCCCTACGGGGTGGACTACTTTGAGACTTCTCTCGTGGCTTATCTCAGTTATGTTTGGTTCATTCTCTCTTATTACAAGAACTGGAACCTATATTAACTTGATAGGAACCATGCATTCTTCTATGATGATCTTTCATAGGAAGTATCTCCGAGATATGAGGTTGAGTGGAGATGTATACAAGTTGAAGAAAGACATTTATGGGCTTAGGTAGAGTCTAAAAGCTTACTTTGACAGGCTTAGTAGCAGAATTGTGTCTCCTGCTCAAACGATGGCCACTGTCTTCCTTAATAAGAGAAAAGATCATCATAGAAGAATGAATAAGAGTTTTCTCCTTATACGGCTCAAGAAACAATGATTTTACTTTCTTCTTGTATGTATTTTATGTGTAAAATAGATCAAAACATATAAATTACTTGACGATTGATGAGGGTCATGATGCTGGATGCAATGCTAAAGATCAAGCGTTTAAGGTGAGAGGAGTGCGCGATGATGGTTGGAAGCACTGGTCGGGGTAGAGGGGGTAATTCTGTTCTATTAGGACACAGAACCCGGAAGGAAATTCCCTTATAGTGTTCTCATACCATCTTGGAATAGAAAAATGAAAGAAAACACTTATTATTTCAAAGAAAGAATCACTTCTCTTATAAAGAAAGGAAGAGTACTTTTACATATAAGACCCTTGGATAAGAAACATTTAATAAAGAGAACAAACGTTAATAGTAGATATATCTACTTATGGACTTCCCCAGAAGAATTATGCTTTCATATGTAATAAGTTGGGTATAATTGATATTTATGCCCCAGATTGAAGGGGAGTGTTACCTTTTGAAAATGCACCTACCCATGATAAGTGATCACACGGTATATTTTTTCATTAGTTTAACAATGCAACATCAAAGAACTAAAAAATGGTGAAGCATTCTCCCACTATAAGTAGGGTAGGTTACATGGATTCTTGCTCAAATCCATGTTGAAAGATTCGACTATTTTTTACGTTGGTTGATGGTTGTCGACTACCAAACGCAACACCCACAAGAGAGGATTTGAATCCTGATCTTTTTGGGTGATATGCACACTACACTACCACCAGACCATTAAAGTAGGTATAAAATGGTGAAGCCTTCTCCCACTTTAAATAGGGTCAGTTATATGAATTCTTGTTCAAACCTATATTGAAAGATTTGATTGTTTTTTACAATGGTTGTCGGCTACCAACGCAACCATCACAATGAGGGATTTGAGCCTTGATCTTTTATATGGTAGGCACACTACACTACCACCAGACCGTTGAAGTGGGTGCGAACAATCTTCAAAAACTAACCAAAGAATTTCTTTAATACGCTATACGTAAAAACAATCTCCATAGAATATCATTGCATTTTTTGCTAAGCAAAGTGCACATAAACAAGTCAAAAGTTTGGTCTTTTCCCTTTTGAACTTCTAGATAGCACCTTCAAAACCTCGCCAGAATAACTTATCATTGAGGTACCTACCATTGTCATGTCTACATCCATCCACTTCTCTTGCACAGATTGGCATGTAAAAAAAAGATAATTGATATCATTTTACTCCTCCATATAAAGGCAGCACTCTTCATCCATAAAATCAAAAAAGCCATGGGTGACTTCTTAAGGACTCGCAACCTCTGCAGAAAATCAAAGCCTCGGTGACTATCAAGACTTGTGACCTATGCCGCAATCAAAAAAACCTTCACCATCAATGATGCCTTTAAACTCCAAGTAATCCAATAATCTCTTCCTAAATCAGCAACGGGGTTAGAACACGTCCATGAAAGTTCTCCATAGGCCTTCCGCCAATGAAGTATTCATTAGGCCTCCCTACTAATGAAGTATTCATCGCTCCAGACCCAATGATCCATCGTTCCAGGGGATGGGTCACTCAACTCATACAACTCCAACGCCAAATCTAAAAAGTACGAAATTCTCTATTATGAGAAATACAAGAAGAAGAATGGAGTCCAAGACCACACACTTTCCCCAGCTATAAAAGAGGCATCCTAATATAATGCTTACGAAAAAGTTTTGGGAACCGTTCGTATAGGGGACTCTATTCGATCATCTTTTGAACTGGAACGATGCCTCGTCACAAAGAAGCAACCGTAGCAACAGAGTTGTGTCCCGAAGAATCAAGCAAATACCCCTCCATAAAGTGGATGACGATTGCCCCTCATTGCTCGAAATATCCATCCATCATATGGAGAAAAATTTAAAATCCCAAGGCCATGCACATAAGTCTTTCCTTTGAAACCCATTCTCATTTGATCACCTACTTTAAAAACACAGACTTATTCTCCTCTCTCAAGCTAAAACCTCCCAAGCCTCCTTTAATAAGGTAGGCGATAAGAGTCCCAATCTACCAACATACCCCCCCCCAAGCATCTTTCCCAAACTTAACCAGAAGAACCTTCTCATCAAACCTCTATTGTTGCACCCCAGTGAGAGGTGTAAGTATAAAGATAGAACATAGGAACCTCTGAAAGAACAAACTCCAAGAGCGTCATTCAACAACCACGTAACAGGTATCTAGCCTTCCACCATTCCAACTTATGCTTCATCTTCCTCATAGAGGGTTCTAATCAGACATGTGAAGCTTTTGAATAGTCAAATGTAAATGTTAGAGTATGTAATAGATGGGTATTGGATCACTCCAAGATCCAATTACCCCTGTCATGCTTAGTCCCACGTCATATATAAGTGGGACTTCGGTATACCTGTGGGGCTATATAAGAATCCCCACAATCCTGCATTCATTGAGAGATTCACAATAGAACATCCGACTCTTTTGAGGCCTTCTCCTGTGGTTTCATCCCGCTCCTCAAGAAGCAGAGTTCCACATAAAATCCTGAGTGTTCCACTTCTATACTTTATGTTAACATGGTATATGAGCGAGATGATTTTGGGGTTGTCCTCCGGAATTTATTTTCATTTGTGTCTTTTTATAAGTAAATTTAGGGGTCGTCTTCTAGATGTTATTTTGATTATTGCTTTTTTTAATATCTAGAAGTTTGTACAACGGATATCTTGTTCAAGTTTATGAAATCATCCGGTCATCGTTTTCACAATGCAATGTTGCAAGTGCACCATGATGTTCTACAGCAACTTAATCTGATCACCAAGATCTCTGAAACCCTAGGCGTCATTAATGGGTACCCCTTCCCAGAGAACCCTAAAACCGTCGCCATCGAGCATGCCATATGCAGGAGCATCAATGTACTGGAACAATGAAGATGCCACCATCTACCTCAAGCACGGCTCCTTCCACACCAAGCAACCCAACATGTAGGCATCTTCATGCGTACATCTTCTCTGAGTTTCTTCTTTGAGCCTCTCTTCCATGATTTCTCATCACATGCGTAACACCTCTCCAAGACGCGATATAGCCCATCTCGAGACGTTGTAATCACTTTATTGGTCAGAGGAGATGATCTTCCCGCCTCTAACTCCTTCGCTCTAGCAAGGAGGGTTGCGCCTAGACCCAATCCCACTCATATGAGTCCCGTATGCACCAGCACCATCGAGGGCCTACCCCTAATCGACACCATTGTTATCGCTTCGATCGAAAGCGTCTCCCTCGTGCAGAGATGACGCTCAAAAATGCAGGAGCAATCATAGCACTAGCAAGGGCCAGTTCTCACATTGCACCTCTCACAATTGTCACTACCTTACACAATGTACATGTAGCCAACGATTCCATGCTTTCCTCAAATTGCATGTCGATGCCATCATGTTTGTAGAGGACAAACCCTAACAGTTGTTGGGGAGCAATCTTCTCAAGAGGGAATTGTATCCCCCCCTCACTTTAGGGCTTGGAGGGGGATTTGGAAAAAAAATAAGAATCCATCCTTTAAAAAACAGGGGGTGTGGCTGCTATTCATTTTTATGCGAAAACGGGTGATGGTTCAGGATGGAACCCACTGCAAAATTAAATTAAAAACATGATGGAACCCACAAAATTAAATTAAAAACATGTTTTTAAAGTACAGAGGTCCAAGCACAACAAATAGCCTTGCAATCCTCTAATACATTTTGTGAATAAAAAGATTAACCATGGAAAATGAGCTCATTCCTTGCACACCAAATGGCCACAGTATCGCAAAAGGCAAGGAGTTGTCCTTATGAGAGTTACCACAATGCGTCCGGATGGAGCTCTATAAGCTTGATCCTCCACGTAGAGTCAGGGAATCACCGTCGTCTGCCAAACTTGAACCGAGTGCACACAGCTAAACAGAAGATGATCCAGGTCCTCGTTACCAGCACTGCATCTGTCACACAAACTATCACCCACACGCATGATCCTATCCCAGTGCTCTTTTATAAGAATGCGACCAAGAACCACGAACCAAATGAATATCTTGATTCTCTGGGGAAATTTGCTAATCCACACAATCTTCAAGTCATTTAAAACACCCTCGCATTGCGTCACATCGCCTCTTTTGAATTATTGATACGCCTTCTTCACACTAAAACTCCCTTCCGTCCATATAAAGGGGACCCTTCCCACATTTGGGCCAGTCACAGATGCCAACTCTATCTGCATGCGCGGAAGTCTTCCGATCGTTGTTTCAAAAATTTTGCCACAAAGGATGAAGACCATGAGTTGTGAGTCCAAACGTAGTGAACAGAAACATCCTTGGATTCAGCTATGGCCAACAAGCGTGGGAACCCGATCTCCAAAGAACCATCACATGTCCAATCGTCTAGCCAAAAACGAAGAGTCTCTCCATTACCGAGAATCAATCGCATCTTCTCTGCCATATCAGGCATAATCTTCTTGATACCTTACCATAAAGGGGAAGGCATATGGATAGCAAAAGAAGTGGTGGATCCCCCAATTTTGTAAAGCCTTCTCAGCAGACGACACACCAAATCATCTAAATCGCCCCACAATCTAATCAATCATTTTGCAATCAAAGCCTTATTCATAATGTCCACTTTAAGGACCCCCAACCCACCATTCCTTTAGGAGATGATATTCCTTACAGGCCCAATAGATTATATTGTATTCAAAAAATGGAAAAGGATGGCCCAATGAGTTGCCTTGGACGCCAAAGAGAAAAACGGAGAGGCCCCTCTTAGAAGGAAAAAAGATCTGGAAAAAGCAAGTTAAAAAAAAGGAAAAGCCAAAATAAAATATACTGCTTATGAAAAAAGAAACTTCTCAACAAAAAGAAAGAGAAAAAAAGAAGAAAAAAGAGTGCATGTTTTCTCCCAACTTGGTCCTTTATTTCTAGATTCTGACAAGTATGGGAGAAAGGGGGAGTGAGAACAAGATATATTCTTATTGTTGAGATGTATCTACAAGATTCATATCATGTCCATCATTCTCTACTTGTAGCTCAGATGGATTTCTCTACATGGAATCGTTTCAAACTTCTGCAACTCATCCACAGCATAAAGACCGACACTCCAGACTTCTGCATACCAACTGTCTTCATCGAGCATCAACCACTCTGCTTTTTTTTGTGCGACTACTACTCTTCGTCGGTCTTCTCCTTGGACGAATCTACTATAGCCATGTCCTGATCACCGCAAACCTGCAATGATAACCCCCCGCCCCTGCCATTCTTCTCCATGGACGACTCAACTACAGGCACGTCCTGATCGCTACAGACCGACAACAATGACTTTCCATCCAATCTTCTCCTTGGGTGACTCTACTACAGATACGTCAAATCGTTGCATGCTAGACACGACTACTTCGAGCGGGTCCCCTCTAATCTCTCTCAAATGCATAGTGTGAAGATAAGTTGCATATATTTTCTTTTGTTGCAAGCTGCAGCTTTCTCAGCCTTGAGGGGTGTTTAGTCCCACATCATCTGCAAGTGGGACTTAGGTCTGTCTGTGGAGCTATATAAGAAGTCCCGCACCCTACATACTCATTGAAAGATCCACAATAGATGATTCAACTCTTCGAGGCCTTCTCCTGTGGTTTCATCTCGCTCCTCACAGAGTAGGGTTCCACGTAAAAGTAAAATCATAAGCTTTCCACTTCTAAATTTTTATGTTTATCGATTCTACTTCCATATTATTTATTTTAACAATAAACATGTAGCGAATGCCCATGGAACGGCATAATGTCATCCACAAGGTTAAGAGGAACAAATGCAAACTTCATGTGATTACTCAAAAGCCTAGACATACCTCCAAAAGCTCCATCACCATTGCAGTATATTAAGCTTTCATGGTAAAACCTTCAACAAAAAGCATGTAATTGATATATTGCAACACTGGGATGGATGACCCCGAACCCTTGTTAAAACAACCTAATTCACAATAGTCATCCAGTGTAAGAAGAAAAAGAAGGGTTGCCAACGAGCACCCCTGTTTGACACCCCAAAGCGACTTATAGACACCACCCTTCAATTAGTCATTAGTGAATATCAAATATGAAGTAATGGTGACAAACCTCTTCATCCACGCAATTCGCGATTCAAGAAAACCTCTGTTGTGCAACGAACTCCAAAAAAAATTCCAACGATGGTGTCGTATGCCTTAGAGAAGTTAACCTTTCAAAGAAGTCCTGGCACCTACCTTCTTTTCCAATCCATCACCATCTCCAAAGATATCACCCACCTTGGATGAATGTTACTTGTTGTTTCTATACATTTTCATGCTTTTGTTTTTTCCCTTGTACTCCTTATACGTTCCAGCATCCTTCTCTTATAAAAAAAGGGCTAGAGTTTCATTGTGAAATAAGAAAAGTGTTAATCTTGACAACAAAAAACATGAAAATTTTCAACGATCCAGAAAAGGAATAAGCCTGAATCCATCAAAGTAATGTAGCGGAGAACACCTGCTTGATAGAGCAAGAGCATCCAACACTACTAAATGCAAAACACTGTGCCAGAGCCTATGAATAGACCCCAATGAGTATAAGTATTTGGTTAAATAACTAGAAACATTGTCTAACAACTAAAACCATCGAATAATTAATAACTAGCCTGATTCAGAAAATCATACTGTCAAAAGATGCTCAAATAACCTTGATAGCTCAGACAATAATGCACATATTGATGAATTGCCCCTATCTACCATGTGAATAAAAGAACCAAAACATGATCTTTTACTTTTTCAAAAAAAAAAAACAAAGTGATCTTCCTTGTTAAATAATGGGTCTGTTTGACAAAGAAACTCATGCTATTGATTAAAACTAAAGGAAGTTAAAATTAAACTCTCCATGATGGTAAGATGTGATTGACATTGGTTTTTGTAAAATGAGAATTCACTTTTTACCTTTCTTTCCAAAGAAGATACACGCTGATGATACTCCTCACGAAGCGCATCATTGTCTGATTCTGTAGTTTTCTTCTATGAAAACAGACAAAAGTACATTTAGTTCCTTTGAAATGAAAGACTAGACTAAAACTTAAAATTTTGGACTTGGCATGGAAACTTCTCTAAGAAACAAAATCCCTCTCTAACTCCAAAACAAGGACAATGTTACTTATTAAAAGATTCAGTGCATCTTCTATCAATGATAATGGTAGTTACAGCTTGTGAACCTCCCATCAGGCATCAGCTAATCACCATAGAAAATGAATAGTTGTGGCAGCAGGCCTTTGAAAGATGCATGGAAGCAATTCACCCTTGAGAGATCTAGTAGGATTACAAATGGAAGGTGGGCAGACATGCCAGACCTACCAGGACTTGTACTCTGCATTCGTTCTATTGTCAACTGGCGCAATGCACTTAATGGGTTAAACTAAGTCAGCACCCCATGCCTCACCTCAGAAATTATTGACATTGAAGGAGCTCTCAGTGGAAAAAAAATCCCCACCATGTAGATCAGGTAAAAGTGCATGGGAGTTGATTTTTAAAATTTTAAAGTTCAAATAGGAACTTCTTTTGGCATGGCCTAATCTGCCCCGTTTTTAGCCCTTTGATTCCAATATATTAACTTCAAGTTATAAATAAAATATAACACAATGCAAGAAGAGAGAACAAAAAAGGAAGTTATCTTCAAGGTGGACTCCAATTGACGAGCCCTAATCCAGTGTTCGTGTAAGCATGTGTGTGAACCAACCAATTATGTGCTCTGGTTACACACACTCTTTTCAAAGCATCGGCCGCTTTCCATCTCTATGAGAGAATCCGACTAAAACTAATTGGCTTCAAATAGAGAGTTCAGTTATTTGTTAGCCGCTATTATATTCCAACCCAAAGACGTGGAACTATTCTTTCAAAATTCCCTCAAATGTGGTGTACTTTTGGATTCGCTACATGTGCAATTGTATTATCTTTTGGGACTTTGACTTTTCGAATGCAACTGAAATTGTGAAAAGCATTGATATCAGTTGTCTATGGAGGATGATAAGCATCTTGTAAACAAAGGCAATGGAGAAACTCTCCCCATTCCAAACCCAACAATCATTCACACCAGCTCTTGGTATAGGAACCTCAAGCAATGAAAGTCATTGCAAATACTCCTTGAATTCAACATCAGTCTAATTTAAAGATTGAAGTCCGAACTCCCCAATCAGCAATTGGAGAAGACAAATGTCATAGCATTACAGTCAATCCATAGATCCCGCCAACCTCAAAAGATGAGGGTATCGCTCCCTCAAATCCCCATCCCCCATCCAATCGTCCAACCAGGAGCGGAATGTTGCTGCATACCCAAAAACCCGATGCAGCTTGATGGAAATCTTCGGAACAACCGCGATGATCCCTTTGCACAATGAAGAAGGTAATTGCCTAGGACTGACCTCTAGCGACATGGCCACCCCATAAATCTTCCTCAATTGTCGTCAAAACCAAATCCTCTGAACTCCCACACAGCCAAACTGCCTATTTCGCCATAAATGCCTTATTCATCTCCTCCATCTGTAGCACTCCCAACCCGCCCTTCCTCTTCGAGGACATCACCTTGGCCCAATCCGCCAGGTAAAATCCCTTCTTGTCATGCTGCCCGACAGCCCAAAAAATATCATCAAGGTTGCAATCTTGTTTCGCACCCCTACAGGCAGCGATCTCGTGGAGCAGAAGAAGATAGAAACTACCAAGAGAATATGCTTCAATAGCACCAGCTTCACATCCCTAGATAGCATATACGCCTTCCACCCCGCCAATCTTGCCTCCATCCTTTCCAACAACATCCTCTTGCTCCAGTCCCCGATACTTAGCTTCCCCGCCACAAGAGGAAGACTAAAGTACGTAACCAGCAAGGATGCAATCAGGCGACCCAGAATCTCCATCATGTTCTGCTACTCCATCTCTATGAGGCCGAAAGGGACCACCATCAACTTCTCCCCTTGACCCGCATCATGGATACGTCCCCAAAATGTCCATATTATGCGAAGCACATCGAATCTTCTTGCCCTCATCCCTTAAGAAAATCATTGTATCATCTGCATATTGCAAAAGTGGGATGGAAATTTCCACCTTCAAGTAACCAGAGAACCAGTCCCCAGCAACCGCTAACCTCATCATCACAGCCAGAGCGTCAGCCATCATCACAAAAAGGAGCGAGGCTAAGGGGCAACCCTGCTAAATTCCCCTCTGCGGCTGAAAGAAACCCCCTTCTGGTCTACCATTAACAGGCACAACATGGGAGGCAGTAGTAATGCATAGCTTGATCCATGTAATCCATAGCTCTGGGAATCCTCTCCTCTCCAATGAAACCCACAGGAATCTCCAATCCACGCAATCAAACACCTTGGAAAAGTCCACCTTCCAGAGCACTCTTTTAGTCCCGCATCTTTTCCAATCGGTGACCATCTCGAATGTAATAACCAACCCGTCCGCCATAGCTCTCCCATGTACAAGTGCCATCTGCAAAGGCAAGATGATCCAGTGTAGCACCTTCTGTAACCGATTCACAAGAATTTTTGACACCAAGAGATAAAAATAGCATTCGACAGTGCAATAGGCATGTAATCTTCCACCCTGGTCAGGGTGCCTCTCTTGGGTAGCAGAAAAATGAGCACCTTGTTCAATCTTTCGAACACCATGTTCCCCTCCATGAACTCCACCAACACCTCCATCACATCCCTCTTTATCATCTCCTAAAACTCCATATAGAAACATGCCGGGAAACCATATGCCCTCGATGCCCCATCCGCATTCAACTGAAAAAACGCTCGCCTGGTTTTCGCCTCCGAAAACTCCTTCACCAACTCCTCGGTCTCTGAGTCAGATATCCACGAGACTCCTCTCCCCTACCAGTCCTAATCAGCAGTGTTCGAAAATGCAGTCCATGCGGCCGCATATGCGTATTCGGTCACTTGACCGAAGCGCATATGCCATATGCCGCAATATGCGGTCAAAACGCATATGCGGTCCGCATATGCGGCATATGCGGCCGCATATCTGATAGGATTCATGTTCCATGACATGTTGATGACACATTTACTTGATTTTTTCTCGAGCAACTTTTATACTATCATTTACATTGATACATCTTTTCATTGTTCTCGTATATGTTGCATTTGGGCATATAATCTAGGGTTTCATTTTTTCTCATCGTTGCCAACACTTATAATGAATTGTTTACTGCTTGTTGAATTTTCTATCTAATGAAATTTATTCTAATTCTTCAAATAAAACATGAAATAATTAATTAATAGTCTGGCACTTTACATTTATGTACTTCTGATAAGTTTTATATACAAATACAATTTTCCCCTATATTGTGTGTCAACATATTTTGTCCCTTGAAGGTGCATATATGCGTATAATTTTGGGTGTATGATTTATATACCTATTATTATTCTTTAGCTTTTGTTATCTATAGGATCTATATATACATTAAAGGTTTTCTTAGAATTCACGTGTTCGCTGTTGAATCTAAATTTGTATATGTATATATATGCATTATTCAAAATATATATTAAAAAATAATTAATTTATAATATCATGCTTATATATCTTCTTGATTATATTATTTTATTTGAAATTTTTTATTTTAGATTTTGTTATATCATCAACTTTTTTATATAACCACATTTTATTGTTTATTTTATAATATTTTAAATTAAAATATTATAAACCGCATAAACCGCATATACTGTATACTCCTCTGCATATCCGCTTACTCGTTTTAGACCGCATGACCGAACGAATACCGCATACCACATTTCTGAACCTTGCTAATCAGATAGAACCTGCCACTTGCTGAAATCCTGAAAGTGTGACCGTAACACCAACCCCACTTCATGGTCCCCCACAACAACCATTCTACCAACGGTCACCGAATGGATCAAGTTTTTTGCGTCTTCTGCCACTAGCCATGGCATGAAAAGACTTCGTGTTCGCATCTCCCTCCCTCAGCCATCTTTGCCTGGATCTCTGCCTCCACGCCACTTCCTCTTTTTTGTCTTCCAAAATAATCTCCTCCAAGCGACCGCCTCTCTCCAATGCCTCCTATGCCGCCAAGGTTCTCTCATCCTCTAGTTTGTCCAACCCGCACACCTCTTCCTGGGCCCTCAGCCTTCTGCTCCAGCATTGTGCCATATTCACATGATTGAACTCTATAAAGTGCCTCTTAGCTAGGACAACTTGCGAGCCATTCTGTACGTCGCCGACCCTTTTGGTCTACACTCCTCCCAGAAAGCCGCCACAGACTCCCGGAAGCCCTCCAAAAGTCATACCCGCTCAAAATGGAAGAACGATCCCTACGCAAAGTCCGGGCCCCGGTCAGGGAGAAAGACACCAGCGCCTCGGCAGACCATGGAAGGACATATCGATATCGATATCGTTTCGATATCGTGTCGATATCGATATATCGACGATATATCGCCGATATATCGCTATATCTAGGAATCTTTCTGAAGAAAATGCCTGAAATCGGATATATCGATATATCGATTTCGATACCGGTCCCATGTCGATATCGATATATCGGCGATATATCGCCGATATATCGGGATACGGCCTTCCATGCGGCAGACATTACGAACCTATCAATGTGAGACATGGATCTTGCGTTACTCCACGTGTACAAGTACCTCGCCGCATTGATCACCTGAAGACCAAGCTCCTCGACCAAACCCAAAGGCTCAGACAAACAATAATCTCTCCCCCCACGACTACCAGGACGATCCTTCGAAAGCAACGTGATATTGAAAAACCCAGCAATAATCAAAGTGGTGTCAGGCACAGACTCCCTAGCCACAAACAACTCCTCCAAAAGGCTAGCCACTCCATCCCCATTACATGGGTTGTAAACATTCGTGATCAAAGCCCTTCTCCCGTCCACCTTCCTATGCAATAGCGTCATAAGAGAAAATCTTCCCCGCAGTTTTACCTCCGCCATGTCCATTTAATCGCCATCCCAGTCCGCCATTAGGCCACCAGACGCTCACTCAGATTCGATCGCTCTATAGTCTATCCTCTTGTTGTCCCCAATATCTCTCCAAGCCCCATCAACTCCTTGTGATACCTTTGTCTCCTGCAACACAACAATGTCCGCCATATGTTCCACCAACAGTTGACACACCACAGCCCTCTTTTCTGGTAGCCCCGGACCCCAAACATTCCATGTGATGAAATCCATTTAGGAACCACAGATATCATTTTTGGTGCCACCAGTCTGAGATACCTCAGCATCTCATTCTCCAGCTCCCCCCTTTACACCTATCTTCCGCCGCCAGCATGCCTCCCCTTGAAGACTAGGGATTGTTGCTTCTCACCATCCCCGAACTCCAGTAGATTTCCATCCTTCGCCGCCTTCTCAGCTCCCTCAACCCATGTCGAGAATAGCTCCATCCAAATCGCTCCCCGGTCTACTGCAACACCTCCTGCTAACCTTCCGAAATCCCAAACCATCCGACCTTGCACCAACCAACCCCCGCTCTGACGCCACATCAATGAGAATCTCCCGCGACGATGCGGCCTCTGCCATGAATCCCGACCTCGGTGTTGCCACCCTAGCTTCGAGAGCCCCCACGTGCAGTTGCGGAGCTTTCTCTGAAAGACATCGCCACGTTATCTCCCCGAACTCCACTAGAGGGCCCACCCCTACGGAAGAAAGGCCACAAGCTCCAGCAACTGCAACACCCACGAGCAGCTCCACACGAGGTGCAAGGTCAACACTATTCACCTCGGCATTTGAACCGACGACCCTCGTGCTCAGCGGAGCCGGCGTAGGGTGACTACTCCATCGCTATATTCTCCAACTTGAAGGTGGGTGTTGAGAAAACCCTAGGTGTATTTCAGTCATCGCATATATGAAATGACTCCTACTGTAAACCTAACCCTAGGTCTCCAATTATATAAGGAGCCATAGGATTCTCTTATCAAATATGAGAAATTTAGCCTAACTTTCAACGAGGACAAAGGCCTCATCAAAACACCACCACTAGCTTGAGCTTTCTATTTCCTCTGCATACTCGACACCGAGCATAGCGAACAACAATGACCCTCTATCCCACATCTGAAGTAGACCAACAAGCCTTCGCAGGTCATCGCCAAATCATGCACCACTATGGAGGAAGCACCCATAAAATCGAGTGCTAGTAGGAGGTCCACCACCGTTGGGGTGGCTCTAACACCTACTCTTCACTTACTTCGAATCGACATCCCCATTCCTTGGAGGCTACACCTCCCCTTCATTTTGCAACCTCCACAATCATCATCTTTGTTTTCTCAAATCGCTCAAGGGCCTCTTGCTCTCCTTGCTATGTTCTTTCCTCTACCACCTCCATTGCTCGAATTGCTTCCATCACCTCGGACGCCTTGTATCGCCTCTCTCACCCATAACACTCATATTGTTATGCCCTCGTGACTGTATGCACCCCCAAGGTAAATGGAATTGGAGAGTGCTAAAGGTATGTGATCCTCAACCCTATTTGTTATCACATGTTACATATAATGAAAGGAAAAAGAGATTAATCTTGTCAAAACCAAAGAAGCCAGCCAAGAAAACTCTGACTACTACAACCACCTCTTTGCTAAGAAGGCCCATAAACTCTTGCTTAAAAAAAGATTATGAGGCCATCAAGGCTCGACAAGCCCTATAGTTTCAGAGATTGCATAGTCACACAGACCTTGTTGACGGTGGCATCCCAAACTCCATACTTGACAAACAAAGTATCGAGATACATTGTACTCATGCCTCACCATCTCCATACACTAATCACTTGATAGTTTAAGAAATGCCAGAAACAAAGTGTGGGAGCATTTTCAATTGCATCTTTACAACCCACATCTTCAGTCCTAACCATAAGCCTATTAGTTATATTATTTCACCTACCATCACCCGCTTACCCATCATCCTAATTAAAGACTCCTCTTAAGTAAAAGGATGGCCATCCTGTAATCGGTCAAATCTATCAAGCTTTGGGAGTGAAGCAATCCCTCTCAAGCATTTTTCCATTATCAACTCCCATCTGAGATCAATGAGAAAAAATATGAATCTAAGTTTGGTTGACAAAGTTCAAATAGCCGTTGAATGATTAAAATGCCATCATTGCCTTACAGTGGTTAGCCATTATCTATCTAACCCTCTTTTCCTCAACCATGATTTGCCAAACTTGAAGAAGAAACCATATAAGTATCAACACTATTATCCAAAGAAGAGTGTATGATCGGAAAGTGGTTTGGACATAACCTTCATGTTGTCCATCGTGAAAGCCTCTGGTAACGCCATATTCTCCAAAAAATGATCAAGCTGCAGATGGAAGTACCATACACATACTTCGCTGTGTAAACTTAACACTTAGTACCAAAAAGTTCATCAAGCTCAACTACACCACAATATCGGAAAGCTCGAACATTGCAACCGTTCAAGTACCACGCTTCTCTAGCTTGTCAAAGATCAATAACATGATGCAGAAGTCACCAGAAAACATAATAGACCCCCCCATAAAATTTTGACAACGTCACCCCAGATTTTATTTTTCAATATTGTATCTACATGCCAGTAAACTGAAGCATGTGTATGTGATCATCCTATAAAGACGAAGAAATGACCCCAACCTGCAACCCCGTTTAAGCCATCACCTCTGGACCTTCCCAAAACCTACACGACATGGACCTAAGTCAACCCCTCCCCCCCACTCACAATTGCCCCATATCCAACACCCCTCCCTACCCCTTTCTCGCATTTCGTCTTTCAAAGGAAAAAAAAGCAATATCCACATCCCACTCTCAGAGATGTTACCCAATGGTGTCTATTCTTTGCCTCCCCAAATCCTCTCACATTCCACCTGAGAACTTCCATTGATCAACATGTGGAGGAGAACCATTATCCTCTGATGGCATTATCAACCCAACCACAACAAAGTCAGCAGCCCTGCCCCCTGTACATAAGAGTTTGTAGGAACTAGGTGCGAGGACTCTAGGATCAAGAGAAGAACATCTTCATTTACACATCACAGAAGAAACATGGCAAGGCAGTGAAGCCCTCAAAGTGACCCTGTGGACAAGAGAGGCATGTGTTGCTCCGACCATATGCCTTTGGAGTTTCTTGACTCACCACTATCGTCACATAGCCTCAAGGGATTCTCCTCGTACACTAGATAGCTCTATGCCTCTATCACATAATGAACAGCATTAATATTGCCAGGGTCTTGGTACTCTAAGATTATAGTTCGAATATCCTCTTTTGTTAATATGTAGTTTGTTAATCTGCACTTCTCTTCTGAAAGCATGTTAAAAGAAGACTAAACAGATCAAGTTGGTAGTAGTTAGTTCCATAATTAAGATAAGGGGAAAATGTTTGTAATTACATTAGAATTAGGAGACGTTCAGAGCTCAAACAAGATAATTTCTTAAAAGCTAACAAAATGGTACAGGGAAATTACGCACCTTAAGATTCTCGATTGCCAACTTCAACTGTTCGTTTTCATTCATCAGCTTTGCAATTTCATCAGCCTTGGCCTGAAAAATAATTATAAAACATGTGTGAACATAAAACCAAAAAAACATATTACAAGCATATATAGATATGCAAGTGCAACAATCAACTCTATGAGAAGCCAAGAGTAGCCATAAAAATGTTGCAACATAAAATCTTCAGATATAAATAGCTTAACGTTGAAAAGCAATTCTTATAACCTGGGTAACAAAGGCAAAGAGGAGAGACAACTTCCAGCATCTTTTGATCTCAAAACCCACAAACAACCATTTTTTATTGGCTGAAGGTCCATATTATGTCTCCCCCTTTCTTTTTGTATATTAAAACAACATCAAGTTAAAAGAGAAACCTCGTAGATTTTCCCCAGTGGACATGAATAAATAAATAGTTTCCAACAAATGCTCATTGTTAAGTTCGATGGAAGAAATAGTTGAGATTTTGTTAATATAGGTCACAGCTTGTGGCTCAATCTACTTCACAGTGAAAAGAAAAAACTAGACACAGGCCATCAGTGAAACATGAAGAAAGTCGGAGTCGAGTCAGAACTACTATGGAAAACAATGACGAAGACCATATGCCTGATTCTTTTTCTGATCTTTCAACTCGTATAAGTCAAAGCTCCGGTGGATGCAATAAGTAACGAATTTTATTTCTTTCCCCTAGAAATGATGTCACTTTATAAATCTACCTAGGAAGTAGACCAGCCCTCCACTTTAGAAGTAGACCGATCCTCCCTCGAAGTAGGACCTAGGAAGCTCGGAAGAAGTTGACCCTCCAACCTCATGTACAAGTACTAGTTGTAATGTACCATTCAAGACGACATTGCATGACAAGCCACCTCAATTAAATGGACATCCGCGGAGTGAATAACCTTAGGGCCATCCTATTATTTCTTATAAAAACAAGGCTCACATGGCCTTAAATGTCGATTTCGATGAAATTTCACCAAAGCTCAGAAAGAGAAATTTTGGAAAATCTTGCTACTATTTCGCTGATTTTGTCAGAATTCACTGAACTGGCTCCAAAAAATATTTTTCAAGAAAATATGCAATGGGTTTTAAAGGGACTTTTTAAAAAGATGTTTTCATAAATTAGGGTTCTCAATGTTCTCCAATCAATAAAAAGAATAAAAATACCTCTTTTGCTAAAACGGAGTTTTTATAAGGAGGCTTGACTTGTACCTCATCATATGCCACATATTGAAGTTTTTATATGTTTCTTAGAAAAGGAAAAATGCAATTAAGAAAAATTTATAATGAACTACAAGTTTAATGATAAAAGAAATCATAAAATAAATACAATATTAGATGGAAGACACTATGTAGTAAAAAGTTACTATGCTATGCATATTAATTAGAAGATCTAGGGGTGGATGTGTATCATATACACTACTTATACATGTTGCCTAAAAGTGTCCATGCATCAACAACAATAACAATCTCAGAACAGGGATTTGCTAATTTTTTGCATAAGTGACAAAGGATGGATGCCGTGAGCTGGGAAACTCGTTTCTCAGAAAAGGTGTCTATGGAGGAGCCTAGTCTAGCATGTCCGGTCAGATTGTATAGTGGTTCTGTTCTTCCTGACAATGTGCAGCCCGAAGATGCCCGTGAAGCTATTCAGGTGGGGAGTGGACATCTCGAAGGTGGCAGCAAAAGATCAGACTGACACTTTGGCTTTTAGGCGTCAGATGGTCATATGTATGGGTGTCCAGGTGGCAGAACTGACCCACTCAAATTCACCGTAAGACATGATGAATGGTCAGGTCTTGAGTGCTGGTTCCTCTGGATGCCTTTTCTATAGGTACAACTTCCCTGGAAGCACCCAAACTCAAGTAGACCTAGTTCATCGCCTCATGAATCGTTTGGGTATGGCTACCACAAACAACGTAGAGTTAAAATCCTTTTTAATAAGTCATGTCTCATGACGTGGAGAAACATTATGCTAGCCCTCAGCTCCAACCACAAAAGGTCCTGATCTGCAGCTGTTGATGCGCTATATACAGATTTTATAAAGAAGCAAACTCTATTTCATCTCCTCTTTAACAACATTGATTACATTTTGGAGTCAATAAGTGTGTTTTTCCAAGAAAAGAAGGTCATTGTTCCAGCCAGGATGCCATCCGACCTTCAAATCAAGTCAACTGCCACAAATTCCATCAGCTTTGGCTTCCCCAAACTTCTTCATATCACTGAGATACAACTCATAAGCTCCACTTCTTGCAATAAAACTACATCCATACCCCGTTTCCATCAGATAATCAACCAATATTTCCTTTCTTTTGGTCATCAAGATCCAAGACCCATAATGTTCCAAGAGAACACCTTCATTTCAAAATGCAGAGAGAGAATTCCCTCATTATGAATGCACCAATGGTTGGCGACATCCTTCCAACATTTATGAGCCGTGCCTTCAACATATGTCGGATGGTGTCTCGTCAACTCCGCTTTTTGTCATTGAAACCTCGCCACCAACTTATAGTTGAAAAGGGTCGACCTTCTGTATCAGCGAAGCTTAGTCAACTTTCCATGGCATAATCTTAACCTACCAATGCTTTCAATCGGCCAACGTCTCCGTAGACATCACAAAATTGTCCATCCATATGTCTATCATAAATAAAACCAATCCGCGCTGGAGAGATAATAATATTATGACCATATAAAACCAATTAACGAGCACCTTTGCCATAATTAGGCAGATGACATTTGAAAGCGTGATGTATCTAAAGTTTACTCTCCATGAAACATCCTCGGGCAAGAGGAAAATCTTTGGCGACCCATTCACATTTAGTTCGAGGACTGCAGTTCTAACTTCGCCCTCCCAAACTCCTAAGTCATGCATGCTGCCTGCTCCTGGTGAAGCCTAATAGCCCACATTTTAGCCGCCGCCACCAGTCTACCACTACTCCATAAGCTCTGTCGGCCATCTCCAGGCTTCTCAACCTTACATGTAGTTGTAAAATGATCACCATTATGTAGTCGTAAAATGATCCCCATCACCATTTAATCTCGACTACCCAGGATCCTATCACCTTCCACTACAAGAGAGTGAATGCGGTTCTGCCTATACCTTCCACAAGTTGTGATATGGAAGAACTTTGTATCTGTGTCTTCCTACGCAGCCATCTCTGCCTAGATCTTAGTATCCACTCAATTTTGCATTTCCTGTCCTTCAACACCACTCTCTATTGAAGCAAATGCTCTTTAAGCTCTCTAACAAGATCTTGAGTATCCTCCAATCTGTCCAGTGAGCTTCGTGTCGTTTTTACCATGTGGAACACACAGCTGCTTCTTGTATTCGAGCATAGCTCTTAAGCATCATAAGTTTCAGAGACACATGAATGGTGGTCCGACCCAATATAATCAAAGTTCTCTTTCTCCCAATTGTTGATCACCAGCTCCTCGGGCCCATTCTCTAATAACCACAACCACTCAACCCAAAAGGTGGATCTAAGATGAGCTCCCTCCCCCACGTCCGGGACAAGGGGTGTAATCAATGATGTTGGAGTGTTTGCTTATGCGTCACTTATGTGGGAGATGGGTAAATGGATCTCTCCAGGATCCATTTACCCCATCCAGTTATTTAGTCCCACCTATACCAGTCATAGGAAGTGGAGACTCTGTGAGGGTTACATAAGAAGCCACTCACCCCCCTGTATCCAATGAGAAAAAGAAATAGACTATCAGCACTTCGAGGCGTTATCCCGTGGTTTCATCCCGCTCCTTAGGGAGTAGGGTTCCACATTAAAACTCGTTGTTCTACAAATTTTATTTCTTTATTATTCTGATATGCTTCCGCATCGTATTTTCTAACTTGGTATCAGAGCGGGTCATTCTTGGTTAATTTTGAAGTTTATTCTTGAAGATTATTTTCTCCATTGTTCAAGATCATTCAAGTTCGAGTTTTATTGTTCAGTTTTGATTATTGTATCAATATCATGGGGAGAATCATGCAGTTTGATTTCTAAGGTCTCTTTTGAAATTCTAGATCTACAGTTTGTGAAGATCTATGAGTTCCATCTCACGCACGAGCAGGAGGAGGCCCTCTTAAGCAGCAGTCCTCTCACGCAGGCGACGCAAGTGCAGATCCTGGCGGTTGTCCTCCATGATGCGCCTCGCGCATCTCCAGTTCAAGCGCCGATGCCGCTCCAAGCTGCAACTCCCGCACGCACCTCCTCCCTGTGCATAGGAGTCGGGTGCACCTCCTTATGCGCACGATCCCCCATCGCCCTAGCAGGCAGCGATGGTCGCATCACCTTTCTTCTCTAGTTCCCTTGCGCAGGCAATGGAAGGGATCCAGGCAGCAAGCCCGATCTCGAAGGGTGGCGCTCCATCTACAGCCACAAGCAGCCCTCGAGCACCTTGGGCAGCGCCGATACTCGCTCCAACGACTCCTCCCAAGGCGTGAAACCCTAGCCAAGCGACACCACCCTCTTTCCAGAGAAGCCGACCACTCAATCCTCTCCTCGCATAATCGGTCACGCGAACACCTCGCGCAGGCGCACAAGACTCGTGTTGCTTCGCAGCTCTCCCTCTAGTGGCGAGCCTTCGAAGCTCCATCAACGGTGCAGGCGACGAACCCACCACTCTCTCATCTTCTTCATCAAAGGCGCATGACTCATCCTCCTCGCAGTACGCTGCAGCACCCCCTGGCAGCGGTGGTCGATCCTCCATGTCCAGGCGGCAGCACTCCATGTCAAGGCGGCAGCACTCCATGTCCCAGCAGCAGCGCCCCAACGGCGGCGGTAGGAGCAGAGAACCCCAAGGGGGCGGTGGCGTTCGAAGGAGGGTTCCTAAGTTTGGGAACCCTTGTGCTTTTGCGAGAAGCAATACTTTATAAAAAAAAATCTTGTAGAGGCCCAGCGTGAGTAAAAAAAGAGGGAGTGTATAAAAAAAGTAGAACGAGAGGTCTGGTTTTAAAAAAGGAATGGGAAGCCAGAAAAAAATGTGTGAAGCGACTTATTTAAAAAAAGTGAGGGCTATTAAAAAAGAAAAAGAATGAAATAGCCGAGAAAAATCAACAACAACAACAAAGCATTTTCCCACAGTTAAGTAGGGTCGGCTACATGGATTCTTCGCCTCCATTAAGATCTATCATGGACCAGTCCCAGGCTTAAATAGCCGAGAAAAGTGATTTTAAAAAAATATTTTGAGAAAATATGAATATTTGAAAAGCCAGGAAAAGTTGTGATCGGCTTATTGATCTTTCTTTTTCCCAATTTCTTGTCTTCTCCCAACATAGTCGATGACACATATTCCGACCAGTATGGGAGAAAGGGGGGGTATTGTGTAGTGTCACAGGTCCATTCAGATGTCAGATTCTCTAGACCAACCAAATGTTCAAACTCTACAATTCAGTTTCAGACTCGACGTCACATTCTGAGCCTTCAGTTGCAGACACGTACATGTATGCGATCTTCTTTCAAATGAGCACATGTTTGCCATCATTGTTTGTAGTCACCATCATTCTTGTTTTCTCGGTCAGGGTTTTCATGTGATCCATAGGGACTCTAGAGTAGAGATCCTATGCCATGTGGGCTAGGGTTTTCATGTGGTTTCATAAGGACTCTAGACTAGAATACCATTCTCTGAGCCAATGGGAGAGACCTAGCTCTCCGACGATGAGACTTTTCAGACTCCATTCTCCAGCGATCGTGGACTCCGACGAGGATTACACTCTACGGGTTTTTTCAGTTTGGCCCTTTTTCAGAGATGGAGCAGTTGTCCACATGTTATGACATACCAGAGTTCTCCACGTGGAGACTCATTTTTAGTTGCAGTGACTCTGACAAGCGCAGTACAGAGCACATGCTCTCTGACAAGGAGATTCAGTTGACTCACGCTCCAGCTCGTTCATCCTTCTTACCCGCACAGCATGAGAAGCAACGTCCTCGACAGCAACCGACAGTTGTACACATTGAATTGATATTGTCTGTAGTGTCTTCACTATCTTGTAGCATGAGTTGAGTTTTCTTTCTATTTGTCCAAGCTGAGCATTGCATGCTCCAGCTTGAGGGGGAGTGTTGGAGTATTTGGTTATGCATCACTTATGTGGGAGATGGGTAAATGGATCTCTCTAGGATCCATTTACCCCATACAGTTGTTTAGTCCCACATCTACCAGTTGTAGGATGTGTAGACTCTGTGAGGGCTATATAAGAAGCACCACACCCCCTGTATCCAATGAGAAAAAGCAATAGACTACCAGCCCTTTGAGGCGTTCTCCCGTGATTTCATCCCGCTCCTTAGGGAATAAGGTTCCACATTAAATCCCGTTGTTCCACAAATTTTATTTCTTTATTATTCGGATACGCTTCTGCATCGTATTTTCTAACAAATGCGGACCTCAGAACCAATATCACTGATGTGAACCGAAGTATGCTCAATAACTCAACCAACGCCACAAGCCGATCCAATCTAGATCGAGAACCCGAGTCCTGTCAAGTATATTGCAATCGGATGCATCCAAAACCTCAAATTGTAGCTCCCCAATTAATGAGGTAAAAAAGTCTAATCTGACATCCTACTCTCCACGAAGATGTGGGTGATCATTCGAAAGAAGAGTGTCATTAAAATAATCATTAATAATCCCAGGAGGAAGCATGACCGTCGCACACACCAACCTGAGATCCTCCTAGAGCGCATCCCTTCAAAAATAATCCATTTGATCAAATGCATTGGACACAAGAAAGATAGAAGAACCACATCAACCACCCTTTGAAGACAACAGAAAGGTGTTGGGTAACAACCTCCTCTTTTGTGTCAAAGAGATCACTATTCCGAGACGCAATTATGGCACTAAAAGTCCAATCGAGCCAACAGCATGAAACTTCGATAGCCTCGATCCACTAACAAACAGCCAAAAGCTACCACAATTTGATCTCCTGAAGAAACTATAAAACAATCCCTTAGGTACCCAAGAAAACTACATGCCATCCTCTTCTCAAGATCCCCATATCATGAACATTCCATGTAGCAACCTTCATTACAAAATCAAAATTGACCATGCGGAGCACACGACTCTCATATCTTGAGTTGTCATAATAACATAACCCTGATCAATACCATGTAGCACCTCATTGAGTTTCCCTTGATTCAACTCTCCTTCAAAAACACAATTAACCTCGCCAAATCAACCCACAACATGCGAGAAACCCATCACAACCTACATGTGTATGATCATGGCTTTAAAAAACGCATCTCGAGGCACCGAGGCGTAAGCTTTGAGGCAGTTTTCATGGCTATAAACTCAATCTGGATATTCAAGGCGTAAGTCTCACAGACCCAAGGCGGTACGACGCGCTGCCTCAGTCTGTTGTGCATTTTTTAACAAATAAATAAAAAAATATAAATCAATATTTTACAATAATATAAAATATAAAGCATATATTATTCACAAATATACAAGTCATAATCAAAATTTATATAATATTATTGTTCGCATCTAAGTAACAAACCATATATTGAACGAAAACTACATTATGTCAAGTAGTACATGCATATGTTAGTTGTATTTCCTCATATATATAGGGTAAAATATATATGTTACCAGTGAGTAGCTAACTTGGCTATTCCGTCTTTTATTTTTTTATTTTTTCTGGTATTTTTTAAAAACTCATGGGGATTTAAATCACATATTGCATTACTTTGTCATTCAAAATTCGACCTAATTCGAGATCCCTATCATATCCATCAAGCCTGTCAAAATTTGACAGCCTCAAAATTGATGAAATTGATCCCTTCCAGAAGGACATGTTAAGAGTGTATGTTTTCTATGAAATGTGAATGACAACATCATGACAATGTGTGATTTAAATCCCCGTGAGTTTTTTAAAAATATCACAAAAAATTAAGAAAAGTGTGGGAGTAGCCAAGTTAGCTACTCCCTGCTAGCATATACATTTTACCCATATATATATAAAAGGGAGCCTACTTCATGAAAGCTTACCTGCTCCATGCTCATTTTTCACCACTTTTTTATTTTTGGAAAATATTACCATGTATTTTCATCATTATATCCCACTAATATGTCATTCCAATTTTGTCATAAACAATGACTCCTATGGCCTCCATCTAGAATATGTAATTTTAACGGTCTTAGAATAGTTGTAATCCACATGTTCTAGATGCAGAGTATAGGAGTCTTTGTTTCTAACAAAATTGGAATGACATATCAGTGTGATATAGTTATGAAAATCCACGAAAGTATTTTTCAAAAAATAAAAAAAATGGTGAAAATGGAAATGGAGTAGGTAAGCTTACCTTTTTTTAAGAAACGGTGGGATGGGCCACCTATAGAGGATCATCCAAAAAAAATATTAATAACAAAATAAAAAATTACACCCGCCAGGATTCTACGAGGGCTCTGGCATGCCCAAGTACATTTTCGGAATAGAATCTCGACCCCTCAAAGATCACACTATTTCTGCCCAACCAGATGCACCAGATTGTTACAGAAATCTTTAATCTCCCATTTTCTGAGCCTCCCAATGTCTTGCAAGAGTCCCAAAATATGTCCTTGTTACTCCAATCAAGACTTGCGATTGTCTCTCTTTGCCAAACATCAACCGAACCAAGGCACTCAAAAAATAAGTGGTTCACATCCTCCTACGATTCGCTATATCTACAGCACACCTCCACAGCTCCAGGGAAGAGCCTTGCCCTTCTAACTGCCGTCAACACCCGATCCCTCCTCAGAAGCCAGAGAAAAATCTTTATCCTGGAAGGGATCCACCAAGACCAGATCATATCTTAGTCCCCCGATATTGCAGAATCCACATTGGACGGTTGGACAGCCAAAGATTTGTAGGCCTTTCTAACTGAGAAGGATCCATCTCATCAACCCCAAGCATCACGCTCCTCTGTTGGACCTGCCCGGTTGGACAGTCGAACAGACAGATCAAGAAAATCAACCACTCTCTGATCCGACAGTTCTGCCACAAAGGTAGGAGACCAAGACCCGTTTGCCCACACCTCTGCCACATTGATATCCCTGTTTGAAGCCAACGCAAATAATCTCGGATACAAATTGCAAAAAACACCCCCATCCGTCCAATCTTCCCTCCAGAAACGAAAATCGCTATCATCCCCAAGTATAGGACACAAGTGACCTGATAAATCGGGTAAGACCGAGCAAACCCTCCTCTAGAATGTGGTTGTTGCACCCCCTCCTACTGCTTGGACCGCCAAGCTGGAAGAAACTCCACAAATCGTCATGATAAGAGTGAAGCACAAATCCGCACCGAGACCCCAAATTTTTAGCACCCACTTTGCCAGTAACGCTTTATTCATAATTCCCATATTCAGAACACCCAAGCCACCCTCTCTAGTAGGTGTAGAAACCGACGACCAGTCAACCAAAGCCATGTCTCTATCACCATGCGAAGAAAATCAGAAAAACCTACATATCATAAATTCCAGCTTGGACTGGACCCCCACCGACAAGACCCTCGTGGACATGAAGAAAATCGGAATGGTCGAGAGAGTCGTCCTAGTCAAGACCAAGCGACCGCCCTTAGACAAGAAAGTTGTCTTCCACCCCGAAAGCTTCCTCTCTAACTTCTCCATCAGAGGCGACCAGTCAACCTGCTGCAATCTCCCCATCAGAAGAGGCAAACCCAAGTAGGAGATAGGCAATGACTTCAACGGTGTATCAAGAACTACACTGCACGTCGCCAAGTCCGCAGCCGACATGGAAAAGGGAACGAACGCCGATTTGGTACAATTCACCCTTTGACCCGAGAGATCGCCAAAGATATCAAGCACCGCCTTTACCGCCCTGCATTCCTCCACTCCACCCTCCACAAAAGAATAAAGTATCATCTGCATACTGCAGAAGAGGCATAGAAAGACCATCTCTGGAGAACCCTCTGAAGAAACCGCCCTCCTCTGCTACCCTAGTCATAGCGGCCAAAGCATCTACCATCAAGACGAACAACATATGGGCTAGAGGACACCCTTGTCTCACCCCCCTCTATGGCTGGAAGAAATCACCCTCCTGCTTCCCATTCACCAAAATCAACAGCAAAGCAGTAGTGGTGTATCTCTTCATCCAGTCGATCCATATATCCGGAAAGCCTCTCCGCACCAAAGAGGCCCAAATGAACCTCCAGCATACATTGTCATACGCCTTTGAAAAATCAACCTTCCAGGGAAAGCCCGTGGTCCCTTTTCTCTTCCAGTCAACAGCCATCTCTGATGCCATAACCACACCATCTAGGAGTTCGCGTCCAGGAATAAATGTAGATTACAACGAAAGGATAAGGTCATTCAGCACAACATGAAGCCGATTGGCCAACACCTTGGCCAAAATGAAGCAAATCGCATTCGACAAAGCGATGGGACGAAAATCCCCAACCCTTACAGCATTTTCCCTCTTCGGCAGCAAGAAAAGCAACGCTTTGTTGATCTTCTCCAGTCCCATGTTCGCCCCCCTAAACTCACTCAACACGATCATGACATCGCCCTCTAAAATATCCCAAAACTCCCTAAAGAAGCAGATCGGGAATCCATTCGGCCCATGGCAACCGTCAGCATCGAGATTGAAGACCGCTTCGCGGACCTCCACTCTCGAAAACTCCGCTACAAGTGCTCAACGTTGTTCATCGGACAGACACCTAGTATCCCTCCCTAACCAAGTAGCCCATGTCGATCGTAGATGCCTGTTGAAGCCTCGAAATGTTCCATGAGCACCCTCCCAATCTCCCCATCACCAAGTACAGTACCATCAACCATCCTGAGCTCGTAAATCATACTTCTCCTCCTTCCACTCGCCACCGTGAGGAAGAAACGAGTGTTCGCATCCCCCTCTTTTACCCACTTCTTCCTGGAACGTTGTCTCCATTCCACCTCCATGTGTTTGTCTTCCTCAATCACCATTCTATGTGAAGCTGAAAGCACTACCTTCTCCTTACTGCTCAAGGCCCGATTGTTTTCCAGCCCATCCAATCTCGCAATTTCTGCCACCTCCCCCTCGCGTATTTCTGCTCTGCTTCGCCTCAACTCCTTCTTGTGGACCATCAATCTTTCCCACAACAGCTTTAATTTCCCGGCTAATCTCTATGTTGTCGAGCCCTCCACACTCAAGGAGACCCAAAACTGAGAAACCAAGTCCCTGAATCCGTCATCCAAGAGCCAGGACCTCTCGAACATGAACAACGAACGAGGGATCACCCTCCCCCCACCTGAATCCCAGTAAATGGGCGTGTGATCCTACCGTGACCGAGGGAGAGCCCGAGCCACAGCAAGAGGGAATCTCCCCACCACCTCAGCAGAGATCAAGAACATGCCCAGCCTCGATCTCGCGGAAGAACTTCGCCAAATGAACTTTCTGTTACCAACATCCATCCATGACCTGTAGTCCTAGACAACTCACACATTCTGCAAAACCATCCGAACCCGGGTCTCTTCCTCCTCTCTGACCCGGGCGATCATGAGCAAACAAAGTCACATTGAAATCCTTGCCGACCACCCAAGGGGTGTTCGGGAACCTCACTCGAGTCGTGCGCAACTCCTCCCATAGGGACTCGTTGTGGACGCCGCCAGGTTCCCCATACACTGAAGTAACCAGAAAACTACCATCCCCCAACCTGTCGTCAAGCAGAACCGAGATAGACTTGGAGCCCACGTAATCTTCTACCGTCGAAAACACATCACCATCCCACGCGAGGATCAAACCACCAACACTACCCATCGAAGCCATCACTCTGAAGTCCGAAAGTTTTAAGCCCCCAACCGTTCTCCAAGAAGTTGTCTCCCACCTTACCAACTTCGTCTCCTGTAGGAAAGCCACGTATGCACCCCATGACCGCAAGAACTCTCCCACCGCCATCCTCTTCTCCATGTCCCCCAATCCCCGCACATTCCAACAGACGATCTTCATTTGGATCCACTCGGAGGGTTCTTGCTGGGCACACATACCCCAAGACATTCCGCAACCTGCATGTGAATGTCAGCCGCTAAACTAGCCAGATCTGAGACCTACTTCATGAAGTAGGCTCCCATTCCTCATATATATATATTAGTCACAAGAATCCAAAAATGTATAATTATATGCCAGACTCGAAATATATTATTTTATAAATATATATTATACAATTATATTACAATCATCATTGCATCAAAGAAACCATACGAGTGTACAGTGATTGTTTCTAATTAATAGGACAAATTTTATATCAATAAATGATATTCGATTGCTTATATCACTGCAATGAGTATAGTATATGTTCAAGAGATTGTATATGTTCAAGAAATTGTATATTTTTGTAAGAATATTAGGAATACACATGTTTACAATATTAATATTGCATAATCATAAATTCAAACTAGCATATATGATTTGTATGGTATATTGTGTATATCTATTCAATTTGGAAATATTCAAATTTAAGATTTATGATAATATATTTTGTAAATATTTGAAGTTTAGAATTTTATGATTATATAATTATGTTTAAAAGAGTTTTTACATGTATTTTCTCCTAAACTGAGGCGTATGCCACGATCTGCCTCGTGTTTTTTAGAGCCTTGTGTATGATGTATATCCCTCTCTATACGAGGAGAAAAGGACTCCACAATGCTAACCAAAGAGGACCAACCAACCTTCTTCAATTAGTGTGTCATTGGACCAACCACAAGGATCTAAAAAGTCCAACGATTGTATAAACAAAGGAAAAGACAGGCTGGAAGAAGCAGGCCATTCCCCAATTGTGGAGGTTGGACAATTAGAACCAAAAATTCCCCCCATAAAATGCCTAACTTTTCCCATGTCAGCAATGCAGTCCATGTAAGTGAGAGGGGAAGAGGCTAACATGTCGAGGCCCCACATAATAGGAAGATGGGAGTCTTCTCACTTTGCCCTGGAAGTGTAACCGACGTAGTGGAAACATCAAAGCAAGGAATAAAAAAAAACCCATGAAAATAATATGCCTTCCAAAGATATACCCAGTAAATGTCGTAGAATCTGGCATTGAAGGTGAAACAATCTCGCTCCCATCAATGATCGGCAATGATGGTAATGGTCCTTGGTGCACAAGTAAAAGGTGACGCTATTGATGATCAGCATCGGTGGTCGCAAAGAAAACGATTCTCCTATTAATGGAGGTGGACTGCTCCAAGTAAGCTGGAAGCACAAGGTGATTCGATGAAGCTGACAATTGTGGAAGTACCTCAACGGTGGCAGACTTAGAGAACCTTTTGTTTGAAGCCAAAATGGGTGAAACATGCTTAGGTGTCCACCCTAGATTTATTGCTAAAAAGAGACGAAATTACAGAGGGACTTACAGTATCCACGACTCGAGAGAAGACATGGAGCGAAGGATTACATTTTCACAATACAAACTTGGGATTTTTACCCGGCAGACCCTATAGACTTTGTCAATTACCTCCACGACCTTTGAAACAACCTAATTCCTCCCTCAACCTCGTAAACTTACTCCGTCTTACCCTACAGACCCTGCCGTCACTTTTACTTTTACTTGAGTTAATAACATGGGTTAATCTAACCTCAGGTGCAGTGAATGGTGGATCTTCCACCCGCTCATGTCATTCTTCCTCTTCATCTTCTTCTTCCTACATTCCTTTTTATCTCCCTCCTCTCTTTATTTTCTCTATTTACCACATCTCCATACATCTACCAAATCACAATTTTTTTCCCACTTTCACGGATAAAACATATCTTTTTTTTCCACTTTCACGGATAAAACATATCTTTCAATCACGAAAATGATGTTTATACAAATTTCCCCCACAACAGGTCACCGCAGCAACAAGAGGCGCACCTCCCCGCAGCGGCTCAATGACGCACCTCGACCACTAGCGTGCAGAGGAGCCCCCCTCGTGTGACATGCGCAACACCTCCGACGCCTCCATCCGTGCGCGGCCATGCGCCGCCAGCCGCACGGGCGACTCTACTCCGCGCAGCCGCGCGACACCAGGCCACTCCCCTACACCTCCTCAACCTAGCCGTTCCTCACACTTGTGTGCAGCCGCAACCCTTCTTCAGCAGAACCACCGTGCCCACGTGCTTTCTCCAACAGGCCGTGAGCGGGGGTGTGAGGAGGCGGTGAAGCAGCCCTACTACCTTCCTCCCCTTCTCTCCCCTACCCCTTCTCCTCCTCAGATCCGCTATCTCTATCTCGGGCACCCTCGCCATCCCGAACAGACCAACAGAACACCCTGTGCTCCTCCTCGCAACCACACTGCTGCTTTTCTTCTTTGTTTGAATCTCGGGCTTGGGGCTTCAGTATGCGTAGAAGTTGGAGATGGACATGCGGCATTGATCGTTGTCGGTGCTCGTAGACGAGTCCGTGGAGTGGATGTGGCTCATACTCTGGCCGCTGCTGGCAGTGGCGGCAGGGGAGGAGGGGAGCGGAGGTGGAGGAGGCGGTGGATGGTCGGTGGGCAGCAGCACATCACTCACGACAAACTCACCACTCCAATAAAATAAAATAAAATAAATTAGCAAGAATTAATTTGGAATCTCTGATCACCTCGAAATAATTCCAGATTTGGTCGATTTTCCATTGCTACGGAATTAAGGGGAGAAATATCACATTTTCCCATATTTGTAATGGAACTTCTCCCTTGTATAGTCTCTGGATAGTTTGTGGTGGTGGTCGGCGAGGATCAGAGGAGGAGGAAGAGGCAGAGAGAGGTGGGAGGAGAATGAGTGGGGAAATAAATGTGAGGAGGAAGGGGGAGAAAGGGATAATGGTAGCTATTGTAATTTTTGCAAAATAAAAGGGTATTATATATAAGAAATTAACAGAATCTGGTTAGTTTTAACAGTCCAATAGATGGGAGTTAACCGCAGGGTTCATGGGGTAAAGGTTAGCAAGTTTACGGGGTCGAGGGAGGAATTAGATTGTTTCGAAGGTCGTAGAGGTAATTGATAAAGTTTGTAAGGTCTGTCAGGTAAAAATCCCTATAAACATTGTGAAGAAAAAAGTGGACCATTTCTACCTAACCAGATAGCTCAAATTGTAGCCAGCAGGTGAAGGATGTCCTCTCTAGCATGATGCCTACCAAGAAACAAGGATTCCCAAAAAAAGGTCAAGGTCATGATGGTTAATCCAGCTTGAATAGCACCGTTCCAGATTGGGATTGTCTTTGGACACTAGAAGAAAAGGTGATCCACTATCTTGATGTGTCTCACATAGTGGCCATCTATTTGATATGTCCTAAAAGAGTCTCGCACAACGGTCTCTTATTATAATACGTCTTCTCCTTAATAGCCACATAAAGAAACCAATTCTGTCCAACAAACAAAGTTCTCAAATGAGGTTGCAGTCACGGATCAGGGAATCCGTCCTAGGAGGAGGTCTGGAGATAGCACGGGAATCTCTTTTTACAGAGAATGAGTTATCCTTCCAAATCCAATGATCTCTGCCCATAGATGGCTTATTAATATGTTTCAGTGACTCCAGCAGAGTGAGGAAGTGTTCTAGTCGTTGGTCCAAGAAATCAGTTAAGAAGAAAGACATCCAATTGTCATCAATCCAGCAGTCGAAACAAGTGCATCGCAGTTGCCTGCTGAAGCAAAAAGTCGTGGAAATTTGCTAGAGAAAGATCCATCGCCAGTCCAATTGTCTTTCCAGAACGATAAAGAGTTGCCATCTCCACGCACCGGCCAAAAAATCTCATGCAATCGAGGAGGACCGTGGTGATTCCTTTCCAAAAGGTTGAGGAGTGCGTATGTGAATGTTGTGAAATGCCAAGAGGGTCCCCAATATTATAAATCCTGCAAATTAGCCTGCAACAATTGTCTTCATCACTAACCCACAGTCTGTCAATCCATTTTAGCAAGAGCACCTTATTCATGGCCTTTAAATTCTTGATTCCAAGGCCACCATCCATCTTAGATAGAGTAACAAATAACAATCTCCCAGTCAACCAGATGAATTACAGCTCCATCCTCCTCTGATTTACCCCAAAGAAACATACACATGGTCTTTTCTCGTATGTTCCTAATACCAACTGGCAGAAGACGCGAAGAAATAAAGAAGATCGAGATAGCAAAGAGAACCGCTTTAACAAGCACCAACCGGCCGCCTCTGGATAGAATAGCCATTTTCCAACCCGATAGCTTTTTCTCCAATTTCTCTATAATCGGGAGCCAATCTGAGATCGTGATTCTTTTGCATGTGAAGGGGACGCCAAGGTAGCGGATCGGAAGAGTTCTACATGTGGTGCGCAGTTCTACGGTGCAATCTCTGAAGGTATCCTCAGAAAGGCCAAAAGGAATGGTAGTGGATTTCCTGCGGTTGAGAACCGTTCAAATTATTTCCCGCGCGACGCCGAATTGCAGTTTGCATCATTTGGTATCAGATCCCGCGGACGAGGAATACGAGAGGTTGAAGGAGGAGAACCGCGGAGATCGCGTGGAGAGAGAGGGAGAGATAGAGAGAGATAGAGAGAATAATTCTCAAATTTGATTCATAATTCACTGACTAAAACAATGGGCTACCCTCTCTTTATATAGGAGAGAGGGTTTACAAAAATAGTAAATAAATCAAATTAACAACTAATTTAATCCTAATTGACCTCTAATTACCTTAATTGGACTCTAAATTATTTAATTGACCCAAACTACATTTAAACTCTACGAAATAAACGTTGAGATCACAGGCGATCTCAATTATTTAATTAGACCAATATGACCGCTAAAAACGTAAATAAAATTGATTATTATTTAATTAAATAAATGTGGCCCCATAATTTGGGGTCACGCTGCATCAACTCTCCACCGCTTTAAAAAATTCGGCTCCTGACGAATTGCGTGATGTAGGTGGATAGTTGGAGAAATCATCCTTGAATTAGGCGTCAATTTCCTCCCATGGGATCATCTTCAACATTACGTTTATAATTTTTCCCAATTGGAGGGTACCACTGCAATTTTCGTACCCTTTCAATCTCCCTTAATTCCCCACCAAATTCGGCCCTTTTGTAATTAGGATTCTCAGAGGGGTCTTTTTTGCAAGTTTTCCAAGATATCCATTCCCCCAATTGAGGGGATTCGGTGGGACTAATCTCCGCCATCCCCGATAGGGTTTCCTTCGTCCTCAACAAAAGGCGGCGGGGCGCGGGTCGAGGGAGGCATCGGGGCAGGCGCGCTGCTGGCGCGGGGAAGGTGCTGAACGGGCAGGCGGCGCTGGAGGGTTGGCGGGGTGGTGGCGACGCGAGGGCGGCGTCGCGGGGAGGCGGTGGCGCAGGTCTGTGCGCAGGAGGGTGGGGGGTGCATCGGCGATGCCAGGCTCGCCTCGCGACCTCCCCACGCGGTCGGAGATGGGTTTGGGGCCTCCGCGCCGAGGTGCGGCTGCGGCGATGTCGTGCTCGGCTGTTGCGCCTCCATGGATGGTGACAGGTCTGTGATGGCGGCGATACATGGGGATCCTGGATGGCCACGAGAAGAACTTTGGCAGGGAAAGGGGCAAACTCACCCGTGATACGTGTGTTGTACCCGGCCTCTCCAACCTCTTGGACAGCAAGTTCACCCACCGGCAGATCGAGGTGATGGATCTCCTCCTCCACAAAATCTCCGTCAAAGATGGGTCCAAGGTTTCCTTCTTGTTGTGGTTGTACCTGGACAGCAGCATCGTTCGCAAAAAAAATTGAGGTTCTCGTATTCCTCGTCCGCGGGATCTTCATCGAATATGGACCCTTGGTCCTCCTTTTCTTCTTGCACAATAGTTGTATCAAATAGATCTTCCTTTGGAATGAAAATACCTTCGTTTTCTGCTTCGAAATCGGGTTGAACAGCGGTTGCACAGATCTGATTTTGGTCGTTGGCGGTTAAAATTTCTTCATCAAAAGTCTGGACAGCAGGCGTCTCAGCATTTTTTTCTTCTAAAACGATCTGAACAGCAGTTGTTTTGTCTTCTTTCGCGATGTTTTCCTCGTCCAAACTCGCGGTAGCGGCTTCAACGGATGGCGGCTTCGATTGGGCGTCGCGGTAGGCCTCAAAGTAGGCCATTAAGTTCCGAGACATGGACTGGAGGTTGTTCTGCAAGTCACGTATCATGTCCCCCGTCTCTTTGAAGGTGGCGTCGATGGTGGAGATGGCTCGTCGTGTTTGTTCGGACGAACGATGATGTCGGTGCGAACGCCGGGACGGATCGTTAGATCGTGAGGACGATCTAAATGCCATGCTCTGATACCAAATGATGCAAACTGCAATTCGGCGTCGCGCGGGAAATAATTTGAACGGTGGAAAAATATTTGGTAGAAGAAAAGAGAGGGGTTGAGAAGAAGAACTCGTCTGGAATACGAGAGGTTGAAGGAGGAGAACCGCGGAGATCGCGTGGAGAGAGAGGGAGAGATAGAGAGAGATAGAGAGAATAATTCTCAAATTTGATTCATAATTCACTGACTAAAACAATGGGCTACCCTCTCTTTATATAGGAGAGAGGGTTTACAAAAATAGTAAATAAATCAAATTAACAACTAATTTAATCCTAATTGACCTCTAATTACCTTAATTGGACTCTAAATTATTTAATTGACCCAAACTACATTTAAACTCTACGAAATAAACGTTGAGATCACAGGCGATCTCAATTATTTAATTAGACCAATATGACCGCTAAAAACGTAAATAAAATTGATTATTATTTAATTAAATAAATGTGGCCCCATAATTTGGGGTCACGCTGCATTACTGCGGTTGAGAACCAACCCCGACACCTCACTATAAAATCTCCAAAGTTCCAGCCATTCCTTTAGCCTCCTCATTGCCGCCCTCAATAAAAAAGATGGTATCATCCACGTATTGTAAGAAAGAAAAGGAAATATCGCCATTGGAGTAACCTGAGGTAAGGTTGTTACTAACAGCCTGACCCACCATACATAAAAGAACATCAGTCGCAACGACAAACAACATAGACGCCCGAGGGAAACCATGTCTAACACCAATGTTGCAATAGTCGGCCGACTAGGCCGACTATTCGGTTCGACTATGAGGTTAGGGGTGTCCCCGACTGAATAATCTCTAGTTGGCCAATAGTCGGCCTAACAGAATAGTCAGTCTAATTATTTGGTCGATTGGTCGACTACTCGATCGACTAGCAGTTAAATGTTGGAAGTTTTTTTATTTTTTTATCTTTTTAAAATTCTCAAGAGTTACCACTTGTCATGATATTACTAAAAATGCCAAAGCTCTATATATGTATATTGTTAATGGATACTTTCATGTTAGATTCTTGTTGATTGATGATAATATATGTATAAATATATAAGAATGTGTGTATTAAAAATCATTTTTATATTAAAAATAATTAAAAAAACAAAATCGAATAATTCTGAATAGTCACCGGAATACCGAGTATTCTCTATTCAATGACCCCTCCGACAGAATACCGAAAAATGACTTCTACAACACTGTCTAACACCACGTTGTGGCTGAAAAAACATCCCTTCGGGCGGTCGTTGACAAGCACAGAGTAAGAGGCAGTAGTGATGCAATGCTTCATCCAAGAGATCCAACGAGCAAGAAAACCTCGTTTACACAAAACCGCCCAAAGGAAACTCGCAGTCCACTGTATCGTATGCCTTTAAGAAATCCACTTTCCACAAAATACCCTTCAAACGTCTGCACTTTCAGTATGTGACGATATCAGTAGCCATAGGAAGGATGTCCGCAATTTCTCTGTTCGGAATGAAGGCTGACAAAAGCGAAGAGAAGATATGAGCCATAACCATGTTCAGTCTAGTGGCTAGCATCTTTACAGCAATGAGATAAATTGCGTTTGAAAGCGCGATCGATCGAAAGTCCTCCACTTTTTCTGGAGCCTCCTTCTTAGGGTGTAAAAAATGAGTGTTTTGTTAAATCTATCAAAGCATGCGTTTTCATGGGCAAATTCTTCAATGGCCTCAACAAGTTCATTACCTGGCAAGGGACAAAATTCACGGAAAAAGATGGAGAAGCCATCAGGACCCGGTGCATCATCTGCATTTAAGTTTCATACCGCACTTTAAGCTATGTACCAAGTGAGTGGTGTGAGTATCAGAAATGTGGTGCGCCCCCAGCCAATCCATATCCATTGCATGCCCTTCTGTCTCATCAAGAATTCATGAAAATGATTTGCAATAGGCCTTCCCATCTCGTAATCACCTTCCACACGAGTACCAATCACCACCACGAACCGAAACAGATTGTGGCAACGTCTTCTCCTTGTCACGCAGTGGAAGTAAGTGGTGTTTGTGTCACCATCTTCGAGTAGAATGTTGTTTCCACTATGTAGCATGCTTATTGTCTTCTGTCACAATGATCTTCTGTGTCGTAGCTCTAGTGGATAACTCATCAATCACTAACTCTTTGACATCCTCCAATTCATCAATGTTGCGGACCTCTCTTTCGGTCACCATGCAACTAGCCAATCTGGCTTTTTTTAATTTCCTTCTTAAAGGAGCAAAAATGCTTGCAGGGTGAAGTAAGCTTATGAGCCAAAGGAGATGCAATCGAAGACAAAATAGTGGAGGACCAATTGTTGTAAACTATCTCTCTGAAGATCTTCTCCTTGAGCCATGCTCGTTCGAATCTGAAGAAGCACCGATGGTTCGATTCAATCTTGAAGTCCCAGATAAGGGAAGTTTGGTATGATATTGTTTTGGCCTGGAAGCACAGAAGGAAAGAGGAAAAGTACTCAAAAGCTCCTGAGAGGCTAGGAAACAATCGATACATGAGCGGGATCCAGAGATCCTCCAGGTAAACAGCGTGTCAGTCGCATATAACACCTCAAACTCCAAGTCATCAATCAGCCCTGCAAAGTTTGTTGACCCGGGATCAAGACCCCTGTGCGAGCACAGGCGGACCGAAGAGAGCAGGGAGACGTTGAAATCTCCACCCAGAGGCCAGGTCACACCCGGGTAAGTATCGCGTACCTCATGTATGTCGGCCTAGAGCTCATCCTGTAAGGAATGGGAATGGGAAGCACGGCTCGTAAACACATGACACCGCTAATTGAGTACCCGTAGAGTTATTCTCCAAGAGAACCGTGATAACATGTGTGTCCTTCACCTCAGAGCGAGCCGAGAAAAGCAGTTATTTCCATACAACTATCACGTCACCCGATGCGCCAGTTGCATCAAGAGTCGTATAACCAGAGATGGGGCCAACCCCCAATGAATTCCATAACAAATTGGGGCAAGATGGGAGTTTGTTTCTTGCAAAAGGACAATATCACAGCACTATTTACTAAAGTGGGCCCCCAATAACCGCTGCTTCTTTGGGTCACCCAGACCCAATATCACAGCAAGCTTATACTAATATGCTTAATGTTATATTTAAAGTCAATTACTTCTTTTCTTTCATTATCATAATATGGAAAATGTACACATATATATTCATATATAAGAATATATGAATAAAAAATTATTTATATATTTAAAATAATTAAAAAATTCAAAACCGACTAAATCCAATTAGTCGTCTGATTGTCGATTAATCCTTAGTCAGTGATCCCACCGACTGAGTACCGACTATCGCTTTATGCAACCTTGCTTTGTTTTAATAAAAGAAAGAAAGAGAAAGAAAATCAAGGAGGTATTCGATCTATGAATTAAGAAAATTGCTCTAATTCTGAGTTGAATATAAAAGAATGAGATACTTCATTAATGAGACCACATTCTCGTTACATAGGGAGATGATGTAGATGAATACATTTATACGCTTGCTTAAGGAAAAAGAAGCATGTATGGAATATGGATACTCCAGAGATTAACTCACTATCTTATTCTCAACAACTCTTTCCCATGGTGATCGACTACTATTGTTGAACTAGTGCTATCTACCACCAAGTTGTACTACTTGATTTTCATGTTATCAGCTAGGGTGATTCATTTAGAAGCATACGGAGAGGGATGAGGAATGTCATTAGTAAAGTGGAGGTAGATGTGTGGAACCAAGTCAAATAGTGGCTTGGGAGTTAAGGACTTTTATGCAACCAATATAGTTTCATTGTTGAAGTCGACAAGAAGAATCCAAGGTGGTGGTATGGATCTCTTCAATACGGTGATTTGTGCTTACTATGGTCAATCTCTAGATGTAAACAGCATGCACGCTCCTCGATTTCTTAATAGGGTCGATGAAGATGTTACCTGAGATTTCACCAATGCAGCAATGTAGGGTAGAGTGGTGGCAATGGTTCTAGGCTTGATATATTGATTAGTTGAATAATAAGGTGTGTGAGAAAGGTACCCAAAAGTTGTTGGTTCTTACCCCAATTCTAAGCATCGCATTGGTTGGTTGTTGGGACGGTGCTACTTAGGGGAATAAAAGTGATCAGATGCCTACTTTTATCCCACCCTCTCGGACCAACGCTTTTCTAAGCTATTAGAGTGAGACCATGTAGACTATGCTCTGGAGAAGATGACTCGTAGGTGTGGGATTATAGGTTTTATCATGTGGTTCATGCATATATGACTCTGTGGCGCTCTTCAACCATAGTAATCCCTTTCTAGCACGTAACTGCAAGAGGATTTGGAGGCTAAGGGCTCCTTTAAAGGTAAGGATCCCGAGGTGGCCTATCGGGTGACAAAGACTGGTGACCATGATGAAAGAGAATATAGGCCCTGCCCAAGACACAGACCTGAATTGTCCTCTCAGGGGAAGGGGGGAACATAGGGCATTAATCTCATGTGCTTCCAATTGATCCAACAAATGTAGAATGAGGTGAGGATTACACATATCGAATGCTTATCATGTGACAGATTATGTGCTTCTTTCAAGGGAGATTATATACCTTCCAACTCATTCAAAGTAGTAATGATTGGAGAGACGGAGGTCGCTTGCGACTGTTTAGGCAGCTTGATGCAACAAAATGAGATTGTCTTCATAGTAACCATGCCATACAACTGAAACATGATCTTTGTGAGCAAAACTTTATGAACTTTTAGGGTATCCTTAAGAGGCTAGTTGTTTTTACATGATTATATAATCCCTTATATGCATGTCTTTAGGCATTGGCCATTGGAAGTTCTAATGAAGTGAATAATTGTCCCTTGGAATTTCAATATAAAAGATGTAGCTATTAAAGTCACTTTGGTGCCAAAATAAAACAACATGAGAGACGCACATAAAGTGTTTGGTCCGAGAACAATCCAATGATGTGTTGAGTGGAAAGTAAGAGAAGTTGGATGGTGAGCCTTGCAAGAAATGATAATGATGGCACAGAGGCATTGGAAAGAAACCAAGTACATCAGTCTCTAGGATGTAAGTGCTTGAATTACCCAAAAAAATTAAGGACCGCGTGTTACGTAAGAAAAGCCATGTTTCTATCTTTGGCAGCGTGGCTTGATTCATGTGTTATAGAATAGCCATTAAACATCACATAACTATATCAGTGTCAATATAGCACAACTTGATATGTCACCCAGCTTAAAGTCGATCAAAAAATGAAGGAATTCTAGCATGCAGATTATAAGCACCCCCCCCCCCAAACGATGATAGTAAACCACATAGAAGTCTATTGATAGCAGGAAGTTCAAAATTGTGACAAAAGAAACCGAGAAAATCTATAGAATAATAAGTACCTGGGCTTGTTTGGCAGCACCTTGAAGTGCAGCTTCCATCATTTTCATCTCCTTATTGACCTTCTGCAATTTAGCAGCATAATCAATCGATTCTTCTGCAAGCTTACCAAACTTGATTGGGGGATCTCCACCGGTAGATTCTGAATCATTTGTCTCCGACTCTGTTGCTGATTGAATGGAAGAATCGGATATACGATTCGAAGACTCGGAGGGAAAATCCTCATTTTCTGCTACAACAGGAAGAGTGTGAAGGTCGGTCTTGGATACTTCATTGGACATGTGTTCCATCAAAGGGGCACTTGAAGTCAAATACTCTGTGTTGCTATCAGAATTTAATTGGGTGCTCTCATTAAGTGTATTCTCATGCTCAGGAGATGTCTCCCCAAAATATTCTTTTGCTTCTGCTTCCGAATTTCCCTGGCTTATTTGATGGTCACTCACAATAGGTGCAGCATCTGGAGAAGGGACAGAGACATTTTCGGATGATCTTAGCATATCCAAGTTTGAGACTGCGGGTTCTTCTGAATGTGTCTCTCTGTCAAATCCCATCTCCGCATCATCATATTGTTTGGGTAAACTTTCCGACTTGTCAGATTCTGGGCTCCCACCAATTGAGAGGGTGCTTTCTGCTTGCATGGCCAGTACAGCTACATCTTCATGGAGTCCAACATGTCCATCAGATACAGAATTGAGTTCTTGATGAACAGACTCTTCCTCCTGATCAATCGCTTTAGCATCAGACTCCAAATCATTGGCAGCAATTACATCGAAGGCTGGCATATCTGAGTCTTTGGCTGATGGAGCATCTTTTTCCTCTACAAATTTTTTTTCCACAGATTCCACACTATCTGAGAGCTCTGAAGTATTTGTTTCTCCACTTTTATGTCCCACAAAGGACATAACAGGTTCAAAAAGTGAAATTCTATCTGATGCTGATTGCCATATTCCAGAAGCTAATAAACAATTAATAAAAAAAAACTCAGAAACACATGACAAACAGGATTTCAAAATTACAAAAGTCATACAAAACTGAAATAACTTCACAGTATTGTTGTGGAAATTTAATGATCCTTTTTATAACAAAAAAATCATCATCAAAAAAGACATGACCAACTAAATGAATGATATTTGATGCTGTAGCCATGCTTCAGGGCAGGACAGGAGCCATTATTCTCTGCACGCAAATTGTGCAGCTGCATGACAATCATGATTCACAATGAATTTGGATATATCGCCATAACAATAATCCCACAAGAAAAACTCACGAAAGTGGGGTATAGGTTATGAGAGGCAAGGATAACAAGTAGAAAAGTAGCACTTACGCATTTTGGTTGATTACTCTCGGTTCAATAGGGTCCAACGACAGTTAAATCAACATAGCTAAAAATTATAACAGTTTTATCTTATGCATATATTTTACTTCTATAAATAATATGTTAAGTAATGCTGACAAGAATAGCTTTAGAGTACAAAAGCTAATCACATAATAAATTATACAGCTGCCTGAATTAATATTCATAAAGCGTTACGGGATGAGGTGTGGATTATAGAGGCAAGGTAACGACTTAAAATTGACTTGCTTTGGGTTAATTGGGATGAATACCCCATAAGTTCCCAGACCACTACTCCTTGATAATGCTTTCAGTCTTAAGCCTGGATTTTTTATTAGATGAATAGCACTTCAGTCAATTCTGGCAAATTAGCCTCAACGACAAAAGCTAAATTACTACACACAACTTTTACAGTAGCAAGGCAATCAAGATTCACAATGAATTAAAACGAAGCACCATAAAAATAGTTCCACGAAGAGAACTCACAGGGTGAAGTTGGAATGCAAGCGGCAGGGAAACCTGGATTATAACTAGGACTTCAGCATTTTGGATTATTGGCTCGGGATCAGACGGGGGCAAAAATCCAATAAGTTGTTATGGACAATACTACTTGCTAACAATTTTGACTAGTGCCCGGATATTCTTAAAAGTAAATAAACTCTTTATTAGATTCCCACAAAATTAGGTGCAGAAGGAAGAAGCTAATTACTGCGCATAGACTATACAGAAGCAGTATTTATCATGAATTGAGATGAAGCACCATAAAAATAGTCCCACAAGGAAAACTCGCAAAGTGAGGTGTGGATTATAAGAGAAAGTGCAACTACTTGACAACTATGACACACATTTGGGTGTTACTTGGGTTTAATTGCATCCAAAACTCAATAAGATGTCATGGCGAAATATCCTTGATAGCCATATAATGTTGGATGGGGACTTTTTGCTTTAGTAACAGTACTTTCTCTGACTCCCACCGGAAAAAACTTTAAAACACATAAACAAATCAGCATGCAAATTATACAGCTGCATGACGATCACAATTCATGAATGAATTAGAGGAACTTGCATAATTCCAAGCATTGCATCCATAAGCATGACCGGTGCACCCATCAAGTTTAGACAAAATCACAATGCCTAGACTACAAAAGCTTCAATATAGTTCACATTTTACAATGGCGCAGAGGCATATTCCCAGAATTCGCGAAGTTTAAAGTTTGAATGATGCTTCTTGGTAGTTGGAACCTCCACTGACATGAGATGAGATTGAAATTCTCGAATATTGAGCAGAAAGAATGACTGTACGGGCGGTCGGCAAATTTTATAGCATGGCACGCTTTAAGGTAAAGCCTCAAAGATTGAACAGAACACTTTTGACTCACAGGATCAAAACTAAATAAATAAATATCAAAAAGAACATCGTTACCTTCGCCAGAAGACTCCGGATTCGACTCCAACCCGAGGGCGCTGTCGAAATTCTTCTCGATGTTCTTCACGCTCTCGCTCAGCTTCGTCACGGCGCCGGCGAGATCGGGGAAACCCCCGAGGGAGACCCGTCCCAACCACGCCATTCCCGACCTCCGTCCACTCCAATTTCAAATCTTTACGCCTTCCCCCATCTCCCCGCGCTCCAAATCGCGCAAATCAACCCCGCGAGATCCCGAGAACGCAACCGAATCCGCGGAGATCTGGATGGGGGAACCCACCTGGACGCCTGGATTCGTGATCGGGGACGCGGATCTGAGGAGATTTTGGACGAGGTGACGACGAAGTGGAGATGATGGGATTGTGGGTGCGTGGGAGTCTGTGTGTGTTGCTGAGCGCGCGAGAAAGGAGCTCGAATTTCCCCTCGGTTCCTGCGAGTGGGCCACGCCACGATGTCGCTTTCGGCGCGGTGTTCTTAGCCGATAGATACGTTATGGTTCGGTTTGGTTGCAAGGTTGGGTTGGCCAGGACCCGCGGAGATATGCACCATCTTTGGTTGATGGGTTGGACTGCGTTAGGTTAGGCTATACTGGTATACCCTCCTTCCAGTCCCCCTCCAACCCTTTCAATTCTCCTCACAGTTTATTGTTCACAGAGGTACAGTTTACTATTCACAGAGATACCCCAACCCAACCCAATCCAACCCAGCAACCAAAATTTCAATTTGTGGTTTTTGACAACCGTACCCTTTGAGACTATGGCCGGGCCCTACATGCCCAAGCCCAGGCCCATTTATGTTTGTGGTCTCTGGGCCGAGCCTAGGTCCAGTAATTTTTTTTTTGAAGGCTCAGGCCCAAGCCCAGCCCAATTATAACGGGTCGGGTCTGGGCTGGACCGGCCCATAATGTCTCAAAAATTAATTGGGCTTGGACCGGCCCAAAACTTATGAGTCAAGATTTGGTGGGCCCGTAAACTTGTGAACCCTCATTTGGTTATTTTGATTGTAATCTTTGTTATGAAGTATTTATTAGTTATTTAGGTCTTTATTATTTAGTTATCCTACTGTTTTGCATGGATTTGGTCATATATATGATTCTACAGTATCTAATGGAAAGAGTTTCATGGAGATATTATAGAAACATGTGCAAATAATAGTAAACAAAACAGATTGAAAATGTACCTCAAGTGGATTAATTTGTCGACGTCGTCAACTCCCTCATTAAATCTAGATGAATATATCAAAGTGAGAGATCAAAGTCTAGACACATATGGGCTATATGTGGGCCAGGCTATCGGGCCTAATGGGCCTAATTTTGGACTTCTATGTGGGTCGGGCTATCGGGCCTAACGGGCTGGGCCGGACTAGGCCCGAGCCCGACCTAATTATAAAATGGGCCTACATCTTTGGCCCAAGCCCGGCCCATAAATAATTTGGGCTCTGACTGGGCCGGGCTTCGGGTCGGGTTGGGCCAGCCCAGTCCAATGCTCATCCCTGCTATGCCATTACATATGCCTCTACCTTTATTCTTTTCAATAACACTGGTGAGTTCACAAGATTCTCCTTCTGGTAAGATAAATTAGGGGCATGCCTGTGATAAAATAAGGATAAAATTAGAATCTCATAGATCACTTCCCACACCGTCCTCACTGGCAACCAACCTTTCCCCACAACTCATATCGCTCTCTCGACACTAGGTTCGAACTACAAGACCTAGTCAAACATGTGTACAATGTGCTTAGCTCGTAGGTGGGGCCTCACTCACAGACAGGGAAGATTATCCCACCCAGACGGAATTCCCAACTGCATTCCCTCTGCATCCCCGGGAAAAACGATTAGAAAGGTTAATCCATGCCCACTCAAACAACATACAGACAACTGAATAGTTGTCGCATTCTCCCCCATCATCTTCCATCTTTGCTCATTATCAGACGATTACTTATTCACAAACCGGCTAATAGTTTCATTTCCGGAAACCCCTTTTCACTCCGCTTAGCTCTATCCTCCTTCTAGGGGTATTTTAGTGAGAGGTTCTATAAGAACTGGGCGATCATGTTTGACCAAGTGAGCTTTGTAAGAAAATACGAGGCACAAGTGTTATTACAAAAAAGGTAAGGATATAAATAAAAGGAAGTTGGGAGTCTACACGTGGATATAGGTACACCCGACCTTTTTCGTTATTTTTTATTTTGTTGAAGGAAACCTTATGGGGATTTGCATAATATATATAGAGGAGAATATGTGTGTTTCATGTTTCATACAAAACAAACATTCCTAACAGGTTCATCTAGAAGGGTCAATTTCAACCGTTCTGGAAATCTTTAAAATTTAGTAGAAGGGTCAATTGGACAGAAGTTCTGAATTAAGTTGAATTTGGAATGACACCATGGTGATATATGGTGATCTAATTCATTCAAGATTTTATTTAAAAAAATAAAAAATAATGAAAAAAGAGCTGACTGTAAGTATTACCTACACCACAGGGGTGTACGCTTCCTTTTTCCTTAATATAATTGCAGAATCTCCAAGGCAAGTGTAAAACCCAGCTAATTGTCGTCACTCTTGTGAAAAAATAGTGGCAAAATACACCCCAACAAAAGAGATATATATGTGGTTCAACAAATAGTTCTTAATAAGTTTTGAACTATATGTAGTAGAATTTTATACTTTTTCCAATCGGATATGATATTGGTTATCTTATACACATACTTAAGCTTATAGACAAATTGTTAGAACAAATTCGTATACCTATGGTTAAAGATGTGTTTGTTAGTGTTAAATTCACCCTAAATGTGTGCCTTGACGATGATACATAAAATACATGTGGACATTGGGTTCCAACGAGTTGAGTAGCATACAAGTAATTATTTAAAGGTTGGGGAATACATGAGTCCATGACCAAGCTTCGAAAGCAAATTTATTATTTATATATTGTGCACCAATCTATATTGTCAAAATGTAAAAAGTCGTATATATCGGGTAAAATGTGTATGCTCTCAAGGGAGAGTCAACTTGACTATTCTCATCCTTACTTTTTTTTATTTCTTAAGGTATTTTCTGAAAACATCCGTGGGTTTTAGATCACTATACGACACCATTTTTCATTCAATTTTCATGTAGAACAGAAGTTCATAAGCCATCCATCAAGACTGTCAATTCTAACGGTTTCAGAATTAATGAAATTGACCCTTGTTAGACGGATGGTGTGGAATGTCTATTTTACACGAATTTTGAATGACGTCTTGACATTTAGTGGACTAAATGTCCCTAAATATTTTTAGAATGTACATTACAAAATGGGGGAAAATAGGGATATTTACACCCACAATCCTGAAAATTTTCGTAATTACAATCATAATCATGGATAATCATGAATTACACCCAAGACCTTGAATAAATTCTTCGTTTTACACCCATGACCTTTTGTTATTTAGTTCATTAACTCAACCATGTGACTGAGTTGATCTAACCAATCCATATCTAATGACTAAGAATAACCCAAATTTGAAAAAAAAAGAAAAAGAAAAATATCCCACTCCTTCCTCTTCCAGCCTCAGCCCCCCCTCCCCTCCGCTCACGCAAACCACCTCCTCCTACCCCTCCCTCCGCTGCCCCAACATCCCTACTGCACCCTGACGCCATCGACGAACCTACATGTGTACATGATGGCCTTGGAGATCGTGATGACGAGGATTGCAGTGTGGGAGGAACCTTACTCCTACCATGCAAAACACCATACACGCCACTTGTGTGGTTCCTCGACCATCCCGCGAGCAAGGATGCGTACCACAGAGATGGAGGAAGGGGAGGAGGGCGGGGGGTTGGGCTGGAGGAAGGGGAAGATGAGGAGCTCGGTGTGCAGGGTGCATGGGGGCGGTTTGAGGAAGGGGAAGAGCTCGATGTGCGGGAGGAGGGGGTTAGGGGGGCTGAAGGAAGGGGAGGAGGTCGGCATGTAGGGGGTGGAGGAAGGCGAGGAGCTCAGCACGCAGAGACGAGGCTGGCTGGAGGAAGGGGAGCAGGAGGAGCTCGGCGTGCGGGAGGGGGGCTACCTGGATGAAGGGGAGGAGGTCGGCAGCGGGATGGCAGGGCTAGTTGGAGGAAGAAGAGCAGGAGGAGCTCAGTGCGAGCTGGAGGGGAGGGGAGAGGGCTGCCTAGAGTGGTTTATGGTAATTTAATTTTGTGGTTTGCATGTTTTAAAATTTAAAACATCAAAATAAAGACTTTCGTATTTTTATTTTAATTATATTCATACTATTTTCAAAATTTCTAAAAAAATTATATTAGCATGCATACGTCTCATATTTCATCATGCATTTTTTGTTTTGAAAAATATTGCATTTTTTAAATCTAAAATTAAAAAATATTGCACAAATTTCATAATCCATAATTAATTTTCTAGAAATCTATAGATCCCAAAAAATGTGCTTCGAAAACCTTAAAGAAAGATTTGTCTCGGAAAAATAAAGTTGGCATTTTTAGGGCCAACACAACATTTTCTGTTTTCTAAGTTAGATTTTTTCCCTTTAGATTTAAAATTTTTATTTTTGATGTTTTATTGTAACCTTATTACCATATTTGAAAAAACTCAAAACATCACACAAATTTAAGAAACCTAGAAAGATTCATTTCCCTAATTTTTGTATTTATACCACCTTTTAAAATAACTAAACTCCCATTTATGTCATCTTTAATATATACATATCACACTTTTTGTTGTATTTTTCTTTTAATCTATTAAAAATCAGCTAAAATTTGCATATTAACTTTAAAAAAATAAAAATATAAGAAAAATAATATTTAAACAAATATTAAAAATCCAAAACCACTCAAATTCATATCGCATTTCATTAATCGCATTCACTACACTTCATTTCATTTGTCTTCATAATTTCACATTGCATTTTGCATCGCACCCAATTAATTCATGTCAACACTAAAAAAATCACTACCTCTTTGAATTCGACCTTAGGAGTTGTCCTAGTAAATAGGCATACACCACATGTATAATTCGTGCTCCTTTGCAGTATTTTTGATCTAACACTCTTTATACGTTGATACGACAAATCGACAAAATTAAATATGGAAGAAAGCGAGTTTTAAAGAATGTAAGTAGAATGTTGCTTGAAACTCACGCTCTTATTGAGAATGGAGATAACATGGATCGCCATATCAAATTCCATGTATAACTTGAGTGCTGAGAATGAAGTGAATTAATTTATTTTATCTAACTAAATATTAAGAAGTATTGTAAACAAATTGATAAAATAAAATATAAATAGTTACATCTCAAGGCTTCTAAACACAGAGCGAGTAACCACGCTTTTCTGATATACATTAATGAAGTTCTTATGGAAGGTCGTATCGATATCGATATCGTTTCGATATCGTATCGATACGATATTTCGACGATATATCGACGATATATCGTCGATATATCTTCCATATCGATGAGCTTTTATGAAGAAAATGCCTGAAAATCGGGATATATCGCCATATCGATATATTTTCTTCCATACAGTCCTTACTATTTACCAAAGAAGAACCCAACATCATGTTTTACTCTTCTAGAAGAATCTTTAAAAGCCGAAAATAAATCATCCTACTCGGGTTGGACTTTGGTAATTAAGGATGTCTGTCTGGCATCATTCTTTGAGTAAGAAATCAAAATGGTCATCTTTCTTAGTAGAGATAGAGCTCTGATGTCTAATGTATTCTCTATTAACTTCTACCAAGACAGCTGCAATATTATAAGTATTCTTTTTCAACAACTTTCCACTCTTTCTTTCTAACCAGAAGAGTTGTGAGGAGTCCTGATCCCATTTGCGAACTTAATTATGCATCCATTACAGGTGTTCCTAATTAGAATAATGCCCTAAAGATCGAGAGCTACCATCTATCAGCCTCACTAATAGTAATAGTAACATGAGAATAAATTTTAAAGCAATTGATAATCGTCTGACGCTTGTAATTGTTGCAGTGTTACTCATGAATTTTCATGTGTGCTTTAAGAAAAGATTTGTTCAAGATTGTATGGCTTAGCTACTGAAATAATAGCATATTGGGAACTGCATAAGATTAAAAAAGTTATTATCAAAATCACATTTTGTTAGACTTTCAACTCGATGGATTGGATCTTTCTACGTAATGCCATTAATTGGTTTGCTTTTGATGTTGCCTTCATCAATTGGATCAAGTGAATCCATACTGCCTTTAGAGGTCGTTCAGTTGGGGGTTACCGTCCAGAAGGGTTTACCTTTCAAAACCTATATCTCTAATCCTCTAATGGAGCCCACTCTCTCTCCATCAAAAAAATATATATATTATAGCATCATATCATCTAAAAATCATAAAAATTCAACTTCTATTCACTATTCTAAAGCTCAATACAATCACATCACAACAACTATCCACTTTTTCAAATTCCAATATAATTATATCACAATAAATACCCACTTTTCAAATTTCGATACAATCACATCACACAAACCCTCCCAACTCTAAACCCATCAACCAAACACCAAAACACAAAAACGGGTTACCCTCCTCCAGATAACCCACGAACCAAAACACGCTCTTAGGCCCTATTTTGGCAAGGGGGTTAAACTCCCCTTTGGGGAGTTTACCCCCCTTAACCCACTCCCCCTATAGGAGGTGCAAGATAGGAGCGAATGAAATGGAAGTGAGCAGGGGCCGAGGAAAGAGAATGTGAAATAAATAACCCGTAGTAGCCCCGCCCCCTCTCTTCTATATTAATTACTCACTCCGGGAAAGGGAGAAGCAATCCGCCAGCCCTTTGAAACCTCGACCGTAGGGTATAACAAGGACCATCGAGAAAGTGCAAATGGCATGCTTCCTTTTGTTCCAAGCTTCCTCTTTCCTCCCCCTTCGGGAAGGCCAAGCAGCAGCTAGAGCTGTTTAACGAGAATAAGGCACCTCTCTTTCCCCTTTTATATAGTTTCTTCCATTTTATATGTATTTTAGATCTCAAAGTTTCAGTTCCTCGATTAGGCTTTAGGAAGGCAAGGAAAGCAAATGAGAAATAGATAGATAGTGAGAGGTGACTCATTCCCCGCTACTATTAGTTGCCTTAGGGGATCGGGGAAGTTGACTCATTCCCCGCTACTATTAGTTGGAGAGGAAGAGTAGACTCCACATGAAAGAGAATGTATAGATTTTGAGGCACTGAAGGAGGGGATTAAAGGGTTAACCCCCTAGTCGAACGGAGTCTTAGTTAGAGGTAATAACTAGGATCCTGCTAGTTACAATATCTCATCTCTTTTTTTCCCAATATCTATATGATTATTCTTCATTTTATCGATTCACACCCATAGAAATAAGCTTATCGAGCTCTATTCTTTCAAAAATCTTGAGATAGTTATTTCAAACTTCTATTTTGCGGATGAGCTCCTAATTTTTAGTGAGGATGATGTGGTCTCTATTACCAATATTTGCAGGATTCTAGAGATTCTTTCTCATCTCTTTGACTTTGAGGTTATTATATCAAGTTGAGCTTCCTCGTGATCTCTAGTGACTACATTAGTACTTTCACTCATTTGTGTTTTTTTAAAGGGGTCCTAACCTATTAATTATTGGGTAAATTACAATTTGAGTTCCTATCTATGGGTCCCATCCCATAATGGATCCCGATCTTTAAATTGTAACGATTCGGGTCCCAAATTCATTTAGGAAATGGAAATTTTGGAGTTTATGACGAATATGCCCTTGTTGGGAAGGGAATGGGGGTTGGGTTCCAACTTTTAAACAAGGGCATACTAGTCATTAGCCCCAAAAAGTTCCTTACATTAATGGTTCTGGGACCTGAATCGTTACAATTTAAAGATCAGGACACATTCTGGGATCGGACCGATAGATGGGGACCCAAATTGTAATTTACACTTAATTATTTGGATAATGGGCTCAGTGGGAAGAGTCTGTCTCTAAACTTCATCACTCAAAATCTATATTGAAGGGATATATAAATAAATATACATGGTGATATTTTTCAAAAAACATAAAAAATGTGGATAAATGGGGCGGAGGCAGCCACAACTATGTTGAGGGCAGCCCCATATAACCCTACTAAAATAGAATTGATATTATGAGACGAATTTCAAACTTAATGAAATCAGATGATAAAAATATCCTTTTGAATAAGATTTTGATGCAACCGTCCGATTGAGATCCAATGGATCCGATCGATGTCTCACCACGAATGTGTTTGGATCCCACCTCATTTAAAAAGGTCCTTATTTATATTCGGGTTTAAAGTACTCGTAAAGCAAATCTCAAACATATACCAATAATCGCACATGGATAGTAAAATTAAAATCCAAACCCAATCAAATGTATATGGGACAAGTTTCTAGTCCTTAACTGAGATGAATTCGGCAATCGGCATGATACCCAATAGTTAGACTCAATCGACATCGGAGCATAGCATAGATGTAAAATACCTTGTATTAAAACCATATTCGTGTAACGTTTTGCTGATAGCATAAAACTTAGGAACTTATCAGTACATTTCCAAACAAAGGGCAAGGATTCGAGGGGAGCGGATCCTCTGCTGTGCAACAGGGATCTGCTGCAACTTGGGAATGAATCCGAGCCGCTCGATCGAGATCGAACGATTCGCATTAAAGAGTTTTGTGGGTCCTTACCGTGCGAATCGCAAGATCTAGATCGAGCGGCTCGGATTCATCCCCGATTACAGCAGTTCCGTGCTGCCCAGTAATGGCCACGGATTCATCCCCGATTACAGCAGTTCCGTGCTGCCCAGCAGAGGATCCGCTTCCGGGTTCGACGAAGCTCACGTTGCAAGTAATGGCCACGTGAATAGGCGTCGAAAGAGGTGCCTCCAACTCCACCTTTCAGTCCAAAGCACTAGACACAATTAAATAGTGACTTGTAGCAGTTTTTCCAATGAGAGTCACGCCTCAATTAATTTGTAATTACACTCGTTCCTCTATTATCTTACAAAATTAATAATAGTATTCTTCTGGTATTACACTTGTGCCCAAATATTACGTTAATGGAAATGCGGATTTTTTTAAAAAAGTAGAGCAGTGTCTCTACCACTTTAAAAACTAGGATTCAAATCCCAATATTCATGCTTACATTTTTTTAAAAAAAAGTTTATTTTGATTTGATCGCAATTTCATTTAGCACAATGGTTGGAAACACTCAACAAAAAAACATCGTTTCCTTATAAACTTTGCGATTTTTACAGTATCGCCGCAAAAGGTGTATTTATATTTATACGCCTACCCTTTTCCATTTTTTAATCGTGATTACTCATGTTTTCATTATTATCCGATCAATCTTTTTAAACCATCCTTTGGGATTTAAAGAAAAGGTAGACTTTGTAAAATTTAAAAGTTTTACAGGAATCATAGCATGAATATGAAAAAAGCAGGTTAGATACGCAAACATAAAAATCCCATAGTCCTTCCCGATACTACCTTGTGCATATTATATAAGGATTCCACGATCCTGATAAATATTGTGTGTTGTACTTGAAATATCAAGTGTAATATTGTGGGTATCTGATTCAAGATTAGTTTGAATCTTGTTTGGCATGAAATAATCCTAGTTGGTCATGTTCACATTTGTTCCAGAGTATACTTAAGCAATGTCATTTTTACACCATAACCCTAAATTTTTATCCAGTTTCTTTTTACATTATGACTCTTATTACCTTACTCTATGTAACACATATGCTGATGTCCAAAGGTTGTGGTGTATAACAAAGAACAATAGAGGTACATATACCAATGTCCAAAGGTTGTGGTATATGACAAAGATCATTAGAGGTTATGTGTAATTGAACAGGAATTTAGGGGGTCATGACGCAAAACCCCACAATATTATACACATGTGATTTAATTATACCCACATCATCCATATTAGCTTAAACTCTACTCATAACGCCCGTCAAAGCCTCCTCCTTGATTGCAACAACAACAAGCCCACCATGAGGACACAGAGCTCCATCCCAAGATGCCCACCTCTCAAATGGGTCCTCCTCCTCTTCTCCATCCTTTTCACCTTCATGGCGCTCCTCCTCGCCTTCCATTCCCTCCCCATGGACCCCTTCTCCTCCTTCACCGGCCTCCTTCGTGCATCCCACCGACACCGAGCGCATCGTCGCCGCCATCGTGGACAAGATCGAGCGCGAGATAACGTGGCTTAAAGATCCATCGATCTCCATCTCACCGCTGAGGTACAAGGCCTTCCTGGTGGAGATGCTGGGTTTGGTGGAGTCCCTCGTGCCGAGGGCCGACAACCAAGAGCAGGCAGGATTACGCGGAGCGAGAGGAAGCGTTGGAGGAGGAGGAGATCATGGGAGATGAGAGGGTGTTCATGGTGGAGGAGATGAGGAAGTACCTGAAGGTGAGGGCGAGCAGACTGGGGAGGAGCAACTTCATGGGGGCGAACGGGACGTACACTAGCGTGGGGCACCGGTGCTCTCGATGAGGGAGGAGGTGGAGGAGTACATGGACTACGAAGAGGGGGACTACTGCAACGATGACTGGAGGTTGGCGCAGAGGCTCATGGTGCATGGCTGCGATCCACTCCCACGGAGAAGGTCAGCGATCTCGGTATCTAGCTTGCCACAATTTGGAATTGGTATGATTTGGTTGGGCTGCAGTAACTGCACGAGCAGCTCTATCTTGATCGAGCCGTCTATGAATTCGCACGGTAGAGGCCACCAAAAGTGTGAATTCATGCATACCGCTTGATCCCGCTCGATCAACATTGATCGGCTCGTGCTGTTACTGCATTACCGCAAACGATCCCCTCTAGATTTGGGCTCGGGGATCTGCGGTAAACCGTGAGAAGGATTGAGTCGCTCGATCAAGATCAAACAGTTCGCACGGCAAGAATTCGCAAAAACTCAGATTTCGTGAGAACACCTCCTCGTGGTTTAATGTTGATCCATGCGATAATGCTGAGGATCCGCTCGCTTAATATAACAATGTGGAGCTGCTCGATCACGTACACGGATTCTCACGTACACGGATTCTCGATTTTGTTGAGTATTTCCGTGTGCACCGTTCATTCGGATCGAGGAGAAGGATCGTCTGTTGTAGCAAGGGTTGCAGCAGACTCTGTTGTACGTCCGGGAGCCCTCTCAATCTTGATCGAGCAGTTTCCACGAATTCATATGATCCGGGGTCCCCAAAAAGTATGAATTCATGGGAACCACTCGATCAAGATCGAGCGGCTCCCGGACGTGCAACAGCATCTGCTGCAGCCCTTGCTAAAACAGACGATCCTTCTCCTCAAATCAAACATCCCTCTACTGTTACAACAGAGGATCCACAGCCAGATGAGATTCCCCATCCACCTCCATATCAATTTTATAGAGATTTTGATCTTCGTATACGTATCTATATTAAAAGTTAATACGGATACAAATATTGATATCATAATACAACAAAAATGACCTTAGGGTAACAGATAATTTAACATTCGTCGTCATATCTCCGTAGTCTTATACGCAACAAAGAATACTGTTCATTACTTGATTCTTTTAACTTTGCAAGGATTATTGTATTCGTTGCTATGTTCCTAACAACGAATCATATGACAACGATGATGTTTTCTTCTAATCAATATTAAGTCTAGCAACAATTAAACAAATTTTAGTGAGCAAGTCAACGGATAAAATCATTATGATATAGATCTTTGGCAATGAGTAAACATTTGTTGCTAATTATGAGGAGTAAAGCTAATTTTGCAATGAATCATATTTGTTATATGTTTTCACATCGGATAATATGTCAATGACTATTCATATGTCATAAGTATTTTTTCTAGTTCAATTTGATATATGTAAATTTATGTAGAGGACGGGGAGGCTGCTCCATGGAGCTGCTAAGATGGTGATGAATCCCGTACTAATCATGCTAAAATTGGTCAATTAGGATATATATCCAAAATCTATTTACATTTAATCATTAATAGAGCATCATTAGCATACATACATATGTAGATAATTTACTTTTCATTATGCATGATTGTATTAAAAATCCCAAGTGTATATTGGCCCAAAAAGCAGCCAACTTCCACAATTTTTAATTCATTCATCCAAACTCCGGTTGACCCCAAACCACCTTCACTGTGTAGATATTACTAACATGAATAGAAAAAATACAAAAAAAAATATTAAATCAAATAACTGCCAAATAATCCCAAAGTCTAATTTCACATCTAACGGACTAAAACGCGCATATCTCATACAATGTTTGATTTTGGTCTACTCACTTTTAAAGTACTCCATTTTCAAATACCTTCGAAACAAGATCAATTTCGTAAAATTTAGAGGTCATATGTGAAAGTTGGATTTTGTGGCCTCTTTTACGCACGTTAGCTTTTTGCTGTTTTTAACTTGACTTTTTATGTACATTCCTTTTTAATTTTATTTTCTTCTTTATTTATGTTCTTTGATGAAGTTTTATAAAACGGCATAAAAATCCAAATCAAGACTGAAATCAAAAAAACTGACTGTGTCTGAGTGTCCTTTGTGAGTTTGTACAAAAATCTCGTATTTCATACTCCTATTTTATTTCTCTATTATCCTATTTATTAAAAATATAAAAAATTAAATTAGTGTGTGATTAATTTTCTTATATTTTGTCATATTTTTTATCCTCTTTTTAAAACCATCAAAAATACAAAATCCCAAAAAGTCGGTTTTCTATATACATGGATACCACACAAAAATATTATTTTGTACAGACGACCTCTGTTGCTCTTGATTTCTTTATGAAAATTGTAGATCTCGTCGAGACGAACCCTTTTCGTGAAGAATTTTTTTTGATTCTAGGTGTTCTTCTATTTTTCTTCTTATTTATTTTTTGATTTTTTGTGGTGACAGGTGGCATCCCTTAGGCATGCCACGTGGCACCCCATTCCTTTTTCTCTCCAAGCTACCCTCTGTTCACGTGCCTAGCACGTGATCCTCCTTCATCTCTACCAACACCCAACGCAAGCAGCAATCGTTTCTCCTCCTCCTCTCGTAACAGTTGTCGTCCCCCTCCCCTTCCCTCGCCCCTCATCCCGACCGTTGCGACCCCCCACCCCCTTGCGCGTAAAGCCCCCCCCTCGCCGTTACAACCTATGGCCATTACCCAAGCTTCCACCACCTTTATATAGCTCTCACCTCGTCGGTCGTCTTCTTCATCCGCCATACCCCTGACGGCCGGTGACAGCAGCCTTATTGGCGTGATCCAGAGGCTCACCCTCCTCTGTGTTGCTCCAATCAACCACATCTTAGCCGTGGCCCTGCCCCACGGCTGATGCAATCACCTGGAAGCGAGCTTTTGCTCCTCTAACTTCTGGCGAAACTCCCCCCTTCGACCTTCTTCCTGTTCGTTACTCCACCACCTCACAACAGCCTCACCACCGTGGAGAGCCCCTCCGTGCCACCTCCGCGCTCAGACACAACATCTGGTAACGCCGCCATCATGTTGACCATTCATCCGCCATCCTCGCGTACCTCATCATTGCACCCCCCTCATCACTCTACGCCCTCATCCATGCCGTTCAAACCTCACCTGTGACCGCCACCTTCGCCTATAAAAGTCCCTCCTCCACCACACTTCCAACCCATCCACCAATTCCAGGGGCTTCAGCCCAGCCTCCTATGCCCTTCGGTGACAGCGGAGTGGCTAGATGTCGAGGCGATAATGACCCCAGTCCCGGTGTGATCCATGGCTGACTGCCGTGTATGCTCCACCCTCCGGTAGATGCACAAGCCTCGCGACCACCGCTCCCGTTGCTCCCATGGCCTCCACTATCCTCACAACACTCACGCACACCGCACGCTTCGGCTATTTTAACATCTGCAGGTCCATATTCTCCGGATCTCCCGTCTCCCAACAGTCTCTATGTAAAAATGTTATATTTTCTATACGTATCCATTTTATTCTTGTATTTCACAGTGGATGTCATATTCATTGCGATTTTGTTCTTAATGGTTTATTTAGATGATTATCTGTTGATTTTTCATTAAAGTTCGTTCTCATCATCACTAATTTTACAACGACGGAATAAAAATCTTAAAAAAAATAAACGCAGAACGAATTGTTGGATGATTCATGGGTTGATAGAAAATATAAGACATTAATTACGAATTCCAATAATTAAAGATAAATTTAATCAGAAATTATATGTCTTGTTATAAATTGAGCACTAAAGTTATAACAAGTAACAACCGGCCACTAAATTACTCGCCAATATGTCTCCAATCTATGGTAGAGTCATTATCACCATTTAATTCTACTGCCATTATCTTTCACTCGAGAATACTTATTTGCTCCTTATCTATGATATTAAAGAGAAATAACAAAGAACGGGGGATTGCCTTCCGGGATTTCGTTTTTAGGTGGCTTATTCTCTCCCTTCTCTCCCTTTATTCTAGTAAAAAATATCATATTATCATGTCTTATCATTAAAAAAGTATAAGATAATTAGCAACCAATCATTCTCTCAAATTCTAATAAAAATCACATCACAAATATCCATTCTAACAACTACCACACATTTAAATCAAACAAACAACTTACACCTAAAAAAAGGTTATTCCTCTGCCAACTTACATCTCCATCCAAAGACAAGCATAGTTCTTATTTCAATTTATTTATTTTCTACCATGCTGCAACACACCATTACTAAGTTACTCTCGGACCTCTGTAATGTTGCGGGCTCTATGTCATAGAGGCGGAAGCAAATCCTCTGCTTTATTGAAAATTATAGATTAAATCTATAAATAATGCTCTCACTACAAGGAAAACAAGTTGTAGCTACAGAATTATATTTACGGATGTGGGATTTGTGGCCACGGAATTGGGCTCTGGCCACAACACGTCGTAGCCAGTAGCCGTAGTTACAAGTATCGTTGCGAAAATTCTCTAACCACAAATATGTCGTGGCCATTACAAGTGACCACAGAACTTGTCGTGGCCACAACTCTTGTATGAAGACTTTGACCACGGATTATAACTACGAGAAACTAGTGGCCGCAGAATTATCGTGGCCACAAGTTTCCGCAGCCACATTCCGTAGCCACAACTCATTTTTCTTGTAGTGTCTACAAGCTTATCAAATTTTCATTCAAATTGATCCAAATCTTTTTTAAATGGATTTTAAATTCCTTAAACATTGGCATTTTCTTTGATCATCAAGATGAAATAGCTACGAATGACTGATTTGGACAAAATAGGATGGATTTAGACAAAATTTGATGGATATGTAGGACATTATCCATAGATTCAATCCATATGAATAGAATTTTTAAAATGTTTTCTGCAAGACAGAGAGAAGAGACTACAGCATCCTGCTGTAGTTCTCATCAAAGAGAGGATCTCCTCATGAAGTCATACGTGCTAATCAGAACAAGATTAGAGAAGGTGTGGTAAAATCACAGTCATTTTAGAATAAACCCTAAGCTTCTCCAACCTCTTCACCAGGTGTTTCTCCAGATCTCCCAAGTTCTACACGAAGCCCCTCCCCCTCCCCCTCTCCCTCTGGTCGCTCCCCGACGACCGCAATGTCCGGTGGACGCATTACCGGTGCAAGTCATTCGCGTGCCTCGCCGCCAACACCACCGCCACCAAGGGCTTCTTCAAGTGCTCCGACTGCTTCAACCTCTCCCACCACGAGTCCCCGCGATGGCTCCACCCCGTCATCTCCGACCCTTCCACCAACTCCACCCCAGACTTCCTCATCCGCGACGTCATCAACCTGAAGCCAGGAGAGATCCGCATAGGCCTCGATTTCAGTGTCGGCACCGGCACCTTCGCCGCGCGCATGCGGGCACACAACGTCACAATAGTGACGGCGGCCCTCAATCTGGGGGCGCCGTTCTGCGAGATGATCGCGCTGAGGGGACTGGTGCCTATCTACGTGAGCGTGAACCAGAGGCTGCCGTTCTTCGACGGGACGCTGGACATGGTGCACACGACGAGGTTCCTGGACGGCTGGATCGACGAGGTGCTGCTGGAGTTCGTGTTGTACGACTGGGACCGGGTGCTGAGGCCCGGGGGGCTGCTGTGGGTTGACGACTTCTTCTGCATGGAGAGGGACCTCGAGAGGTACGTCGAGGCCTTCGAGGTGCTCAGGTACGTCAAGCGCATGTGGGTGGTGGTGCCCAAGACGGACAAGGGTGACGGGGAGGTGTTCCTTTCGGCTGTGCTCGAGAAGCCGCCGAGGCCCTTCTGAATCTCTGATGCAAATCCACAGCCGGAATGGACGGATCAGATCATCTGTTTTGGGCCATTCTAAAAAGGGTGATTCAATGGATTTTTACACTCGTGCCCTTTTGAATTTTTCCACGAACATTTGTCCCTCACTTTTTTTGTTATTACACTTATGCCCTTACATTATTATGGACAAGGTAGCGTGAATGAGCAAAAAAAATAGTGCTTACAATTTTTTTAAAACAAGAGATAAGGTGAACTAAACTTGTTCGTGGAATAAGGAAGGAAAATAGTTTTCTTAGAATTGAAGAGAACTCAAAATAAAGGACGAAATGCTCATATTTCTTAACAAAGAATATTTTTTGCACGGTATAGTTATACCAGAATAGGCTCATTCATCAACAAGCCCTTAAGGATATCTAGATATTTTCATATTCGATATTTGCTTGAATTCATTACATTAAAGTTCGATTCGGTTCGATAATAATTGAAATGAAATTAGGCACAAGTTTGGATTTGTTTATATATAAACAAATCAAATCTTATTAAAGTAGGTTTAATCAGGTTCCGCATGTTGAAAGTTCAATTAAATTTAACGTATGAGCGTATACATATACAGGGAAAATGGGGTCTCTCCCTTGCGAGGTAACTTGGCTCACACGTCTTATTTTTCTTATTTTTTTATTTTTTCGAAAAAATATTTCTGTGGATGTTCATAACTATGTCCTTATATTATATCATTTAAATTTTGTACGAAATAGATACCTCTACGACCTCCATCCTGACGAAGTCGATTTCAACAATTCTGCGACTGTTAAAAAATGTCTCTCTAGATGGAGGCAGTATTAAACTCTGTTTCGCATGAAACTTAAATAACATAATATAAAGATATAGTGATGAATTTTTACAGATTCATTTAAAAAATATAAAAGTAGAAAAAATGGAACAGGGAGAGCCAGGTTGACTTCCCACAGTGGGCATCCTTAATTTTACCTGTGTATGCATGTATGTATGTATGTTTGCATGCAGGAATGTACATAGGTATGGTTGAATGTATTCATGCATGTATTAGTGAAACTTATAAAGATTTGTTTACTGCTTACAAACTATTACACATGAAACTTCAATCAAGATTAGATGAGTCTAATAATCCATTCAAACCCGTTGAAACCTTAATCGGAACTTGATTGAGATGAAAATACCCAAAAGAGTATATAACATTAACCCATCGCAGTTATTCTCAAACAAACCTTAAACAATGCCAAAAATATGTATAAATTAAATCGACCTTTAACAAATCAAATCGGACCTTCACGAATTTGGACCTAACCGAACGGAACCTATGCAGTCGAATTCGGATAGGTTTGTTCAGGTTCGATTCATCCATTCACTCTATGATAAACCTTTTTTTTATAAAGTTTTTATTATAAACACGACCGAGTTCTATATAGGTATGTGTATAAACATGCGTACATATTACGGTCTATACCGGATTTCATATAGTTTTCTAGTTTCTAACGCAACAATTTAAAGTTGTTAAATACAACAATGATTATATTTTGCTGATGTACCTGTATCTGTCCACGAGGAAACTGTATGTATCAAGAGATATTTTGTTTGCCGTAAAATCAGCTGATGCGGAATCGTGTGCTTTGTACATTGAAGTAATTAATTTAAAATAATAATATGATTAAATTTGTTTTTCGAATAGTAATCTACTTATTTATTTCTCAAAACAAAAGCAATCTAATATGATTAAAAATATTTTCCAAATAGTAATCGGACTTATTAATTAGGTTAAAGAAAACGATGATTATATTTTTCAGATATTACTCTGTTATAAATAATTTTTTATTTTAATTGGGATATTTACACCCATAACCCTGAGTAATTTCATAATTACACATGAAACCCTCTATAATCACAATTTATCCAAGGGTCGTGGTTGTATAATCATCCATGGATCCAAGTATGGATCTTTCGGGCGCAGTTCGGTTGAGGAATACGTAAAAGGAAAAATGAAATATAAGACTTTACTTCTGTTTGGATGGAGGAAGAAGATAAAGGAGGGGCACAAAGGAATAAGTGGTAATTATTTGTTATTGTGTGTGTTCGATAGGATGGAGAGGAGAAGGAGAGATAATGAGCTTACGTTAGATAATGACTAGACCTGATTGAGGGCATGAGGACGAAGGCATCAAGGGAAGCGAGCAACACTACGAAACTGTGCAAAGAGTTAAGTGAACCTCACATCCTTTCTTACTAACTAGAAAGATTGCCCTTCAGGACATTCTAGCTATTGGACGAATTTTTCGAAGAAAAAAAAGTCGCTTACTATCAGGAGAAGTTGGACGAAGTTGAATTCTCCACCTCTCTAATAATTCTTTCTTGATTTTTCTTCATTTTTTGATGGCTTTTTTAGGACTATAAGATTAGCTATAAACCAAAAAGATCACTATATATTTGATGTTATATTTTTTTTCTACTGTATCAATATTATCTAAAGATCGAAACTCTTAGGGGGTGTTCGTTTGGAGGATAAGGGGGAATGGAATAAGGGGAATAAGCCCCCAACACGCTTCCCCGTGGTACGACTATTCCTCATTATTTCATCTTATTTCACTCTTATTCCTATCTTTATCCCACCTTACCTACCTTTATTTCACCTTATTCTCCTTATTCTTATCCTCCAGCCGAACGAAGAATAGACCCTTATTCCCCTTATTCTCCATCCTTATTCCTGCTTATTCTCCTACCGAACGGGCCCTTAGAGATCAAGAAAGGAAATAGCGATATGGTTATTTTTTGTTGTTTCCATGATTTTTGGCCTCTTTATGGTAGTCATTTAGTTTCTTGGTGGAAGAAACCTACAATGGAGGAGAAGTGAGGGAACCTTATTCCTCATTTTGACTCTAGGAGCAAAATGATGACTATCTGTATACATTTCTCTCTATTCCTCAATCGAACAGTTCACTGATTTTCTCTTGTCGACATAGTTCATGAACATTGTAGGTTTTTCTACTCGAAAATAAATCAGAAGTGGAAGACGTAATCCAAAATTCTCTTAGTTCAAATAAAAAGTCACCTGCCCTCGTTCATGGTTAAGATGATGCGTACACACATATTTCGATATTGTCCAATATTAGACCATCTGCCCATATACTTCTCAGTAAAATGCGACAGCTGCGCATGCGTCGTCATAGACTCGAGCACATGAATTGTTCCTTTAGTGACTTGCACAACAACACATGTAATATTTCGTGCTACATAGACAAGGTCATTAAGTTCAACCAAAGTAAATATATACATTCGTATAAGAACAAAATTGGGACCTTTGAGTAAAAAATCAAAAGTGAATTAAAAAAAATCTCAACTATATCTCAATTCCTAGGTAAATGCCTCATTTTTTAAATTTAACGAGTATGGTACAATGATTTATACTTTACGATTCAACATCGCCATAGGAGGGTCGAGGAAGCTCACCAAGTCTGAATTCGAGGCCCAAGAAAGGATCGAATTCCTCTCTGTCACATTTAAAAAATAAGGTCCTTGATGTTGGGATGAAGGTATAGTTGAGATTCTTGGTTGAAATTTACTGAAAAAACAATTAACGTCATCTTTTCATATATATTTTTAAATTGGCGTCTTTGGATATACAGATTTTTTACATTTATGGCCTTTTGATAGTGGAAAGGGCTATCCGAAGGGACCTAAGCCGGAAGCGTGCAACCGCCACTGTCACTGGGAATAAGTGAATGGGACATGTCGCAACGAGGATGTTGCGAATATAAGTGGGGCGGTTGTAACACCCCAACCCCAAACATAGTGCCACATATAAAACTCATGAAGTGTGGGTGTGGTTTATAAGTGATGGAGATTACTACTTGACAACTAGGACTTAAGCATTTTAGGTGGTTGTCAACGGATCCATATGAACCCATACACAACAAGTTGTCAGGGCCAATTTTCCTCGATAACGGATCGGGGACCGAAACCCGAGACGTGACAGTATTGTACTATCGTGAACTTTAAAAATATGCGGACATAATCGCAAAAAAAATAATCGCAAAAAAAAAAGAGAGGTGTAAGTGTGTATTTGAAATCTGAGAATGATCTATCCCTTTGATATTTTTTTGAAAGGTAAATAAGTATATTGATTTAGAAACAAAGTACAGAGAAACTGAAGTATTTCCCCCACACAAAATCCCAACAGATGGGAGTGGGAGGTGTTTAGATGATTAGTCTAGACAGTAGATACAAGTCACCCCGAACATGCATTCGTGGTGGTCATCAGATGCCAATAATGTTGAGGTCATTCAGAATTTGAGTGGCCGTTGTCGCAGCTGAAGATGTAGATCCCTCCGCCCAACGACGGTTTCGTTCCCGCCAGATCCACCAAACAGAAGTCGCGATAGCAGTCAAGATCCTTAAGGCCAGCACCTTGTCACGGATTTTTATAGTCTTCACCCAGTCGAGGATCATAGAAATATTAGACCCATCCGCAAAAGATGGCAGCCGCAGTTCAGACGCAACAGTAGACCAAGTATCCTTCGAGTAGGGACATCCCCAAAACAGGTGTTCACAAGACTCACTAGGATGGTTGCACAGTAAGCAAACGCTAACGGCGCACAGCCCCATCCTATTAAGCCTATCACGAGTGGGTAACTTGTTGCAAGCCACCCTGAACAAGCAACATCTGTGTTTGGGGGCAGCCTTAGAGCCCCAAACTTCATTGCAATAGATAAAGATGGGCCCTCTGGAACGGACGTGGTCGAAGCAAGATCTGAAGGAAAATCCGACCGGAGAAAGGGCCCACTTGTAGGGGGGGTAAGGTTGTACAAGAGCCGTGGAGATGGTGTCTCTACATCTCAAGAGAGTCTTCCAAAGAAGAGAGGCGCTTGACGAGATAGGGACATCCCAAAAAGACTCCCCCCGAAGATATTTTGAGCGGAGATCAGCCCAAATAGAATTGTCAGCGGTGAGGAACCTCCACATCCACGCAACCTTGGAGGCAAGTTGAAGGTCCCCAAGAGATCTGATTCCAAGTCCCCCTTCCGATTTAGGATGACAAATATTTTTCCAAGAAAGGTCATGCCTTTTGTAGTCCCACAGGAAGTCGGCACATAAAGAGGAGACCTTAGCAATGGTCGTAGAGGAGAGCATAGAGCAGTCAGTCCAGTAAATTAGAATCCTTGCAATGATAGAATTAATAAGCTCTATTCTGCCCGCCATAGAGAGCACACGAGCCTTCCAACCACAGAGAAGAGAGCGGACTTTATCCACAAGCACCCTACCCGCAGTAGAGCAACCAAATTTTTGGGAGAGGGGGATTCCAAGGTAGGTAGTGGGTAAAGCTTCTCCCAGCAGGCCCAAAGTAAGATTCCAAGCGAATTGGCTGCCAGAGTTTTTAGAACAGAACAAACGACTTTTAGCCCCATTCATCCAAAGGCCGGACAAAGCTCCAAAGGTATTCATGGTAGAGCCGATTGCATTCAGGGTCCTTGTGTTGCTCCTTGTAAAGAATAGAAGATCATCAGCATATATCAAGTGCGTAGGGCCCTATTCCACCCTCTACCCATGGGGGAAATAGAACCATCTGCAACTCCCAGATCCACTAAGCAGGTCAGAGATTCCATGACCACCGTGAAGAGCAGAGGGCTGAGGGGGTCACGTTGCCGGAGCCCCGTAGATCCCTTGAAGAGGCCATGTGGGATGCCATTGACCAAGACAGAATAAGAAACAGTACAAATGCAGTTTTGTATCCAGGACACCCAAGCATCACCGAATCCCATAGCCGCCAATCTGTCCAGCAGAAAAAGATGATTAACTGAGTCAAAGGCCTTAGCAAGGTCCACCTTAATGCAAGCACGGGGCTGCCCTCTGCGCCGTTGAAATCCCAACACAAGCTCTTGCGCAAGGCGAATGCTATCCCCAATACGCCTCCCTTTAATAAAGGCTAATTGATTGGGGGAGATAAGATGGGGGAGGACCGCCGAGAGCCTCGCCGAGAGGATTTTCGCAAAAATCTTGTAGATAACGTTACAGCACGAGATGGGTCTGAAGTCCCCCAACGAAGAAGGGGAGGAAACCTTAGGGACCAATGTCAGGAAGGTATGATTGATCTGCCTCAGCATAGCTCCGCCTGAGTGTAGAAAGGACATGGCTCCAAGGACCTCCTTTTTACAAGCATCCAATGCACTTTGAAGAACTTAGCATTGAACCCATCCGGCCCTGGCGACTTAGAGGAGTTAATAGATCGAAGCGCGGCCAGCACCTCATCCTCTTGGAACGGCCTTTCAAGCCACTCTCTAGCATCTGAGGAAAGGACACGTTTAGGAGGGGGGGCTTGCACCTCGGGAGAGGCAGCGGAAGAACAGCCGGAGAGAAGGGCTTCAAAGTGAGCGAGTGCCTGGGAAGCAATCAACGCGGGCTTGTCAACAGAATTACCATCATTGTCGATAAGACAAGGGATACGGTTCCTGGCCTCTCTAATATTGGCGGAGAGGTGGAAGAATTTTGTGGATCGGTCCCCTAGCTTTAACCAAGAGATGCGACTTCTTTGTTTTCAAAATGATTCATAGTCGGCCTCCAGGTCACCAAGGTAGAGCTTGAGGTCCTGCTCGAGTTGACAAAGAGTTTGGTCTCCAGGGGAGAGGCCAAGGGCCTCATTAACACTTTCCAGGGCCACCTGACCCAACCTAAGGTCCTCCTCAACCTTCCCATGCGATGCAGCCCAAGCCTTAAGAGCCCGTTTAACAACGAAAAGTTTCTTAGCAAGGACAAATAATGGATTTCCTCTGACCGAGGTATGCCAAGCCTCCTCCACCAACCGAAGATACCCCTCCCTAGAGATCCAAAAGTCCAGGAATCTGAAGGGCCTGGAACGATGAGTCCTTTTAACAAGCTCGACAGAGAGAAGAGAGTGGTCACTGGAGTGTAAAGGTGAATACCGGACTTTAGATAGGGGAAAGACATCCATCCATCTGTTATTGCAGAGAGCTCTATCAAGAATCATACATTGATGTGTGAGGAGGCGCTCTGCCACCATATTTCTCAGAAGTGAATCTAACGACATTGAAATCCCCAATAATCAGTCATGGGGAATCAGTAGAGGAGCCTAGAAGGCTAAGTTCATTCCACAGACTCCTCCTCTCCGATGGGAAGTTGGACCCGTAGACGATAGAGAGGCAGAATTGGAAACCTCCAGCATTCATGCAATTTGTTGTGATGGATTGCGGAGTAACGGAAACGGGAGAGCAGGTCCACGCGTCCTCCTTCCATAGGAACCAGATTCTTCCCATGTTTGTGTTGTTGTGCATAGAGCCCCACCCAAGGGGGATAGCCGCGTGGAATCTAGAGACATTGTCAGGTCTTATTTTTGTTTCCACGAGACCCACCAACTCGTGGTTTTCCTTGGTGAGGTCTCTTAAGAGACATTTCAACTTGCTGGGCTTGTTCAGCCCCCTAGTATTACATGTCGCGATAGACATTAAACAACGTGGTTTGAGTTGCTCCTGAAGCCATTGGCGTTTCCTCTGGGGCTGCAGCTTCCAGATTTTTTTCTTCTTTCCCTTGGAGACCTGAACCCAATCCTTATTCTCCAAGGACACAGAGCAAGGGAGAGGAGCAGGCTGTCCAACCAGCATGGGTTTTGAAGCATGTTCACTCCGGGCAACTTCATCTGGAGAGGGTGCACTGCAAGGTTCACAGGAACCCAAATGAAGGGAAGGAGGGAAGGATCCAGCCGGCTCAACAGAGGTATTTAGATCAAAGCAAGGGGCGAGCTGTTGCTTGGAGGCCTTGCGAGGGTTGGCAATATACCCACGGAGAGCAGAGCGGGTGCCAATCGGGAAGGCATTGTAAGGTGGCCCGACAGGCTTCTTTGGAATCTTTGGGTGTTGGGGCACCTCCACATCTTGGAGGGCCACCAAGTCGGCCGTGGAGCGAGAGGGTAGTGCCACCGAAGATATAGGCGATTGTGTCCTCCCCATGGAGGCGCCAATAGTTGGGTCGTGATCAATGGACGTGGGAGCATCGGAGGGTCCGTGAGGTGCCACAGCCTGCTCCGCGTGGGAAGCATTTTTAGATTCAGAGCCCCTGTCGTGGGCAGGAACAGGTATTGGAGGAGGCACTGGCACAGAGTCCGCGGCAGCGGCCAAAGCATGCCCAGAAAGAGGAACAGCCGAGCACCCCGGGCCAGCCAAAGATACATCGGCAGGGGCAGATTCGAGGGATCCAGCCAGAGAAGAGAGGCGCAAGGGGCAAGATTCCTCGAAGTGGCCGAATACTACGCAGGAAGCACAACGCTTTGGTTTCCATTCCAGTTCAACCCTAATCAAAGATCGTTCTCCAGAGGGGAGAATAAGAGGAACGACAGGAGGGATATCTGCCGCAGCGTTGATGGAAATACAACACCTAGCAAAATCTCGTCGAGAACCATTTGCAGTTGCAGCATCCATGAAGAGAGGGACACCCAGAACACTTGCAATTTTATTGAGCACAATGTCCGAACAGTGACCAGGGCTCAAGCTGAAAAACCTCACCCAGAGAGGAATGTCTGTAAGGAGGTCTTTTTCAAGGAACATACCTGCCTCCCATTGACGAATAACCATCAGCCGTCCTTGAAACAGCCACGAGCCAGAGGAAAGAATCCTCTGACATTCTTCCATGGTGTGGAGCTTGAGATAGAAGAATCCATTTTCCCTCGGCAATAGCTTGAAGGGTCCAACCGGCCGCCAGACCTTCTCAACGAAGGAGAGAAGAAGCTTTCCATAAGGCCTCTTCCCGAGCACATAGAAGACAAGAGTATTCTCCCACCTTCGGTCCAGGGCCTCGACATCAGCATGCGAAAGGAGTGCGACCCGCTCCCCGTTGACAACAGAGGGTGCGTCAAAGGCCATACGGAAATTGGAGGGGCTTCCAGTACCACAAATCTGCGCCCAGGATCGGCCTGCGTTCTGGCTATAGGATGGAAAGGGCTGAGGAAGGGTGACGGGTTGCACAACGGAGCGGTTGGGAAGAACGGTAGGTGCGGACAGAGGTATCATAGAGGCAGGAGGGGGGGTTGGAGTGGGGGGCGTCCGGGGGAGGGAAGGGGGCGGAGGTGGGGGTGGTGGCTGAGATGGCAGAGGCCTAGTGAGTATAGATCTGGCGCCATCAGAGATGAAAGGAGCTCCCCATCGACCTTCAAGAGGCGACAGGCCAGAGGGTGATGGTGGAAGGGGGGCTGGCGACGAGCTAGGGTTTTGAAGAGGGGTCGGGGGAAGAGAGGGGTCGGGTGGGGGAAGAGAGGGGTCGGGTGGAGGGGAGGGTTTGGGTGGGGGGCGAAACATTCTCTCTGGAAATATCCCTTTGATATTAGTATGTAAATATTTTAGTATATTCTTCCGATAGGCAGCCAACTTGTATAGAACCTAATATTATAGGCACGTGACTAGCACGTGTGACATGTGTGGCACGTGAGAAGACTTCCTGGCGCCGGACCAAGACCACGTGCGCGACTTAACCTCAAGTCTTGGTCCAAACATATGAATCTGCCTTAATTGAAGGGTCCTGCAAACTAATTCTAAAGTGCCACAACTAAATTTTTTATTTAGTTCATTTCGTCAAACATAAAAGCATTTTAAATTTTATTTCATCATTTTTTTGTGAAATGCATAATGATACCGATACATTATGGGTCTATTTGGTTGTTGGGTTGGACTGGAGTGGGTTGAGTTGGGGTACCCTGTGAATAGTAAACAGTACTACTGTGAATAGTAAACCGTGAAGAGGATTGAGATGATTTGAAGGAGGGCTACACCTGTGTACCCCAACTCAACACAGTCCAACCCATCAACCAAATAGGCCCTATGGGAATTTCGTCAACTAAATTTTATTTTTTGGCTAATCCCTGCTGCTGGGGTTCTGTATTTCTGTATAACAATATGCTCTTAACAACTCCCTCTCCCTTCCTTTGGGATTTTGTGAGGAGGGAAAATAGGCAACTCTTACCGTAAACAATTTTTCATTTTTAATATACTTACTTACCTTTTAAAAAAAAATGATACTGATATAAATCAACTGGAACGATTGTTAAGCATGACTTCTAATAAGCGTTCAGGAGCTATTTAGGTATAACAATAGAGGATCATCGCAGCATGTTCACCTCCGGGAATAAAATTGAGTATATGCAAAAATTCTCGAACTATACCCTCAATTCCAATATCGTTTTCAAACTTTTAAAATTAACAATGTGACTTTCAGTCTTTATGGTCTGTCTCAATCTGATACATGACCACTGAAGTTTAGTTGTTTGTTTATTCTCAGAATAACTATTCATTTTTCTTATTATTCAATTATTCTGATATAACTATTACCATTCCATATTCACGGTACTATTTCCACAGAAATTACCATTTATAGTATAATAGCAAGACCTTACATCTAGGGGTGTAAACGCGTCGAACTTAAGTAAACTAACACATGATAGGTTCGATACGTTTAGCGTACTTTCAGGTTCGGGTTCGATTCGGCTCGATAATATGAAAATTGTAATCAGGCTTGGTTCAGCTCGGGCAAAGTTCGTAAAGGTTCGGTTCGGCTCGGCTCGTTAAAGGCTCGTTTAAGAATAGAGTAATGTCGTAACCCGTAGGGGAGAGTTTTGTGGGGGTTTCGAGAATAGGGAATATGGACTTAAGGAATGGATGACTGGATGGGTTTGAAAAATAAGGAAATAACCATTATGTTATGATAGAATGCATCTTTTTCCAAACACACACAATATGCATGTATATATATTTTTATGTATGTATATACATATATAATCGAACTTTTAATGAAACGAACCTGAGCGAACCTATGTTTTTGAGGTTCGTTTCGTTTATTTAGTCGATCCCAAATTCGTGTTCAAGTTCGATTCATTTATATTTCGAATCTATATCAAACTTTTAGCGAGCCGAATCTGAGCGAATGTCGAACTTGAAAATTTTCTGACAGTCCTACTTACATTGGTTATGGTCACCATATCAATGATGGACTGAAATTGATATATGGACTGAAATGAAATTTCGAACAAAATCTCGATCATTTAAAGCACTAGTCATTCGCTGGGAAATCCTACAGGCTCATACGTCAATTATTTTGATTACTTTTCGAAACTGAAATTAGACGAATCTTGCCGAAATTTGATGCCATGCTAGTGACAATAGTGAGTATATATTCCACATCTTCATACACAACAAAGATACGGATAATACTTCTTATTCCACCTTTATTCTAACCGTGGAAAAGAACGTAATTATATGTCTCTCTGTCTCTTGTTTGAAGAGAAACGAGAATTACGAGGGTAAATTCCAAAAAAGCTGTAATTATATGTCAAATCCTAACGCATCATCTTGCAAAAAAGAAGAGACTGGTCTTATTTTTTTTCTTAAAGACTGATCTACGTAAGCTTCCACAACCGATCTCTGTGGACGTTAAATTCTATATTTAAAAATTCAGGTAAATCAGGTCCTTCTTTGTTTTGTAATTAGTACCCGAATTGCATTATTTGAAACCCCCACTAAATGACATTACTCAACTAGACCACTTAATAAGGGCGTACCAGTGCATATAACCCCATATCTATTAAATATAAGGATTTTTTACTCCCGAACTCTATAAACTTTATCAATTATCTTTTCGATATTTGAAATAAGATAATTCTCTCATCGACTTCGTAAACCTGCTCCGTCTTACCTCATGAACCCTACCATTAAATTTTGCTTTACTTGAGTCAGTGCCTTTGGTTAATATAACCAGAGGAGCATTCCATGGAAGATTGGACGACGCTTCTTTGTTTTTGTTGATTCAAATCGATGGATGTGATGGAATTGTGATTTACTGGTCAAGACCGTCGATTTGATGTCCTTTAGGCAGTTTTATGACAACTATGCGTTTTGGATCTATACAATATTTGTTCTTCTCGATGGTGGATCTGCACAATGTTTGTTCTCCATGTGCTTCAAATCGACAACGGTTCTTTGTTCTTCATGTGCTTCAAACTCGACGGCGATTGCTTGTTCTTCCTAACGGAGGAGGTGTTGTAGGGGGCGGAGGCAAAGGCTGCTGAGGTGTAGCAATAGGAAGAGGAAGCAGTTGGGGCGGAGCAAAGTGAGAGAAGGAAGTAGAGGAGGAGGTAGAGGTGAAGGTGCGAGGGGAGGTCGTTGGGGGCAGAGCAAATGGAGGAGGAGGCCGCTGGGGCAGAACAAGGAGAGGAGGCGGCTAGTGCCAGATCAAGGTGAGGGGAGGAGGAGGGTGAGGGTGGAGGTCGGGGAGGAGGAGGGCAAGGGCGGGAGGAACTGGAGATGAAGGGCGGGGAAGATGAGGGTGAGGGTGGCAGACCTGGAGGAGGAGGCAGAGGTTGTGGAAGACCTGGAGGGAAGGGCATCAGAGGTCGATGAGGTGGTGGGTGTTGGGTGGGGAAAAGAAAATGAAGAGGAGGGTGAGGGTAAGAGTCACTTAATGTAAATTTGATAAATAAAATAAGTGTAATGTAATAGAACATAACAAAATCCGATTAATCATAACAGATCAATAAAATGATTAAACATATGATCTGTCATGTAAGAGTTAGCAAATTTATGTCATTGAAAGAGAAAAATATTTTATTTCAAAAATCGAGGAGGAGATTGATAAATTTTATAGTCTACAAGGTGAAAATCTCTTAAATATATTCAATGTAGCTTTCAAGCTCTTCATCTACTCGTGTCAGTATCCCATCAGGTTACATCATATTATGTGCCGGTATTTATTGTTTTTGCCCGGTTCATCTGTACGAATATAGTTATATATGTCTACCAAATTTAATCGAATTGATAGTCAAATTACAATGGGTTTTCAAGGGATTTTTACCCGGCAGAACCTGAAATCTTTTGCAATTACCGCTACGACCTTTGAAACATCGTAATTCCTCCCTCGACCCTGTAATCTTGCTCCGTCTTACCCCCACAACCCTACCGTCAATTTTAACTTTACTGAAGTCAATTTCTTGAGTTAACCTTGAGTTAATATCATCTCCCTCTCTCTCTCCTTCCTTCTCCTCCCCCTCTGGGACTGCTTCAAGGTCGGAAGTTCGAGACTTGCCTCCATCGCCACATGCTGCCGCCCCCTCGAGAGACTCGACATCTCCAACTCGCCCATGATCGAGGTTGACGGGCTCATATCCTCGAGGGGCAGGAGAACGCCGTCCGGGCTATTGGGTTGCTCGAGAACGACCCGGAGAGCGTCGAGGCCATGGTGCAGGCCGGCGCGTGCTCCATCCTCACCGGAGTTCTCAAGGATGGTACGATGGCAGTCCCCGGGTTCGAGGTTGAGTTAGGCCGTGGCGCCATGGGAGAGCTCCGCGGCGGCCTCGACGGCCTGGAGCTCGGCGCACTTGGTGCCCTGCGCGTAGAGGAAGCCCTCCCCAAGCACGTCGCGGCCGCGGGCGACCACGCACCCGAAGTTGGGGTGTGGGGACGTCTTCCCGGCCGAGAGGTCCTGGCATCTCGTACAACTTACAGGAGCCAATCTGCAGGAAATCACAGGTGCCATTACGCAATCCGTACGTGTACTCCCCCGTCGAGAGATTCTTGTCGCTTTTCGACGAGGTAAGGACCCTATGGTGGCCGCTCGTCCAGTTCACCCCGATCTTCATCCCCGGGAGCATCGTCTCCGTCGGATAATCAAGGCTCTGCCAAATTGAATGGTTGCCCACGAATACCACGAGATTGCCGTTTTGAGGGTCTAGACGCGCCTCCACCGGTTTACCGGAGGTAGTCGCTGTAGAGTTGGACGACGAATTCCACACCAGCGAGCCTGTTGATGTGTCGTAGAGGTTCAGAATGCCGACGTCAGAGATGTTAAGGACTCCGCCTGTGGAGCTCGTTAATGGCTTGTCCCTGTTGGCGACCCAAACCACTGGCTTGCCGTGATAGGTTATACCGAGATAGGTTTTGGTGTCCTCGGGGAAGAAGTCAAGTGTGAAGTTCCCCGAGACGATGGGCAGGTTGACGGTGGCTGTCGCGAGACAAGATGCGGGAAGAAGCATGAGGGACAATGCAAGGGGCAGAAGATAGATGGAAGGTTTCTTCGTCATCGATTAGAAAGCTGTTGCAGCTGAGATGGAGGTTGCTCGATCGGTGGTGAAGATGGCAGAGGGAGGTTGGGCGGAGGGGGTCGTGGAGGAAGGTCGGACGTGTGAGGGAGAAGGGGCATTTTCTGTAAGGGGCATTTTTTGTAATTTTGAGAAACAAAATGGGTATTATGAAACTGAAATTCACGGAATCGGGTTACTTTTAACGGGTCAATTAACGGCCCTTGATCGCAGGGTCTGCACGGTAAGGGTTAGCAAGTTTACAGGGTCGAGGGAGGAATTACGATGTTTCAAAGGTCGTAGCGGTAATTGCAAAAGATTTCAGGGTCTGCCGGGTAAAAATCCCTAAAATAAATAGAGATACGATATTTTTTAAGAATGTGATAGATATATAAACAATATTTAAAAAATAAGGTTAGACTCTTAGATGAACTTCGAAAAAATGGACACATCAGCTCGTGGTGTACATAACCCCACATCGGAGTATTTGCTCCAAGTAATCCATTTAAAAAGGGAGGAGATCCCCTCCCCTTACATTTTCTAGGTTATAGTTTTTTTTAAGAAAAAAAAGTCTCCATCGTATAAGTGTGCGTTCAAAAACTACATCATTTATCACTTTAAAATATTACACGTCTAAAAATTCGAGTCTAGTCATTGAATAATTTTTAGAAAACCAATTTTTCAATTAGTGCATTTGCATGAGCCACCATATTTTCACCGTACACGCGTGTATGCCAGGAGATGTTATCCTTGCTGGCACGCCAGATTGTCCATACCATCACCACGTGCTTGACCCTCTCTTTCCTTGATCCCCTCCAATGGTGTCTTATGAATGCCCAGAAGTCTACTATTCCGCTGAATCGACCCGAAGGGTATCCCAAAAAAAGACCAAGCCTCCTCTGATTGCTTGCACCTGAAGAATAAGGAAAAAAGCTTCTTTCCCTTTCTGACACCACGAGCAAATATGTTCCATGCTTGGCACAAATCGCGCAATTCTAGCCCTCGTCAAGATCTGTCAATTCTAAAAATCCACAAGAAGACCTTCGCCTACGTTGAATCTTCCACTTCCATAACCTCCTGCAATCGCTCACGCATCCTCCCGGGTCAAATATCACAGTCTTTCAAAGTCGCATACACATTCCCGATCAAGAAAGTACCATCCCGCCAACACCAGCGGTCACGTCCCTCCCTTCCTCGAGCTCATCTAGCACCTCCAGCTCCCCGATATGTTGATCGAAAAGGTTTGTTTGTGACGTGATGTAAAAAGGTGTGGTCATTCCACATCTCAGCGACATATAGCTTCTGCATCATAGTTTATGTGACTTTTTTTGTTCCGAAATCCATTTTAAAAATCCAGTCACATATGTTCGATCTAAGATTAATCTCCAGCAAACATTCCGAATTTTATTCAAATCTGATGTTTATAACTACATTATTTTAACCCTCTATAGAAAACTAGTCAACATTTAAGAAATTGAAAACCCATTTTAAAAAGAGTTTAATGGGGCTGCCAACAGGTTGTCCCCGCATCGTTTTCAACATTTTTTATTTTTTTTGAAAAATATCGTCATGTATATTCATCCCTATATCCCTCTTATATGTCATTCGAATTTCGTCAGAAATAGATACTCCTACGGCCTCCATCGAGATTGTGTCAATTTAAAAAATCCTTTTACCGTTAAAAAATGACTGTATGGATGGAGGCCGTAGGAGTCTCTGTTTCTGACGAAATTCGAATGGCATATAAGAGGGATATAGGGATGAATAAATGACGATATTTTTCAAAAAATAAAAAAAAATAAAAAATGCTGAAAACGGTATGGAGGCAGCCCATTAAACTCTTTTAAAAAAGAGTGAAACTTTAAGCAAAAGATAAAGTAGCTACAAACTATCTAATTTGAGTGAAATTTGATAATTATTTAGGGTGTGTTTGGTACATGGGTTTAGGTGGGTTAACTTAGTAGCATGTAACCTATTTTTTGGTTTTGATGTTTGGATAGAGAGTTAAACTGGGAGTGGGTTAGAAGTGGTTTATTGTGATAAGATTGTATTGAAGTTTGAAAAAATGAGTAGTCATTGTGATGCGATTGTATTGGAGTTTGAAAAAGTGAGTAGAAGTGGAGTAGTTTATAATTTTTATATGATATAATGGTATAATATATTATTTTTTGATGGAATTGATGATGGAGAATTAATTAATTTATTTTATTAAAAAGATAAAAAGTAAGATCCACTTAGGAGTCAGAAAATACAGGGTTTGGAGAGAAAAAGAGAGAGGTGCGATTCCTATCTTTTTTTAGCCCTTTCATCTTCTTGACGGTATCACTGTTGACTTCCCTTCCTCCATTATTGCCTCCTCCCATATATCCCCACCATAGCCTTTTCCCATACACACAAACGTACCAACAGCCTTCCACATCCCAATGGCCACAGCCGCTGCCTCCACCTTCATCTCCTCTGCACCTTCAGCTCATCACCGAAGAAGGACCCCACTCCTCCTCTCCCCTTTCCTTGCAACCACCCACCCCAAGCTGACCAGGAGCCCCCTCTCCTCCGCCTCCATCCCCCCGCCGGTGTCGCTCCATCACCCCATCTCCGCCTTCTGGCCCTTCTCCAAGAACCCCTCCCCCGCGCCCAAGGTGCAGGAGCTCTACGTGTACGAGATCAACGAGCGGGACCGGGGGAGCCCCGCCTACCTCCGTCTCAGCCAGAAGGAGACCAATTTCCTCGGCGACCTCGTTCCCTTCTCCAACAAGGTCAGCCTTGCGCCTTTCGCAATCCTTGTACTGGTGTACATGCGTATATATGTACGTAGATACTGATTTGTATATACTTATTGTTGTATTTTGGAGCACAGATCTACCATGGGAACCTGCAGAAGCGGCTGGGGATCACTGCGGGGCTCTGCGTTCTCATCCGGCATCTGCCGGAGAAGGGTGACAGGTATGTGAACTTCAGATTATCAAATCTTATGATCACGAGGTGCACACCAACCTACAATAGATTGTTAGATTATTAGGAGTAACTTGGCGGCCAAGATAATCATGATATTCAAATATTGTAAATGATGGAGTTTTATCATTTGTGTTCCTTGTTAGTTATGCTCTTTTATTATTTGGAAATATCACTTGTGTCTCTCGAATTAATTGTCACACATTCTCAATGCAAACAGACTTTAACTTTGGAATACAAATAAAGAGAAAAAAGTTCTGAGAGGTCTTTCTTGACCCTCCTCCCCCTCCCCCCTCCTTCGTCATGTCCTCTCCTTCGCCCCCAGACTCCCCCTCCTCTAACCCGTCCTCTCCTTCACACCCAGCCTCCCCGCTTTGCCTACCCCCTCCTCCCTCCTGCCCTGTCCTCTCCGCCTCCATCCTCCTACGCCTCCCACTCTCCTCCGCCTCTAGCATCCCATCTCCTTAGCCATGTCCTCTCCTTTGTCTCCCCTCTCCTCCGCTCCCAGCCTACCACCTCCTCTGCCATGTCCTCTCCTCCCTCCTCCTATGTCCCCTTCTCATTCCCCCTGCCTCCCGAGGTCGACCTTCACCCTCGCAGCAGCAACCTGTCGAGATCCACCGTCAGAGTTGTAGTTAGAATCTTGAACCCCTTCATCAGAGAAGTAGAGCTCCCCCAGGCGACGATGCTCGTCGGTGGAGGTGGAGTAAGAGATGGATTTGGGGTGGCTACCTTGACAGGTTGCCGCGTATTAGGGTCACTGTGCCCTAGACCCATCAGGGCTTGAAGCTCCCCTATGATCCACCGTGCTACTTTCTCTTCCAGATGTTGCTCTAGAAGGAGGAACCACCTACATCGGGGGCTGTGAGCTGAGGAATCCAACTCAGAGTTATAACTCACCTTCTCCTCCTCTCAACGAGGCCTGCTCAAGAACAAAAGGAAGAAGACGATGATTTCTAGTCCTTTCCCTCCTACCCGAACCATGGTTTGAAAAAATGAGCTGGGAAATTCAACTTCGGGGTTACAACTCATCTCCTCCTCCTCTCAATGCTGTCTGCTCAAGAACAAGATGACGAAGATGAGGGTTTCTGGTTTTACTCCTACTCAAATCATGATTTGAAAAAAAAAACCATGATTAAGTTCAATTCATTGACAACCAAAGTAACAGAGGACAAAAAGTTAAGGGACAACTGATATTAAAAAAAAGGAGAGTATAACTGATATTATAATATATTAGATAAAAATGTTAAATGATATATACCAAGTTGTCCATACTCTAGATAAAGACACGATGTAGATCGAGGAACTTCCAAGCGCTTGTGGCAGTTAAAGATACTCATAAATAACAAATAGTTGATCCTCGATTGGAATTGGAATAATTTCGACGGTGAGGGCCGTTGGATCTTGATCCCATGATCGAAAAACCGTTGCGGATCCTGATTGTCGGATCCCGTTCATTCCCATCGTTTTTTTTTGGGGATCTTTACACCACCACCCTTAATTCCAAGTATATACCATAATCCGAGTAACATATGTAAGTACATCAGAGACACCACATATATCAAAATCTCTCTCTTTTGAAGTATGAAAAATCAAAACTTTACTTTATAGATTAAAATATGTATTTAATTTACATATTTATCCATTTTCGTGTTATCTTCCTGTAAGGTCCCGGGCTTAGGTCCCCGGTCTGTTATCGAGGAAAACTGGCCCCAACAACTTGTTGGGTTCGAGCCCAAATGGACCTGTTGACAACCACCCAAAATGCTTAAGCGCAAGTTATCAAGTAGTAGTCCCCACCACTTATATACCACACCCACACTTCGTGAGTTTTAGGTATGGCACTATGTTTGGGGTTGGTGTGTTACAACCTCTCCCACTTATATTCGCAAAGTCCTCATTGCGACATGGCCCATCACTTATTCCCAGTGACAGTGGCGGCAGCACGCTCTGGGTAGCATTTTCCTCCAACCTCTTTGTAGGGGCGGCTCCACCTTCGGGTAGCCCTTTCCACTATCAAAGGGAAATTAGTTCTGATACCATTCGTAACGTCCCGGGCTTAGGTCCCCGGTCCGTTATCGAGGAAAACTGACCCCGACAACTTGTTGGGTTGGGCCCAAATGGACCTGTTGATAACCACCCAAAATGTTTAAGCCTAAGTTATCAAGTAGCAGTCCCCACCACTTATATACCACATCCACACTTTGTGAGTTTTAGGTATGACACTATGTTTGAGGTTGGGGTGTTACACCACCTCTTAAGCAACGGAGATTAATTTTTCTTTTAAAACATTTACAAACTGGCGGGATTTTGATTAAGACGAAGTTTGATTACACTTAAATTAAAATGCAACACTTTTTGATTTAGATTTCGATTGGAAGTCTGGGACGGTTCGTTGATCGAATTGATTGATTTATCGTTGATTAGCTATTATTCATATAATACTATATTGACGGTACATCTTTGATCGAACGGTGATGCGTCGATGGCAGGTACGAGGCAATCTACAGCTTCTACTTCGGCGACTATGGCCACATCTCAGTTCAGGGTGCTTACAACACCTACGAGGACACCTACCTTGCGATAACCGGAGGCTCCGGCGCGTTCGAGGGCGCCTATGGCCAGGTGAAGCTCCAGCAGCTTGTCTTCCCTTTCAAGCTCTTCTACACCTTCTACATCAAGGGCCTCCAGCGGGATCTCCCCGCGGAGCTTCTCGGCGATCCCGTGCCTCCGTCGCCGTCAGTCGAGCCGAGCGCCGACGCCAAGGCGGCACTGCCGCATGCCTCCGTGAAGAATTACACCAACTAGTCCTCATATTAATTCTCTCTTCAATTCTTTACATTCATTGCCGCGTATTATCCTCGACAGTGTAATTTGGAGAGTTTGATAGCTACGTTGGGTCCGGTCCACTGTATTCAACTTGTTCTTAAAGAGAATAACTGAAGCCAGAATATGGCCACGTGATCATCTGGTGCTTTGTGAGAACGTTATAATAATGCAAATGCCTTAGTAGGTAGACAATGACCGATGTCACATAGCGTCGAGAAATGGACAGAAAAAGGATCCCACCACAATTGTCCGATACAGCGAATGGAGGTGCAAGTTGGTATCAGGGGTGTACTCCAACCGACATTGAAAAAGTATAAGGTGAGTTTGGTTCTATTCGATAAAAAAAATAATGATCGGGTCATATTCACGAATGCTTGCATTCACTTAAGTTTCGATTAACATTAATTTTTTTATCTTAGTATTTTGGTAGTGTGGAGTAATCACAACCCCTTTGTTATATCTTGATCAGGAGTTGTGAGCTTTTGTGCATATACCTTATTTGAATCATGATGCAAACTCGTCATCCTTTATATACATTTTTAAGAAGATATTTCTTATATATATATATATATAATGTGTCGTGTATCAAACTTTTTAGGAATCTAATTTCATCAAACTCACCATTTCAAAATGAGATATTTACACCCATGATCCTGAGTAGTTTCGTAATTACCCTAGAAACCCTCGATAATACCGAATTACATCCAGGACCTCAGATAATCACTCCATTTTACACTCATAACCTTCTGTTAGTTCAGTCTATTAACTCATCCAGATAGGTGAGTTAATCTAACTAATCAATGATGTAACGACTGAGATTAATAAAAACAGACTACGGTTGAGCTCGTGTGGGGGGGGGGGAGCATTGACCATGGGCACTTCAGGACTTCCCGCACCTGGAGGTGGAGCATCGAGCACAGGAGCTTCTGGACTTCCCACACCTCGGCGCCTGGTATTTGAGCAGGTGCAGGCGGGGGGGGGGGGGACCTTCAGCCTTCAGGAGATCCCGAACCTCGGCAGCTGGTCTTCGAGCAGGTGCAGGGGGAACTCAGCTGGGGGGGGGGGGGGTTGGCAGCCTGTCGAGTGGGCTGGAGCTTGCATGTCGGAGGCAGAGGCACGGGAGGGGAAGGGTTCGAGCTAGCATGCCGGAGGCGAATACGTGGGGCGGAGGGAGCTGCTTGTCGAGGACCTTTGGGCGGATGCCTTAGGCTTGTCGGGGTAGGAGATATCATTTTGTTTGATCTACAAATGGCATCATGTTATAAATATGATGTGTTCCCAAGAGTAAAATGGTCAACATAAACCTTTTTCCGTCATAGTTAACTGAGAATTGAGACAGAACTTCACCCAGAGTTATGCCATGTAAAGGTTAACCATTATTCAAGGTTCTGGATGTAATTCATGACTATTGAGGGTTCCTAGGTAATTACGAAACTACTCAAGATTATGGGTGTAAATATCCTTTTCAAAATTTGATTTATTAAGTAAATGAGCCCAATTCTATATCAAAACCTAGTTTGTTTGTTTTCGAGTCGAATCTCAATCAAACCTTTGACGCATTAAGTTCGAACGAATATCGAAAAGATTTTTCAGCCCCCTAGTTGGGATGCAAGAAAAGGATATAATCCTTCATGTAAAATCTAGCTAGGAATATTGCTCTGCATACCTATCAAATTTTGTCTTAATCCAATATTTCTAGATAATTATCTCAACAGTCAAAGAAAAAGTCAAAATCAATGGACTTAAATAACCATTTAAAAATGAAAGAATCTTTGACAGTTAAGATATAGTAGTCACATATTTCGGATTGGGATGAAATTTGATCTTAGTCCACAATTCAATTTGATATGATGTTTGTCATTAATTTATGGTATGAAAATCATTTAGCAACGATAATATTCATCATTATATATTTAACACTGAGCATGAGTACAAATTTATATTATTGTAGCGAGAAGCGCAAATTCTCAAAAATGATGAATTTTGAGGGATAATTTTGTTGATACAACTTTTGTGGGATACTTGTGTGAAATTGTAAACTTAATGGGATGATTTTCTAAAAATTCCTGACATATATTTTGTAAGTAATTTTCTTAAATTATGCTACCAATGAAATTCAATAAAGATTGAAAAGTGAAATGATAAATAATTGTAAAATAAAGTAGATAAATAATCACTTTATCTACAAAACATAATAGTCGAGGATACTTTTGCCGACGGAGTGAACAACACCCGCACATTCTTCTCGTCTTCCCCGAACCATTTTGAAGTAACCGTAATCTTGGTAAATTTGATGAAGCTTGCTCCAACTTTCCTAGCAATGGCCTTTGCTAGCATAGTCTTGCCATTACCAGGTGGCCCAAACAACAATATCCCTCAGCATGGCTTTAAGATCCCGTCTTTAAAAAGATCGAGTCATCGCAAAGGAAGCATAACTGGTTAAGTAAGAGATTCTTCTGTTACACTCAAGGCATCGATGTTGTCCAGTGTAACTTCTATTTCACCTGCTGGGATCACCTCTGTAACATTCCGTACTTAGATCCTCGGTCTGTTATTGAGGAAAACTAATCTCGGTAACTTATTTGGTTCGGTCCCAAATGAATCCGTTGATAACCACCCAAAATGCTTAAGCTCAAGTTATCAAGTAGTCATCCCCACCACTTATAACTCACTCTCGCATTTTGTGAGTTTTAGGTGTAGTGCTATCTTTGGGGTGTGTGTGTTACAACCTCGAGCCTTATTCGCTTCTCAAACTCGTCATCTGGAGGTACTTCATGCATTTACATCGGCAGATAAGTAATACATTGGTATGTCTACAATTGGATTTTACAAACCAAGAGGACAGAGTGTGTAGGCCAGATAATTACAACAACAAGTACTTGTTGAGTTGATATATTTTCAAGGTGATGCATTGTAACGTCCCGGGTTTAGGTTCCCGGTCCGTTAGCGGAGCATTACTGGCCCTGACAACCTCTTGGGATCAGGCTCATACGAACCCGATTAACCACCCCTAAAATGCTCAAGCCGGGTTGTTTTGGTAGTAATCTCCTTACTTTTTATCCCACTCGGAAATTTTATATTTCCACGGTATGGGACAATTTTTGAGGTTTTTACAACCTCCCCCACTTATATTCACAACGTCCTTGTTACGACATGGCACATCACTTCTTCCCAGTGACAGTGGCGGCTGCACGCTCCGGGTAGCCATTTCCTCCAACCTCTTTGTAGGGGCGGCTCCACCTCTCGGGTAGCCCTTTCCACTGTCAAAAGGCATTCGGCTCTGATACCATTTGTAACGTCACAGGCTTAGATCCCCGGTCCGTTAGCGGAGCATTACTGGCCCTGACAACCTCTTGGGATCGGGCCCATACGGACCCGATTAACCACCCCCAAAATGCTTAAGCCGGGTTGTTCGGTAGTAAGCTCCTCACTATTTTTCCCACCGGATTTTTTTGTGTTCCACGGTGTGGGACCTTTGTTTGGGGGTGTTACAATCTTCCCCACTTATATTCGCAACGTCCTCGTTGCGACATGGCCCATCACTTATTCCCAATGATAGTGGCGGCTGCACGCTCCGGGTAGCCATTTCCTCCAACCTCTTTGTAGGGGCGGCTCCACCTCTCGGGTAGCCCTTTCCACTATCAGAGGGCGTTCGGCTCTGATACCATTTGTAACGTTCCGAGCTTAGGTTCCCGGTCAATTGCGGAGCATTACTGGACCTGACAACCTCTTGGGATCGGGCTCATACGAACCCGATTAACCACCCTCAAAATGCTCAAGCCGGGTTGTTTCGGTAGTAATCTCCTTACTTTTTATCCCACCCGAAAATTTTTTATTTCCACGGTATGGAACAATTTTTGAGGTTTTTACATGCATAATACAAATATACACTCTAAAATTCGTGATGAAAGAGAATAAAGAGTTATATAAATTATGTGCACTTATTTATAAGAAACTACCACAAATTAACATAAGCAAACTAATAGCCAAAAATTAAGAAGGATGAGTATTATCCACAAAAAAACTACTCTGACTTAGGACAGATCGATAGACACATAATATTAAGGGAAATTTACATCTATAATCATATGTAATTTTGTAATTACATTCATAACCCTGGGCAATCGTGAATTACATTCAGAACCCTGAATAATGTAAAATTCTTACACCCACAGTCCCGTGTTAACTTCCATCCAATTTCACGTAAATTATGACAATATTCGTCAAACATTTTACATTTTATACCTTTAAATTCCTATTATTTATTAATGATCATTTCCCTTTCCAACCTGGCAACCCCCTCCCTCGTGAAAGCCCTACACCCTGCGAGCCTCTACCATCATTGAAACCCCCCATACCCACCGCATCCGCCTGCAAGCCCCTCCATGCACGCCTCGGTTGAAGCCACCCACCCCTAGCGGAAGCCCTACCCCCCGAACCTAACCGCCAGCCTCCACCATCATCGAGGCCCCACAACCTCCACCATCATCGAAGCTCCCCGCCTTACCCCTACTGGTAGCCTGCACCATCGTCGAAGCCTACCCCTATCAACAAGACCCCCCCCTCACACACACACACACAATCCTGCAAGCTCAGAGTTCGGAGAGAGGAAGTAGTCGGAGATCGGAGAGACAGGATGGCGGTGGCAGGAGAAAGAGGAGGAACGACGGGAGGATGAGCGGAGGGAGGAGAGATGGAGGAAGTGGTGGCATTGCAGGGGGCTGCTGGAGGAGGAAGGGGGATGGTTTTTTTCCTTTTTTTACTTTTGATTAATCTCAATCGCCAGATCGCAGATTAATTAGATTAACCCAGTCATCTGATTGAGTTAATGAACTAATCTAACAGAGGATTATGGGTGTAAGATGATGCACTTATTCAAAGCCATGAGAGTAATTCATGATTACATAGGAATATGAATGTAATTCCAAATTTGCTGAAAGTCATGAGTGTAAATATCCCTAATATTAAAACATAACATTTTGATTGTCAAAGATATCTTTTACGCCACTGCTACTAGGGATGCAAACGGTTACGGATATATCCTTATCCGATCCATCATCGTATCCGTTTTGTACGAATTTTGACATCCGTATCCGTTTTAAAAGAGATACGGATATGGATATCGTTTTGATATCCACAAACGTCCGTATCTGTATACCCGTTTTCATATATAAATATAGTCATAGATTTATTTTTAACCATGTATAGCATAGTTTTATACTTTTTTTGATCATATTTGTATAATTTTTATAAGAGTTTAATGGGGCTGCCCCCGCACTGTTTTCAGCGTTTTTTTATTTTTTTTGAAAAATATCGCCATGTATATTCATCCATATATCACTCCTATATGCCATTCGAATTTCGTCAGAAACAGAGACTCCTACGGCCTCCATCGAGATGATGTCGATTTAAAAAATCCTGTTACCGTTAAAAAATGACTGTCTGTATGGAGGCCGTAGGAGTCTCTGTTTCTGAGAAATTCGAATGGCATATAAGAGGGATATAAGGATGAATACTACATCACGATATTTTAAAAAAAAACTCCGAAAACGGTGCGGGGGCAACCAACATGGCTCCCCCAAGCCCATTAAACTCTTTTTATAATGCAAACACATTTAGTAATTTTATATCATGTATTTTCCCTCAAATCTGTATATATTTAAGTCGATATTATAGAGCATTTTTAACATTTTTTGAATGTGATCAATATTTATTTTACATCCATATCTATTTTTTAAAGATATGATAAAGATGATTTTAATATTCGCTAATATCGGTATCCGTAACAAAAATAAGATAATACTATGCATATCCGTCCGTTTGCTGACTGCTACTATCAATCAAAGATCAGTGCCCCGAAGGCTATTCTCGTCTTCTCCCACATCCAACGACCACACCACCGCTAGGGTTTGATGTCTCACATCCAATGGTGTTGAACCTCTCTCGTCATCCTCGTCTTATACCCCGCTAGGGTTCTTCCTCTCCCCTCCGCCCCCTCCACACGCCGCCGCTTCCACCTTCTCCCTGCGATTTGCTCCGATCCCTCGCGACCACTTTCACCGATCACGATGGTCAGTGTCCAGAACGCCGGTTATTTCCAGATTCTTTTTTTTTTTAATTTTTTTCTTCTGCTCCATGTACAGGTTCTCCCGAACGATATCGATCTTTTGAACCCTCCCGCCGAGCTCGAGAAGAGGAAGCACAAGCTCAAACGCCTCGTTCAATCGCCCAACTCCTTTTTCATGGTAATTCGATCCTAACTTTTTAGAAGTTTTGGAAAGTAGTCTTTAGTTCGTCTATTTAATTGTGTTTTGGAGTAAGATTTTGGAGCTAATGTCTGTCTTTTAAAAATTATCCCATTGCAGGATGTGAAGTGCCAAGGATGCTTCAACATGTAAGTTTGAAAGATATTTGAAAACCTTTTGAAGTAATTGAGATCATTATCTTGTTTTTTCTTTATAATTTTCGTCAATTTTTGCCTTCTTATCTTGAATATACGGGGTTGAGGAGTATGCGCTCAGGTGCATATAATTTTACATGTATAGGATATATATTTTTCACTTTTTTTTTATTTTTTGAAAAATATTACCACATATATTTATCCCTATATCCTCTTATATAACATTCGAATTTCACACAGAAATACAGATTCCTATACCCTATATATAGAACAAAGAATTTTAATGATATCAGAATTACTGAAATTGAACCTTTTAAGATTGAGGGCATATGTGTCTCTATTTCTGACAAAATTTGAATGGTATAATAAGGGATATATGAATGAATATACATGATGATATTTTCCAAAAAAGTGAAAAAACACGGAAGATATAGGCTTCGCTGCATGTAAAATTATATGCACTTGGGTGCATTCTCCCCAACCCCTGAATATATTTGGTTTGGACCTTTTTTAGTTGTAGTTTTATCTGATCCGTAAACTGTTTACTGTTTCTTAATTAATCTGTTTTTGTTGGTTTATTTTCAGAACTACTGTTTTCAGCCACTCCCAAACTGTGGTTGTTTGTGGAAATTGCCAGACTATATTGTGTCAGCCAACAGGTGGTCGTGCCAGGCTCACCGAGGGTTGCTCCTTCAGAAAGAAGGGAGATTAAATGTTTTTGTTTCTTCTGTGCGCCACGGATAGTTTATGTATGATTTCTGGAATTTTGATTATAATTGAGACATTGTCCTAGTACTATGTAGCCTGCTCTGTGAACTGCGATTTTGATGATTTCAGCAAAGGTAATTCAAAACAGTTTTTATATTTACCATGTTTCTTTTCCCAGCCCTTTTTATTACGAAATCTTTGGATGTGCTGGAGCCTTTTATGCTGATTCTGGGATTGAAAACACGTTTTATAAAATATAAAATGGAGGCGGTTAGTGTGTTATAAAATATAAAATATAACATGGAGGAACTAACATCGTTCATCGACAAGGTCCAGTGGACTGAACAGATTCCAAAACAGTCTAATTAGTCTGCTGGTGTCTGAGGATGATAACACATATTCATGAGTTTTTTATATGGATGCATTTATTGATCTCTTATTATATTTATTGACAATTTTCTTTTAGAATGTATTTACTTTATGATAGACTATAGGACGTGGATTGGTATAGTGTGAATTTCAGATGAGGATGGAATCTATTTAGCAGATTTCCTTCAAAAAAACCCACTTTAGCAGATAGCATGTTAGTAATTCCTGCTTATTCCCAATGCATGTTGTAGCCTATGTGACCCAGAAACTAAATACATACTATGTGTGGCCATAAGATCTGGAATATTATCTAGAAGTTCCGATGGGAAGTTTTCCATGTAATCTGGAATTGAATACTGTCAAGAAGCTCAGAAACTAAAACCTTCACAACATTTAGAGACAATTGATTGCTGTCTCCCAGAGTTTGACGTTTGACCTATTTTGTCAAACTTGTCAAGTGGTCTACAGATGCAAATGTACTACAAATCTTGGAGGCTAAGCAAATGAAATTACAAACGATATCTTGCAATTAGCCTGGAATGTGATACAAGACATGCCTTTATTTGATGTTGATGCTTATTGGTATGGTTTATTTTTAGGAAGTTTATGTTATGTTTGGTTTTACAAGGTTCTATTAAATGGTATGAAATTCTGACTTGGGTATTGTGAACTTTGAAGAATAATCATTATTCATTAGTTTGCTGATTCCTTGCATATAGAGGAGGTGCATTGACCAATAGCTAACACTGAAAAGTTGCAAAGATATGTTACCGCTTTTGCGGCTCACATCTTTTGGTTGCAACCCAAGAAAAGAAGTTTGATGTTTGAGTACATATGAGGAATCTCAGAGAAATGCAAGCATGTTAAAGTTTGTAGAATAACAAGCACATAACATAATGAGATGGTGGTTAACGTGGAAATCCTCAAAATCGGATGGAAAAAATCACAAGGAGGAATGCCCCTGTTGCTCACAACAAGTATGGCTTTTGTTTCTTTTGTTTCTTCTATCACTTGAATTGGGAGAATGAGAGATACATATATGTCCAAGGTAAGATGGATTCCCCTCAAGATTTGCTTCTCCGTTTACTTAACACTCAACAATTCCCCTCAAGTGTTGAGCATAGAGATCAAGCATGTCCATCTTGCCAAAAATCTTCTCAAACTTGGCATTTGACAACCCCTTGGTGAAGTCATTAGCGTCTTGCTCTTCTGTTTTTATATTTGGTAGAAACAATTCTTTGGAATCGATTCTTTGTTGAATGAAGTGGCGATCAATCTTCAACTTGCTTTGTTTTGTCATGTAAAATGGGATTGTTGGAGAGACTTATGGTTGACGTATTATCACATAATAGTTTCATAGGCATATTTAGATCAACCCCAATGTTGGTCAAGATAACCTTGAGCCACAACATCTTTTTGACACCCATCACTATAACTATGTTCGCAGCATCAATACTTGATCTTGTAGAAATAGATTGTTGTTTACTCCAAATCCCAAGGTTGTTGCCTGGATACAAACAATAACTGGTAGTCGATCTCTTCGTATCAACACATTCAACCAAGTCAGAATTTGTGTAGTACTCATCCTTCAGTTTACCATTTCTTGTAAATATAAGTCCATTTCCAGACCTTTCTTTTATATAGCAAAGAATATGATCAATCGCCTTCAAGTGTAAATCATTGGGAGCATGCATAAATTGACTCGTCACATTCACATCATCAATGATATCAGGTCTAGAAAGGGTGAGGTAGATAAGTTTTCCAACATGTCTTTGGTATTGGCATTTAGAATCTTGATCATGTTGCTTCCCATCCTTTAAGCTCACTTTACGGTTTTCCTCAGTCGGAGTAGTGGCAGGTTTACATCCTAATATTTCTGGTTTACTTTAAATGACCCGACTATACTTCCTTTGACATAGGAGATGCCCATTACTAGATCTTTCCATCTCAATTCCTAAGTATTTTGATTTTCCGAGGTTTTTCATTTCAAATACCCTTGCAAGGTCTCTTTCGATCAAGATCTTTCCATCTCAATGCGTAAGAAGTATTGTACTACATAATCTCTTCTTCGTCATCCCAAGTAATGATAATGACGTACACATAGACAAGAAGTAATGTCATTATTTGTTTTAATCTTAACGAAAAGAGTATGGACTCATTTTCCTTGGTGATATCCCAATCTAGTCATCACGATTCTAAGCTTCTCAAACCATGCTTTAGGTGACTGTTGTAAGCCATATAATGCCTTCTTTTGCTTCAACACTTTCCTTTCATAGCTAGGTGGCATATGCATGTAAACTTCTTCATAAAGATTTCCATTTATATAAGCATTCTTCACGTCCATCCGATGGAGTTTTCATTCCTTAATGACAACAAGAGAAAGAACAACACACTGTATTCATTTTTGCTACTGGGACAAAAGTTTCCAAGTAGTCAACATATTATTTTTTATCATATCCCATTGCTACAAGTATAGCTTTGTATCTCTCCACTTGTCCATCTAGATTCTAGATTGTGCTTTGTGATGTACACCCACTTTGAACCAACCATGTATATACCTTTAGGAATTTCTTCTTCCATGGTGCAAATCTACCGAGGATCAGAAAATGCATTTGCAACATTCTTGCTAACAAAGAAGTTATAATCCACATCTAGTTTTTATCGAGTTTAGAATAAGCAACATATTTGTTTATACGATATCTGGTGCAATCTATGTATCTCGAGAAAAGCTTTATTGCTCCGCACCCATGCGCCTCTATACCTCCAAGACCCCTTCAAATATGATCAAGTTGTCAACCTTCTCATCTTCATTAATACCACTAACTTCCTTTTCCAACTCACTTTCTAGATCACTGTCAGAATCCCCAGAGGTTAGAATCACCTCCGCTTTCAAGGAGCTGCCAGCAAGAGCTTCAATACACATGACATAGAGGCTCCATTTTTCCAAGGAGCTCCCAGAGTCGTAACGTCGAATCAAGGTGAGGGAAATCCCACCAAACAACAAGCAGCAACCTTCGGATGGATGGACGGCAGGACTACAAGAGATTCAGTCTACCTTCTACACCCTGGAATGTTTTCCAAAGACCAAGAACAACGCCCTGTTCTCGAAAACCATATCAAAAGCAACCCAAATCGGATGAAATCCGTTTGTAGCGATATCAGAATGCATGGAAAGCAGTATATTGAAGATCTAACCCATCATAGATAGGATAAAACTCAGATAAAATCTGATGAAAAAGACCTGCAATGGGAAAAATAACTGTGGTCTTTCTTTCCGATGCTATATCGGTGGCGACGGCCCATATAGCAGTGTTTATCCATTATCTGATGTTGTATCAATGGTGATGGTCCATATAGCAGCGTTTATCCATTATACGATGCTATATCAACGGTGACAGTCCATATATAACAGTGTTTATCCAATGCTATATCAACGGTGACGGTCAATATAGCACTGTTTATCCATTGCCATTTGTTAAAATTGTAACTAGTTATCGTTAAATTTTAGTTAAAAAATCAGCGATACTAGTTACAAGAACACAACAAAACCCTTTCTCGTGTTAACGAAGGTCGGTAGATGGATTATTTGCCTCCATTCAGATCTAGCATGGGTCATTTTTGGGCTTACACATAAATAACTAAGTTTCCTTTGGATGAACTCATTTCAACACTTCTTGGACCGTCCTTCCCTCTCTTAGCTGGTTTAACACCAAATCTTACTTCATCTAACTAGTACATCAACGACCCGCTTTTGAAAATGATTAAACCATCCTAATCAGTTTTCTCTCATCTTATTTTTTATCGAATGTTCACCAACTTTCTTTCTGATTGCATCATTCCAAATCCAATCTCTTTGTGTATTACCACAGTCCACCTTAGCAATTTCACTTCTGCTATTGTCATTCTTTGCATATATTTATGGTTCACAATCTAGGGATTCAATCGTAAACGGATATTTCCGTGTTCGGCCACCGTCGTATCTGGTTCTAAGAAAATATGGATATGTATTTTAGAATTTGGTGGATATAGATATAGATATTGGTTTTTTTATTTTTTGCTATGGATACAAATATCATTTTCATTTTTTTAGAAAACTAATATGATTACACTCGAGCAATTGCTAATCAAGCAACTCTTCACGAAATAAGACAAAGTCCCACTCGAGCAATTGTTGAAAATCAACAAATTTTCTTAATCAAAGGGACATTGTTAAGCCCAATCAAACATCGACAAGCTCTCAGTCGCTAAAACAAGGAAATACCTATAAAAATCGTGCGTTAATCAGGCTCGTGGGGGTTTTCTTTTTATTTTTTCCTTTTACTTTTGGTTAATTGCATCCATTAGATCATCAATGGGTTAGATTAACTCAGTCATCTAGTTGAATTAATGAACTAAATTAACAGAAAGTTATGATTGTCTGTTGGCAGACTTATTCAGGGTACTGAATGTAACTCGTGAGTATCAAAGGTTTATAGAGTAATTTCGAAATCACTCAGGATTATGAGTATAAATATCTCAAAAATAAAAATAAGAGTATATTTAAACCCATGGTAGGTCCAAGTTACCTCGGATTCGGATCGGGTCGAATTAAACGGGGGTTTCGGTCTGATCGAGGTGTACCGTGCCCGTTTCCTCCGGGCCGCATATAAATAGCTACCCCCTGCACCTGCCTAGGCACTTCCCTCCGCTAGCCGCCACCTTTGAGTCGTGCTCGGCTGGTTCTAGGGTTTTTGTCCACAGGTAATTCGTCCACAGATTTCCTTGTTTTTCTACGCGTTCTCTTCTTCGAATTATCTTCCCCTCAAGTTGTCGTTCGACTGTCTCTTCATCTTAATGTTGTTAATTGCGATCCATGTCGATTTCGTCCGATACGTTCCTTTTACCATCGACAGAAGGACCTATGGACGAATCGCCGCTTAATCAATGCGATTCCGTCCAAGTTTGCCTTCTGATATCGAACTCATCCGCGGTCGGAGGCGCCGGATCGGAGAGTACTACGATCAAGTGCCTCGATCTTCGATCACCACATGATCGAAAGGGATCGCACATTGCTATGTGTGTTTTGTGTTTGATGTGCGCGAAGCTCCCAGCAGAGGGGGATGATCTACCACACTAGACCCCTCTAACACTAGTACAAACCTTCGCAGATCGACGGGAGGCCGTAATCGTAGGACGATGTGGACGTTTCCATTTCGCGTCGTCTGAAAACGCGGCTACATTAGAGATGCAAACGGTCTGATACGGATTCGGATATAGTATTACCGTATCCTTATCTGTTTTTTAATACGAATACAGATGCGAATGCGGATATCCTTAAAAAACGAATATGGATGTAAAACGAATAGTAATCGCACACGAGTAATGTTAGAAATATTCTATAAAATCGACTTAAATATATAAGAATTGGATGGAAAACACATCATGTGAATTTACTAAATGTGTTTGTATAAGGTTGTAAATTTATGACTATATTTATATAAAAAAGCGGATATACAGGCGGATATCAAAACGACATCTATATCCGTATCCTTTTAAAATGGATACGGATACTGATGTCAAAATCTGTATAAAACAGATACGGTGACGGATCTAATATGGATATATCCGTAACCGTTTGCATCCCTATGCTACATATTTCGCTTGTTTTTTTATTTAACGGCGGTTTTGACGGTGGTGAGTTGGTTTAATGTTAGTGCTACTACAGCCTACAGGTAAAGAGTGTGACAGTTGCGATGCGTGATGGTTAACACGTAGGATAGAATATACAATTGGAACGTAGTAAGCAAGGTCCCGACATTGAATTGATAGGTCTTTGGTTTCGTCCAACCACGTCCGAGCGTCGGTCTAAATCGTTCGAAGTGGTGCATGACACTATCATTGTTATTGATTTGAAAAAAAATGGACCCGGCTTAATTTAATTGTTTGAAGTGATTTTTTTAATCGATAAAATTAGATTTATATATATATATAAATAAATATGTGAAATAATTATTCAAAATATCAAATCTTTCAATAGAATAATATGATTATTTATTTTGAGTAAAAATTTATAAAAAACTTTTCACATTCTCTATCATTATATATGAATATAATATTGTAATAATTTATTCTTAGGAAACTAAGAATGTTGTGGCACAAGTTGTATTCAAAAAGAGAGAAGGACATAACTTGTTAAGAAATGTACAACTAAGTGATAAAAATCATATTATTTCAGTATTTGAACAATATTTTATGAAAATATATCAAACTGTCAATTTTGGTCAATTCAGGTCTGGTCGAATAGATCAGATTGGGGGTCGGTTTCTGATCTGATTCGTAGATCTGATCGGATTTTTTAAACTATTGTATTAACATATCACTAGCGAAGTGTTATTTTTTTGGCATTTTTATTCACAATATTCTCGATTAATGCATACTTATTATTGGACGGATTTTTCTATTTTTAAAGGTAAAATATAAGGTAAATTACAAACGTAGACCTCAGCTATACCTTGATTCTTAATTTCGGACCTCATTCTTTCATTTCAATGATGACATCCAATTTTCAATTTAAATTAAAGTGACAGAGAAGTTAATTGGATCTTGTAAAATAAGATCGGTTCCTTGGTACATTTGAAAATAATGAGTATCGGTCCTGCGAACTTGATACATATTTTTTTTTGTTTTTTTCAAATAACTAATTTGGACATATTTAAAAATATTGACGTTACCAGCTGAATTACTTTGAATAAAATCTCTTTAAATTCATTAGATTTTTTCATCATGACCCCCTAAATAGTAGGGCTGCTAATCGAACCGAACTGTAACGAACGGACCTATGTTCGAGTTCGGTTCGATAAGGAAGTCCGAAAGTTCGAGTTCTAGTTCGGTTCGATAAATGTTCAATAGGATATGTTCGAGTTTGTTTAGAAAACGAACGTTCGAGTTCAATTCGATAATAGTTTGTTAATAATTTAACTTGACTAAAACTTGTTTATATGAACAAGTTCGAAACTAGAGTTCGATAACAAGGTTAGATATGCAGTAAAAATAAAAAATTATTCAAATTAAAGTGGTACAAAGTCCAATAAATACTACAATTTCTTTAACCTCAAAATTTACCAAGTGTATAAATATAAAGTTACATATACAAATACATACACATATATATATATCGAATTCGAACATTTATCAAACGAACATATGTTATGTTTATGTTCGGTTCGTTAAGCTATCGAACTAAAATTTGAAGTTCATGTTCAGTTCGTTTAGAAACGAACGAACATTTTTCGAACTATTATCGAACGAACTCTAACCGAATACGAACATGTTCAGTTCGATTAGCAGCCCTACTAAATAGTGCCTATTTCGAAACCCACACAATCTTTGTAATACACGCCGCGGACCAAGGGCTGATGTGTAAGTCGATTGTGGTGTGATTAGACAAGGATTCAAGATTCATATATTCATGTAAAAATCCTTTCAATTAAGGGAAAAATACACAGGAGTGTAAATCCGCAATTTGATTAACAAGCCCGTGGCTGCTGCATAACCGTTCAAGACGCGTATTAATACTCTAAACTATTTGTACAACATTGAAAGATATCACATTAAAATTAAAAAGCTCACAGCCTGCCGGGAGACCGAAGGATTTGCAACTTCTGAAGTTGTGAACGCGAGTTCGTGTCTCGTCTTTGTCCCATCAGTGTGGCTGTTCCTATAGCGCAAGAGCATGTATAACTTAAGCAGTGACGTTTCATAGGAAGTAAGACAATTGGTGCTGCTGCTGCTTTCGGGAACCCCCTTCGCCGTATAGATCATTCCACTGCTTAAGCTCCGTCATGATTGACCCTTCTGAAGCAAAGCTAGGTGCAACCTGCCATATGACATCAGTTGTGAGAATGGAGTATGTCAAAACTATAACGAAAACATATTCAACGTCGATGCCATTGGAAGATGAGTGATTCCACAGGTAATGGATGAATAAAATATATTGGTCGTTATTTTACATTATTTCACCTTTATTTATATTTTTTATTCCACCTTATCTACCTATATTTTACTTAATTCTTCTTATTTCCATCTTTCTAGCTGAACAGAGAATAGACTTTTTAGGATACGTTCGGGTAGTAGGGTACTTTTTTCTCTTTACCACGTGGGTCCTGCATTTTATCTTTTTATATAATTAAATAATTTGAATCTCTTTCATCAGTTCTATCAAAAAATAATATATTATACCATATCATATAAATTATAAGCTACTCCACTTCTAATCTTCTACACACTTTTCCAAACTTTAATATAATTACATCACAATAACTAATCTTTTTTTCCAAACTTTAATACAATCATATCACAACAAATCCACCTCAATTTAACACACTATTCAACATCAAAACACAAAAATGGATTGCCCTCTACCAATTTAAGCTGCATTAACCCGTCATTCAAACACACCCTTATTCTTCTTATTCCTTATCTTTATTCCTGCTTATTCTTGAACCAAACGCCCTCTAAGAGTTTATACCAACATCGGAACCTATAATTACCTACATATATGAACTTAAGAGGATGTGGACATATTGCGTGCTAAATTTCCCTAAGAGAAAATTGATGTTAAAAGATCACAATGTAACGGAAACCAAAGAAGAATGGCACGATCCAAACAATATGTGCTACCGAAAACATCGAAACAAGTGTGCTATCAAAATTAAAAGTCTGCGAAAATGATGTGGCTAATCACATCATCAAGGATACACTCCATTCCCTGCAGGAACACGAGCTTCCTACATATACGAGGCAGCTCACCTATTGCTGTTCGTTTACATCGATAAACCGGGGATTAATATCGAGAGCCAAACACTTTCGGGTATTGTGTTTATTATGAGAATGGAGTAATCTATTATTACCCATGTATAAACAACTTATTCGCATTTGACCCTACAGTTCCCAAGTCTTCCAGAGGCGGTCGTTGAACAAAACAAGAGACGGAGGAAGGACAAGTCTTATGTGAGTTTGGATCTAGCCTGGCCTGGCTGCAAATTATCAGGTCTGGATTTTGGTGAGTTGGGTGCAAGCTGGTCTGACTTTATGCTCCACCCTACATGGTTTTTTTTCGCCCCACTTGATTCCTCTCGTTCCATTCTGCAAAAGGCTTGCGCATCTGCCTACGATCATCCCTCTCCACCCTCAATGGCATCCACAATTCCCAAATCTCTCTCCTTCACATAGCAAGTCTTCTGTATCCACCCTCTCCACCCTCAATGGCATCCACAATGTACTCATTAATAGGGTCGTACATTAATAGGGTGTGTTCGTTTGAGGAATAAGGAGTTCCTCCTTACTCATCCAATTTCTTATCCCTCAACATATGGTCAACGTTTTGATCCTAGAGTCAAGATAAGGGACAATGTTTCCATCATCCCTCCAATTTTTGCCTCTTCTGTAAAAAAATACAAATACCTGCCTCTTATCTAACAAACTTATCTAATATAACCTCATTATCCCTCCTTATCCTCTCCGTCATATCGAACAGAGAATAACAAACTATCACTTATTCCTATTTATCCATCCTTATTCACTCCCTCCAAACGAATAGAAACGATATCTTATTCCACCTTATCCCTTCTCCTTATTCCAAACCGAACAGCCCCTAAGGGCCCGTTCGGTAGGAGAATAAGCAGGAATAAGGATGAGAAATAAGGGGAATAAGGGTCTATTCTCCGTTCGGCTGGAGGATAAGAATAAGGAGAATAAGGTGAAATAAAGGTAGGTAAGGTGGGATAAAAATAGGAATAAGAGTGAAATAAGATGAAATAATGGGGAATAATCATACCACGTGGAACCGTGTTGGGAGGAAAATGGGAGCTTATTCCCCTTATTCCATTCCCCTTAACCTTGTCCATCCATGCAAGAGGTGTGCAATGAGATAGATAGAAAGGCTAGATGCTTATAATCTCGCACGTGACCCTCATTTGGATTTTCGATCCGACGCCCTTCATCTGTCAAAATATTCCCATGGTTGCATTTTCGTCGCCAATAGGCAATTTGTTCCGTATCATTCCCAATGACTTGTGCCCGTGGGAACTTTTATTCCCTTTATGTTGCCTGTCAACTCTCAAATGGGGGAGGAAGATCATTCTTTATGATGGGAACTATCTCTCTCCTCTTTGTCCAAAAAACATGTCCTTGGTTTTATGTCAATCATCTCGCTCTCATTTCAACGTCTTGATATATTCTTATGATTTTTTGTATTAATATTCAACAAGTACCTTGCTATGAGATTCATAAAAAAGATACCAGAAATTTTAACCATTCGACTGCGTCGATGAGCGACGATATGTGCAAGTTCTAAAAAGGGACTGAAGTTATGCACAGTTTCAGTCACTTGATAAAGATCAGTATTAGCATGTTAGTATTCATTTACGCCAACATTATGCAAGAAAGATAACTTACTTGACTCTTAGCTTGTCTCATATCTTCCATGTTCAACGGCCTGAGAAAAATCACGTCCTTGTTTTCTTCGCCATATCCGACTTTCTCCCTGCGTGCCTCTCCTTGCGAAGCTTTCATCTTCTTTCGGTGACAAAATAAATAACATATCCTCAGCATCTTTTAGGATTTTAAACAAAATATTAATGTTTACACTATTTAAGCGAACAGAACGATAGCAAGATTTGTTAGTTGTGAGCTTATGTATAACATAAATAAGAAAACAGTTGATAAAGATAGTTTGTATATGTTGATGATCATGCCAGCCTTAATACCAGACAGAATATGCTCAAGTTAAATCATACCAGTTCCTTTTCTCTTTCCCTCTGTATAAGTTCACGTATTGGCCGATATGCTGCTGTCGTGCATAGGTTCTGCACTCAATAGATAACAAAATAAGCGCATACAAAACGAAGAGTACAAATACGAGAAATATCGCTAACCTTAAGGTCGCTTCCACTGTACCCTTCTGTCATGACGGCAAGCTCTTTGAAGTCAAGGCCGTCTTCAACCTTCTCCCTGGACAAGAATGTCCTCAATATCTGCTCCCTGTTTTCAACTGACGGAAGCCCCACCATAATCCTATTTTGATGAAAGTCCAAATGTTAGAACACGAAAAATAGATGCTTCCTCAACCTTTAAAAGATACCAAACTTACCTGCGCTCGAATCTTCTAATAATCGCCTCGTCGAGATCAAAAGGTCTGTTAGTTGCAGCCAGAACAAGGATTCTTTCCCCCGGTTTTGTTAGAAGGCCATCCCAGTGAGTCATAAACTCATTCTTAATCTTCCGCATTGCCTCGTGCTCTCCAGCTCTAGTTCTCTGGCCAAGCATGCTGTCAACCTCATCTACGAAAATAATAGTCGGGGATACTTTTGCCGCCAGAGTGAACAACGCTCGCACATTCTTCTCATCTTCCCCGAACCATTTTGAAGTAACCGTAGACATCGAAACATTGATGAAGCTCGCTCCAGCTTCCCTAGCAATGGCCTTCGCTAGCATCGTCTTGCCAGTACCAGGTGGCCCAAACAATAATATTCCTCTGCAAGGCTTTAAGATCCCTCCTTTAAAAAGATCGGGTCTTCGCAAAGGAAGCATAACTAGTTCCTGAAGAGATTCTTTTGTTTCATTCAACGCACCGATGTCATCGAACGTAACTCCTATTTCACCTGCCGGGATCACCTCGGGCCTTATTCGCTTCTCAAACTCGTTATCTGGAGGTACTTCCTGCACTTAGATCGGCAGATAAGCAATACATTGGTATGTTTATAATTGGATTTTACAAAACAAGAGGGGAAAGTGCGTAGGCTAGACAATTACAGCTACATGTAATTGTCGAGTTGATATATTTCCAAGATGATGCATAATATAAACAATCACTCTAAAATTCGTGATGAAAGGGAAAGTTATATAAATCGTGTACACTTATGTATAAGAATTTAACAGAGATTAGCGTATGCAAACTAATAACCAAAATTTAAGAAAGATGCGTATCATCGACAACAACTAATCTAACTTGGGACAGTATCCGTAGGCACATAATATTAAATCATAACATTTTGATTGTCAAAGCTATTCTTTACGCCACTGTTACTATGAAGATCTGATTAGTAGAGGTTCCCCCAAGGTTGCTATCCGACCCATTTGCACATGGCCCGAACCAAACAATGGCAGCACAATATTTAAATATGATACTTTCACTTGCAACACTAATTTCTATGCCACTTATTACTACGACAGATCGGATTTGACGCTAATTAACCGTCCATAGATAACCAGGTCAAGGATAAGATCCAAACCACACATAATGTGCCCAATGCTACAATTTGGTAGCAGGTATCCATTTTCTAGTTTTACAATTGATTGCAAATCAATCAATCCGTTGAATATGTTAAGTGTATCACTCAAACAAAATTTTACTGTATGCATCAATAATGGTATGCGCTTTGTTAAACAGGTAGTATTTAACAATTCAAAAGTACAATTGATTGTTAAATGGGTAACAGAACCTACCACTTCCTTTCATACGTAATCAGATATAGAAAGATAAAGAATCATGAATAACACTGGAACTTTTACGTGGAACCTTACTTCATAAGGAGCGGCACGAAATCATGGAAAAACCGCTTCAAAGGGTAATTTGTATATTAAACTATTGCTCTCTTATAATGAATACATGTGGTGTGGGGCTTCTTATATAGCCCTACCAATATGATCAAGTCCTCTGACTAATAGACGATGTGGGACCAAAAACCTGTGTGGATATGGTAATTGGCCGATGGAAGGATCCAATTACTCATCTATGGATGCATATTGTAACATTACCCAACCAAATCAAAATCATATAACATTAGAGGTTTAAGTATGGAATATCACAGTACAATTAGTAGCTAAGAAACAAAAACGTAATACAAAGTTGCGGGCCCTATGTTTGGGTTTTAGCTAAGGCTTGAGCCAAAATGAGGCAGTGAATACTAAGGACATGGTGTTGATATCTATTACTGGTACCTTGTGGATCCAAAATGGGTACCCATTCGAATCAAGTAAAAAGAGGCAAATCACACTAGCTAACCCAAGTAACCTGATATTGCACTCCCGAATTCAAGAGTCGAAATTCACGGGTTAGATACCCACTGCAAGTATATTTTCGAAAAGATACTAAATAGATGCAAAGAACAAAGGTGTTGAACCTAACCACCACCCAAGTAGGATGTTACACCGAAAGCTCAACATTCGGAAAAACACAACTGAAATTGACATAGAGGATGGATGGATTTTGAAAACTTACAGGAACTTCTGGTGCTAAAGATGAATTATCACCATCCTTCTTGATCCGTCCAACTGTATCTGACGACTTCCCTGGCAGGTGATATATATCGGAAGGAATGGATGTTGTTGCAGTTGCAGAATCCTAATAGTTAGGTTTTTTTTGCCAAAGAAGTTAGAAAATAAACGTTATTCTTGTATATTTAAATTCTACAAATATGACAAAGGACGAGACCTTAACAGCATCGATTTTAGCTTCCAGCTTCAAAGAATCCTCCCCATTGTCTTTTCCTTCTTGAAATATACTTAAACCATGTGACAAACTGTGGCACCAATTCTCATTATTAGGTGAATGTTATGAAAAATATTTTCTGCAAGAAAATATGCATTCAATGACCTTTTAGAGGAAATGACAAGTTTCCCATTTCTATACACAGGATCCTTGCATTTCATTAAATGATAAGAAATCGCTAACACTACGATTTCTTCTATATAATTGCTGAGAGTTGTCGTGTCTGCGAGACAGATAGAATCCAGATCATCGCATTCTAGATCATTTGCCGTAAGAACTTCGATAATATGATTCCTGTTGTCCTGATATTGGAGCATTTTCATGTCTTCTTCTAATTGGCATGTCCAGTTTACAAAATGACTGTCGTTTACAGGTGGCTTTATCTCAATGTTGTAGGGAAACAAAATCCTAAGTTTCTCATCAACTTCTCTGTAATCGTTACCCGAATCTGAAAGTCTCGAGCCAAGAATCAGCACAGGTCCTGATAGTTTCCCTAATAACTTTTGAAATAGTAAATACACTGTCGGTGACCGCTGCAAAATGTTATCTACATCCCTTATGTAAAGGATGATAGGACTGTTCTTAGACACTGTAGTCAAAACCTGCAGTAAAAATACCCTGGCATTAATCCCACAAAGGCAATCAAAAGCAAAGGAAATTCAATACTTTTAGATGATGATATTGCCAGAGGTAGGTCATTTAACACACAAAAAGTACCTCTCATAAATAGAAATCTAGTGAGGAAAATATTGCTACCTTGTAAAGACATTGTATAAAAAGCTTCTCACTGAATGCCCAACCACTTCTATGTCTGAGAGGTGCTGAAATAGATTGGTTGAAAACAACGTATCAATAAATTGACCACAAATGCTTCTTTTGTAAGAAAAACCTATATTGATATCACCCCTGCACACAGAGATCCTCTTCACCCCTAAATTATGTAAAGTGCTCTTAAGACACTAGTGCAGATAAGGACCTGGATTTAGAGAAGACCGTGCTGAAATGGCACTGATATTAGCTGAAGCAGAGGCATTCCGACGATGCTTTGGAATACTACTTGCACTCTCTGACATCCTGCTTATGCAAAGGTGAGAGCCCATCACAAAATCTACAATGTCGTCAAAATATCACAAGGATTGTACTATGTACCTTGATTGGATATCCGTGCAACTGCTTTGCCTGCGTAGAGACCCTACAAAAGGATGAAGATAACATAATGAAGGCATTTTTCTTTTCCTCCCAAACATAAACTGATGCAAATTACAATGCTGAAATGAAGTAAAAGTGGAGAGCTCTGCATTAAAGTTCTTCATAGAGGTTTCTCCCAAGTAATTGACCATAACAATTGTTAGAAGATGACACAAAAGCAATCAGACTACTGACTGAATATCGTTAACTTTCAGCTGTTTCTAGACATTTGCAATACGATTTGTATGTTAATAGGGAATTAACAGCTCAAACTTTAATGATACCTGTAAATTCCATTCTTTGAGGGAGTACTGAAAACGTTCCAAAGAGACTGGAAACCTTTTCAAGAGCTGTTGCTGACATTGATCTTTTGAAGGACTGAAAATTGCATATATAAGAATATGTTGCCCAACAAATAACAATGTATACTTTAAGAAAAGCCGACAAATCACCAAATTCCAAAAAGGCGAGTAATGCAGTTTATTGTATCTGAAAAGCATAAAATGTAGGAAATATGTTGAAGTGCCAGATTTTGATCTTCGCATAAGACACCGTAATAAGAAACTGAATAAACTGTTGAGAAAAACAAGGATTTTTACACCCCGGTCCATATAAACTTTGCTACTTACAGGACATCCCATGTATTTTTCACAATTAACCCCACGACTCCTGCAAACTTACTCCATCTTATACAATGACCCTTGCTGTCAATTTAACTCTTCTTGAATTAACAATACCATGGTTAAATCCAGTGGTGACTTTTTCATCTCCGCTCCCTTCTCCCCCCCCCCTTTCTCCTTGCACTTTCTCTCCCTTCCACGAGGGAAAAAGGCCGCCGCTGGAGGGTGGCGTCGAACAAGAGCAGCGTGCGATAACACCGCTGCTGGTGGTGACAATGGATTTGAGGTCGGACGGAGAAGGCTCGTGCTAGGGCAGCTAAGAAATGGTGATCGCGGCCGTGCGATTATAGGTAGAAGTCCACGCAGCTTGATGTGGGGCATTGCCGAGACGACGATGGAGGCGATCAAGATAGTGAGGAGTAGACAGTATTGTGCTCACTCGTTGCAAGCGGTGGAGACCGGGCATTGAGAGTGTGATTGTGATTGTGCTGAGATATTAGTTATCTTTTATCATTTTTATGTATTCTCTTTCCGTTCCGTCTACACTATGTAATTTGCCCAACATGTTTCTCCTTTATATAAGAGAATCCTACCTCATGAATAGACAACTCATTGCATTCTCTCATCTCTTTCCACATGGTATAAGAGCAGCGGTCTTAGATCGGTGTTCAGACCTAGATCCCGCCACCACCACCACCAAATCACTTATCCTCTTCTCCGAAGCCCTTGCGCGGATCCTTCATCCGACAAGGGCCCTGCGCAAGGTCTTGGGCCAACCATGCCCTACACCTCCGACGTTACTCTAGCGGCCTTCCAGCGCCACCACAGTGCCACAACGTAGCTCCAACGCCTATGTGCATCGTCCTAGCACCCCAACACTAACTTGATTTGGCCTGATTTTGGTATGATTACGGCGGAATCAGAACACCGTGGACTCCGTTGTTCCCTACCACGTACAAGTGTGCTAACGGTTGGTTGTAATGTGAGTCTACACCAACAACCACCCCCCTTGATGTCCGTGTGAGCACCGTATCACCTATGTACGATCCCAATCGTGTACCAATCGAACATTATGTCAGGAAACAAAGTTGATATTCCATCCACAGGTGCCTTTAACGGTCTGGCACCTATTGTCAAGATGGATGTCACAAACTATGAGTTGTGGGCGATGCAATTCATGAATCTCGCAGATCCATAGTAAGAAGCATATTATGATGCAAAATGAGTTGTCGACAAGACTAGGACCAATACCTCATGGAAGGATGATGATGTTTATACAAAAGTTTGGTTATATGGTATTATTTCTATGGAATAATCAATGATAGACTGAGTCAACCCACGTCGAATGCATTGTGGGACATCCTCGCAGCAACGTACTCTCAAGCGAGGAATGAATCAAAGTTCTAGCAACTTTAGCATGATATTTTTATAACCTAACATGGTGATCGTGATCTTCACGCCTTATACACATCTCTTAGGGGTATGTTTGAGAGACTCCGTACATGCATACCTCTATCGACATCACTAAAGTAGCACAAGGTCTATCACGATTCTATTATAACTGTGGTGTTTTCTGGAAGCCCTCAACTCTGAGAATGACTCAACCCGCTCTCAGTTACTCACATATGCTATTATACTGCCTATGGAGGAGGCATACCGCAAACTGAGCATCCCCTCTACTGTAGTTTCTCAAACGTCATCGTCTATGGTAGCTTCCCATGGGAGAGGCAATTTGCGTCAATTCAGAGGATGGACACACATGCAGAGAAGACTGGAGCCCACACCAACCCTATTCAAATTGTCACCGGTCTGGACATTTTGAGGACACGTGTTGTTCCAAGCACGACTTTCCACCATTTGCATGTGTTGTTGAGCAGGTTCATACTGCCCCTGATTCTATCGATCATCGTTTTGATGACTTTGTTACTTTATTGAGAAAGATCATGCCCCCAACCACTAGATCTTCTAGTGTTTCTACTAGCCAATTAGATGTTGCCTCTTCTTCCTCCACCAACACTTCAAGTATTACTCATGCATATACTAGTCGTACTCAACCAGATCCTTACTCTGGAGCTTCACATCATCTATGTGGAGATCGCTCACAGTTTGGTTCTTATAGCCATGTACATCATGGTAGATCAGTGATCATTGCTGACGGGACCCATTCTCCCATTAGCGGACAATGACTCCCTCCATGTGCCTACAGAATGTACTTCATGCACCAGAATTCTTGATGAATTTATTGTGATCAATCAGATTATAAATGATTTACATTATTGTGTCATATTTGACAATGTTTCCCTTGCTTTTCAGGATACACTCGCAAACAGGGTGATTGGATTTGGTCGTGAGCATGGAGGGTTTTACAGGTTGAACCGGTCTCCTTATGTTGGAGTTAACTCTCTTTCTGCCAGATCGATTTCTCCATACACTTGGCATCTCTGATTCGGACATATTCCATTACAGAAGATTTATCAACTCATCCTTAGCATTTCTATCAAGTTCATGTTATAGTGTGAATCATGTCGACTTGGAAAGCATTACCGATATAGCTTTCCAAGTTGTCAAGGCCGTAGTAGTCATGGTCCTTTTGAGCTTTTTCAATATGATATGTGGGGTTTGAGTTGTATACCTGGTTATTAGGGTCACATGTATTATTTGGTTGCAGTGGAGACTTTTCCAAACTGTCACGTGTCTTTTTGTTAAAGAATAAGTCTCATGCCACTACTATGATTCAAAATTTTGTGATTGAAATAAAGAGTTCTTTCTCTGCTTCTATTAAATACAATTGTTCAGATAATGCAATGGAGTTTTGTATTATTCAACTATCTCAATTCTTTAGTTCACATAGGACTATCCATTAAATGTTATGCCCTTATACTTCTCAGCAGAACAGTGTTGTTGAACACAAATACCATCACTTTATGGACATCGCCTAGGCTCTTCTCATATAGAGTCAGGCTCCTCATTCGTCTGGGGTGATGTTGTGATGATAGCATGTTACCAAATCAATCGGATGACCATTACCATTTTGGGTGAAACACACCCTTCTCTCTTTCTTTTCCTGAGAATAATTTTTTTTTCTCTTAGGCTACGATCTTTAGCTGTTTGACATTTGTTCACCATCTCCATCCATGTCATGACAAGCTCGCTCCTAAAGCTGTCAAATATATATTTGTTGGGCACTCTCATACCCAAAAGAGTTATAGGTATTTTGATCTTGTCGAGGGAGTATACAATATTAGTACTGATGTTACTTTCTTTGAGTCCATCATGTACTATACTCCTACAGGTGACAGGTTGAGTCCCTTTAAGTCTGAGGATGATGTTGTTCTTCTACCTTCTTCTACATATATACCTCAACCTATTCTCCATGCTCCAATGCCTTCTACACCTCAGGTGAATTCTGAAAATTAGACCTCAACTGATGACACTGGTAGTATGAATGGTGAACAAGAACATTTAGAGGATGATCATGAAGATATACATGAAGAGGGATCACCACATGAGAATGATATGGGATGACCTATTGCCTTACGTAAAGGAAAACATACCTTTGTGAGATACCCTCTCGCTGGACATGTGTCTTGGCATGACTTACGCTGGACTTCATGAAGTTTATTGTGGGATTATCTACCATTGAAATCCCATGCACATATCAGGAGGCTCTCAAGGAGAGCCAATGATGGCTTGTCATGGAAGAGGAAATGGTCGCGTTACAATCGCATGGCACGTAGAGCATTGTTAAAGCTCCTACATGTGTGTCTATTGCAGGATACAAGTGAGCATACATAGTGAACTAATGAAGTACCAAGCAGAGGCATCATAGATTTCTACAAGCAAGGCTTGTGGCTCATGGGTTCACCCAAACATATGGGGTGAACTATCATGATACTTTCTCTCAAGTGACTCGACATTCTACACAACAGATCCTTCTTTATGTTGCAGTGACACAAGACTGACCCCTGTATTAGCTTGATGTGATAAATGTATTTTTCTACGATGAGCAACATGGGGAAGTCTACATGCAACAATCACCTAGGTACGTTGTTGCAGGGAAGTGTCAGAAGGTTTGCAGACTTCATAAGGTTATCTATGACCTTAAGCAGAGTCCAAAAACATGGTTTCAAAAGCTCTCAGACTTGATATAGCAACAAGAGGTTCGTGAGATCGATTGCAGTACTGTTGTTCAGAGGCCTCAGAGAGGTACAATTGTTATACTGGTTTATATTAATGATATCATTATTACATGGATAATGTGCAAGGCATTGAAGCAACTAAGGTTTTTTTTCCTTTTGAGATGAAAGCGGGTGCAGTCCCAAGATTGGAACCCACCACAATTTATTAAATCAAAAGTAAAAAATGATTACAACATATGGTTCAATAGAACCAAAGCCATTTAGTGGCCAAACACGTTGTCACACATGAGATGCAAGTTTTTTCATAGATGCACCAAAGCCCACAATTTAAAGAAACCAGAAAACATAACTACAAGTCATCGCCACAGATGCACCAAATCCATATAGTGGCCCAACATGTTGTCACACAGGAATGGACAATTATGAAAGATTGTCTTGTTTCTTGCACACCAGATGGTCAGAAGTAAGGCAAAAGGAATAGTCGTGTTCTCCTGAGAGTTACTGCAAGCCACTCTCACCGAGCTCCAGTAGGACCCGTTGTCCCCCGCCTAAGCTAGGACACGTCCGCATGCTCCCAAACCATGCGAGAAGAGTTGCACCAAAGAAGATATGCTCTGAATCCTCTTGCTCGATGCCACATTTGTCATAGATGGTGTCCTTGGTACCAAGTATCCTCGCCCTGCGCTCCTTTGAAAGCAGACGTCCATGCCGTGCCAACCACATGAATACCTTGATCTTTATTGGAACCTTGCTGGCCCATATAAGCAGGAAAATCTGATCTTCCTCCCCTCCCGCGGTCCCTGCAAGCTGTAGAAACAACTGTATGCATTTTTAACCGTAAAATTCCCTTCTCTCCACACAAAATGGTCTCTGCCCCCACCAGGTCCCCCAACATCAATCAGGTCCCCTAAGAGGGCGACGATCTCCTCACACCTCTGGTCCGACAACGCAACCACAATAGTGGGGCTCCAACATCCTGTCGACAAGAGTTGGTGCAACAGTGCACCCTTGACGGCTGCAATGGCATAGAGGCGTGGGTACTTATCCTTGAGAGAGCCCTCACCCACCCAGTCATCACCGGTCTCACCATTTCGTCCAGCTCTGGTAGCACTCTGGATATCCCTCTCTAGAGAGACGATGGCCGCCTGCCAGACTCCCCTCTCCACTGACCTTTGACATCATAAATGCTTCGCATCATGCTACATATCATGTCATCCGACTTCCCCCATACTCTAAAGGCCCACTTTGCTAGCATGGCCTTTTCTATGCGCTCCAAATTAAGGTCCCCTAGGCCACCCAACTTCTTCTGCAACGTCACCATGTCCCAACCAACCAGGTGCAATCCCCCACCCTCCTGCCTACCATCCGACCAAAAGAAGTTTTTCTTGATTAGTAATTTGTAACCAATGACCTTGGCAGTCTATGTTACTTCCTTGGATTGGAGTTTGCTAGGAAGCAACAAGGTCTTGTGATGACCCAGAAGATACGTTATTGATCTTCTCTCCGAGATGAGCATGGTAAATTGCATGCATAACACCACTTGAGCATGGAGCTATATGATGAAGACGCTAGGGAGATACGCGGAGCTCGTTAAGAAGCTCCTATACGTGACCATCACCAGGCAAGATATTTCCTTTGCAGTGAGCCGAGTAAGTTCATGGAGCAACCTAGACATGCATATATGGATGTAGTCCATCTTTTATTTAGCAGAGGCATATACCTTACCATTACAGCTTGTGCAGATGCAGATTATGCAATATGTCCCAAGGACAAGAAGTCTACCTCTGACTTTGTAGTGTTCATATGGAGCTCCTTGGTGTCATGGAAGAGCAAGAAGCAGACAATGGTCTCAGATCCAGTGCAGAATCAGAGCCCATGACCATGGCATAAGGGAGTACAGAGATGATGTGAGTCAGATCCATTTTGACTGACATAGCGGTTGAGGTGCCTCTTCCCATGCACCTCCAATACGATAACCAGGCTGCTATTTTTATTACCAACAACCCAACCTTTCGTGAGAGGATCAAGCATATCGAGGTAGACTGTCACTACACTCAAGACATGATCCAGAAGGGTTTCATTTCTACCTCTCATGTCAACTCAGGCGAGCAGACATGCAACTTGTTTATTCAAAGGTACAATTTTTCTGAGGTTATTCAATCCTTAGATGGAAGGAGATATCTTCCCGTTGAATTTGTCCATCGATAGATAGAGAATTGTTGCAAGCTCCCAATCCATTATCGCATCTCGACAAGATTTACTACTGAGATCCACAAGACGAGCATACTTCCTGAGGTTGGAGGTTGTTGCTACCTGGAGACGAAGGCATCATCACTGGACACTAGGGGCATATAAGGAGGCTGGGGTAGGGGTTGTGTGGACTAAAGAATGTCTTTAATTTGCACACTCGATATATAAGGGCAAAAATTTCATATTTTGACGGTTTCTGTCAACCTTAATGGACAAATGAATAGGAGGTGACCGCATTATTCATGGTGTAGAAGTTTTTTGGGAATTAGTAGGTACATAGGAGTTGTGTAGTGAATATGAAGACTAGAGGGGTGTCGCTGAATTGGCAAAGTTTATAGATGCATGGTGCAAAAATCCCAAAAAGCTATAAATAAGCCATACTCAAGAGAGAGGTCAATACATTCCGAGTAAAGAAAGTCATCAAGCAAGCAAGAACACACATTCGAATGATGGTTCTTTGCTCAACCATGACTTGTGAGTAGGTGACCACGAATTTTATAGAATCCCACAATCATAACATGCCAAGATAAATATGCAAACATTCCCATAAGTTTAACAGTTAAAAGTTCCTTGCTATAAACTTAAACATTGCAAATATTTCACACCTGATCATTGTTGGATGTGGCATATTTGCTCTGAATCTGTGGACAATTGTATAAACTGATGATCAGTGATTATATCCCTAAAACAAATATTAAAGTCAACACGTAGGTGCACACCTTCAACGAAAAACTATTTACATCAAGTAATAATAATTTCGCCTCAAAGTAATTTGCCAGAGCCTTCGCAAGCATTTGCTGATAAAGTTCTTCAATTAGAAATGTTCATATTAGTTAATGATAGGTTGAAAACAGATGAAAATAGAAAACGGGCAGAGGGAAATGGAACTTTAGGGAAGGTACTACAACTTACCTGTAGGACCAGAAAGCAAAATAGCTCGACTGGCAGGTGATAGATTCCGAGTGTGCAAAGAAAAGTCAGCCTGCTTGAGATGAACGTATGCTGCGCTTGTTAATAAGACACTAGTCTGCTCGCTGGAGTTTAGCATCAAAGAATGCACCAGTATCAGGATAAGGCATGGTGAAGAAAGCTGTAAAGAGAAGACATTCAATCCTAGAGTTGCAGTAAATCTTAAATACGTAATCATGTGGCTTCATTTGAAGGGAAAAGTTTATAAAGGATGGCTTTTTTACTAGTCCTTTATATGGTACCACAACTAAAAGAAGTTCTCTACCCTTGTGGATAGTTTGGATCAAGAGCCATCTTGCCACAACCCCCCTCACTTCTGTAATCAAAAGGCCTCTTCAACAGCTATCCATCCCTCCCAATATACATCAATAGAATGTTCATTCTGCTTTACAGCAGGTGACTTCTTGGATGATGACACAAGGGCATCAATCCATAGCATCTTGGAACGGCTATCCATCCCTCCCAATATACATCAATAGAATGTTCATTCTGCTTTACAGCAGGTGACTTCTTGGATGATGACACAAGGGCATCAATCCATAGCATCTTGGAACGAAAAGGAGGGGTCTGGGCCTTTCTTAATCATCATTCAACAGCTATCATCATCAAACAGCCACCTGCCTCTACAGCATCTGTTGTTAATAACATGGGATCTATGCAGGGATGAAAACGGTCGAATACAGATATGAATAAAGGTATAATTATATCCTTATTCATTTTGAAATACGAATGCGGATATGAATATTGACTGTTGGTGGAAAAATAATCTATATTATTTATGCGATCCTAGGGCTATCTTACATAGGGGAGAGTCCCAATGGGAAAATTACATATTGCAGATAACATAGATAAAGAATAAATAAGCAATACTAAAACATAAAAATATCCATACACTCACCCTCAAGATGGAGCAGAGATGTCGATCATGCTCATCTTGGATCCACACCTCTGAAATGGACCTCTAGTCAAGGCCTTGGTGAAGATATGTGCAGTATGCTCCCCTAAACTGATGTGGGAGGTGAAGATGAAGCCTTTCTGAATCATGTCACATGTATAATGGCAATCCATCTCAATAAGCTTTGTCCTTTCATGAAAAGAAGGATTATTAACAATAAATAGTACAACCTGGTTGTCACACTGTAAGTGCATGTGAAATGGTATATCAATGCCAATGTCGATCGAGACTAACCTAACCCACATCATCTCAGTGGTCCCTTGTGGCAAAGCTATGTACTCTAATTCTACACTGGATCTAACCACCACTATCTGTTTATTGCTTTTCCATGATACTAGAGAGCTAACGATAAATACTGCTAACCATGAAGTAGACTTTTCATCCTTGGGACATCCTGCATAGTCTGCATCTAAGCAAGATGAGACATTGAGATATGTCCCTTTCTTGTCCTTCTCCATTTTGCGAATAAAAATCTACCTTCCTCCCGTCCGTAATCGTCCTCATAAGACAAAAAATACTAATCCAATCCAAATACTCTCAAACTTTCTCACACATGTAAAAAAACCCATGCGAAGATGCAATTTTGGTTTACATAATTACATGCCCCCATCGTAGCAAAGACACCTTCCTCCCAAACACCAGAAACATATCTAGACACATTTAAATTGTAACTCCTAAATCGCATCCACAATCCATCACTCTCAATTATTAATACACCATAGTCATCAACCACCTAACAAAACAACAAAATCCTCTTCCCTGAGTAAAATTGAGCATTGCATGAAGGTAAATCTATCATACATCCCCATCCTCATAGAGGTTATGAAAACTTCTGAAACCGATTTTGATCAGACCCTATCGGTTGCACATGCCTTAATTTTAGAACCTCTTGGAATGAAAACTCCATAAAACATAGTAAATACACTTGAACCACCAAACACAACAACTACATCCTCCCACTCTACAAACTCATAAAAAACAACATGATCCACCATATCTAATCCATCCACAATCAGTCTCGTTTAGTACATACACCCACATTCAGATCCCATTCAATGTACCTAATCACGAACTTGGGTTCAAAATGCAATCCACGCTCCTAGAAAATTATCAAGCTCTCGAAAGGAAGACATGCAATTTAGTGAACACAACAGGGGTTACCTTCATCTCAGAAAAAACAATCCCGTAACAATGTGATCACACATGTCACTACCTACACGACTTATTCGTTTCATATACCTCAAAACCAACCAAACAATGAAGAACGAGCAATAACCAGTAAATTCCGCGTATTCCTCAACCATCCTTGTCCATTATTCATCATTCGAACGGGGCCATTGATGACTGGCACTCCTATCACTCCACACTCCTAGACTCAATCCGCATTACACGATCAACATAATCAGCACACCATATTTATATGAACACACGATGATCAGATATGGATGTACCTGAGGAAATAGGGGAAGTCCTGGAAGGTGATGCCGGTGGACCTTCCGCGGACGACGAGGCGCATCATCTCCTGCTGCAGGAGCTCGGTGGTGACTCCACGCGCGCCGCCGGCCCAGCGGCTCATGGTGTGGCCGGAGGCCAAGCCGATCCCCACGCCGACGCCCACTCCCAGAGCCCCCATGAGGATCCCCTTCTGCTCCATCGCGATTCGCAGAGAAGTGGATCGTCTTGGGTGGGCTCGCCATTATATGCGGGGATGAGAGATGTGGTTCGGACCGTTCCGTCGGAACTGCCTATCCCGAGCGGTTATTTATAGAGCGACAGGTGGCGGGTCCGCGGGAGAGCTCTCGGAGACTGGAATGAAGAGCCGAAGACGGGGAGGGGGCTTCCCGCTTCAAGGGAAGCAGATAGTGCATTTTTTGTGGAGAGGATAGGGATGCAAAGGGAGGGATACATATACGATATAGATATTATTATATCTTTCTCCGTTTCAAAATATGGATATGGATACGGATATCATACGGATATCAAAAATTGAATATCGTATCCTTAAATACGGATACGGATTCGGAATCAGATAATCATGATTCGGATACGGATATTTAAGAAACGGGTACGGATTATCCTATAAATATTAAATGCCTCCTCATACTTTTAATTAGAAATAATGTATTTACGAACTTGTAATTGATGTAAATTCAATAAACTTACACTGTTACATAATAAATAAGAAAATAAATTAAAATATTGAATGAAATAAATTGAAAAACATATAATAAAATTCTATGATGACGTACCTCTGTCTTCCTTCATTTGAAATGTTCTCAAAATATAGATAATATTGTAACATTGTAACCAACTAATAAGATAAAGATGATATGGTATATTTCATTAACGACATTATGATAAATTATAAAAGTGTATTACTTTTTTTGGACATTTCATGATGAGATACAATTTCGTGTCAGAGCTACATTGAGGCATGCAAAACATTTGTGAAGCTGAAATATTACTGAAAATATGGATAATACGGATATCTGTATCTGTATCCGCGAAAAATATATATATTCGTATCTGTATCCGGAAAAAATTCTATAATGGTATCCGTATCCGAATCAGTATCCGCAAAAAAATTAAAACTAGTATCCGTATCCGTATCCACTAAAATCCGAAAATGTATATCCGTATCCGCTTAAAAGCGGATACGGTAGCGGACGGATACGGATATATCCGTATCCGGTTGCATCCCTAGTAGAGGAATTTCACGGAAATGCTCCTCCTGACTATTTAATTTGCATATATATCCTCATATTCCATATTAGAGGATAAAGAAGCTGCTAATCAAACTGAAAACGTTTGTCTTCGATTAAAGCTTCTTCAATAATAATTCAAAAATTATTTTTTTAAATAACTAACCATGAAATTCAGATTTTAATTCAATAGTTTAAAAATTCAATATTAATATATGTTCGATAGAAAGTTCAAGCTTGATATTTGTATTTGTGTATGTGGGTAACTTCGTATTCGTACAAACGAGAAATATCGAGGATTAAAGAAATATGGTACTAAAAGGTGGGTTTTTTATCACTTTAATTTGAAAATTTTCTTATTTATACTATTTTTCGGACTTTATTACGTACAACAATCTCAACCTTATTCATTTAAACAAGTTAAGTCAAATCATTAATGTACTATTATCGAATCAAAATTGAATTAGAACATATCTTATCGAACCTTTGTCAAACTGAGCTCGAACTCAAATTTTTATACTTTTTTATTGTACCAAATACGAATATAGGTTTGTTTATTACAGTTTGATTCGATTAACAGCCATATATGTAAATGATTTGCCACTTCTTAATGAAGCCATGAGTAAGGAGTATACTAAGACTTCTAGACAACAAAAGCTCAAATGACCATGAAGCAAACACAGAAGGTAAGTAGTGTAGATCAAGTAACACCTCAAAAAGTTCCCTTGTCTCCACGCTTATTTTCGTTAAATCTTTCCTGCGGAGAGTCCTGTCGCGGATTTCTTATTGTTCGAAGGGGTTAACTCAGATGCTTTCTCCAAACCACCATAGTTGGATGTCGAGCCAATTTCCATCGTACCTAGCTAAAATAACGAAATATGAATAATCTAAGTATGTTTAACGTAGGATAGGGAGATAATAATTCCCAATAACGACGAGCACTGCAAAAAAATTGAGACGGTTTTTTCAAAATCTGTCATTAAATTAGTCATTGTTAAATATATAACGATGATATTATTCGTTGTGAAATGATTTTTGTAGTCTGAATTAGTGACGAATATCATATATGTCGTTACATAATTAGCAACATTCTACATAGCGCCGTTTATTTGTTGCTATTTTTCAAACTTATAATTAAGCGTAGCTAAATTTTGAACTAAAAAATATCAACGAGTAGTTGATATTTTGAAAAATAGCAACGGATAGCGTCGCTATATGGACCGTTGCTAATGATATAAAGACAGATATGATATTGGTCGCTAATTTCGAGTACGAAAACTCATTCCGCAATGAATAATATCTATTGACAGATTTTGAAAAAAAAATCACTATAACTCAGTTTTGTTTTAGTGGGGATAACATTTAGCTCACTACTAAACCTAACGTGAAAGATGAATTGAATTTCTTTAACGATGAGAACCGAATCAAAGACTGCATTTTGAAAGGCCAATTACATCGGGCCCTCCAAGAGAGTGAAATCATTGGACAACAAATGAGAAAATAACATTGCATGGCGTCAAATATGTATCGATTCAAAGTGCAACCACTACAATCACTCCAACAGTCATAAATAATGTAGAGCAAAAACCCTAACTTCGTAGTTGTATTCTAAGCAAATCAAATAAAATCATTTCCCAATGCAGAAGGATTTTTTAGAAAAAAGCCAATCAACGTCTTCTTACATATAATTTAACAATTCCTTATTTGTTACATTGTTCTCAAGCTCATATTCCATTAATTAATTGTATTTTGATAAAATAATCTGATATAAATCATGAACATTTCACATATATGTAAATCATGTAAAATTATAGGAGTAATCACTCTTAAGAAAAGATCTCTTTCTTTAACAGTGGTATCACTCCCAAAAGATTTTGAGAATTTCAAATTCAGATTTAGAATTTAAAATTGAGATTTTTACCCCACAAACCCTATAATCATTATATATTCGCTTGACCTCGTAAACTCTTGCTCTGTCTTACCCCACGACATGTCGTTAATTTGACAATTCTTGGATTAACTGGTTTGGGTTAAAGTTGAATTTATTTGCATCAATAAAATCAACAATGTCTCCGTAATACAGTAAAAATTCATGTAAAATGTTTGAGTTCACGCGCATCGATTATCTACTTTCGTATTCTTAAATATCTCTTTGCTTGTAGTTGAAATAAAAATATCTAAAATTTGTCAATTTTCATATGTGCACACAACGATACATAAAAGCCTACTTTTAACCCATCGAAATCCGCATTTCAATGTATGATTAGTAAATGTGTAATGAATATTAATATTTGTTATTACATATTAACATGAAATAATATGTCGGTGGTCCTGAAATAATATCACTCCTATCGACTCGGAAAAAATCAGACCAAACTTAATTTACTGGTCAGACCGGTCGAACAAATTTTTTGAACCAATAAAAACGGATACATATATGTAAGTATGTATTTACATAACAATCAAATAATCATTAGAAATTTCAAATCTTTAAATAGAATAACATGATCAACTATTTCGAGTAAAACTCTACCAAGTTAGTCACATTTTCTAGAATTATATATGAATATAATATTGGAATCATTTATTTATAGTTACTTCTAGAAAATTACTTTAAGAAAGTATTGGCACAATATATATTTCAAAAAAGAGAGATACATATCTTATATCACAGAAATTAAGAAGGGCATACATGATAAAAACCCTATTATTTTATTATTTAAACCTTTATTTTTTGAAAATTACCAAACCATCAAAATTAAATTAATCCGGATCAACCCGGTCCAACTACCCTAATCAACCGGATCCGATCATTGGTCTAACTCAATTTTTTATTATTTTTTTTGAAATTAATTACACAAAACCGGCCGAGCTGACCGGATCAGGGCTGATTCCCGATCCAACCTGCCAGTTCGGTGTTTTAAACCACGATAATTACTGAAATTAACTCTAATTAAGAATCACGTAAATAACAAAGAACTGATGGTTGAAATAAATCACATTGTACTGCATCGGCCTTGATCATTTCAATAATTCCTTTGCTAAGTAAACCATTTATCTTAATCCTTGAGATCACGAACTTAATTAACGAAGCAGATGCTGCAAATACAGGGAACCTAACTAAAGATGCAAAACATGCGGAAGAACGGAAGGTTCCACACCTTGCGCTCATCATCATCCCCGTCCTTCTCCTCCTGATCGCCAAATCGTTGAATCCACCTATAACCTCCATCCATGAAGTACACACAACCACTTCTCAATGAACCAAGCTCGCTCGGAGGAACGAACGCAGCACGACCAAGGCAAACAAGTACTGCTCCGCCGCCCAAGTCCTCGGTCCCGACGAACTCTCCTGCCCGAAGCTCCTGTGGATAGATGTTGACAATATGACCGGAACACCCAATGGGCTGGATAAGGAATGTCAGCAGCAGTAGCCTTCCATTGATTTCGATCAGGAAGTGGCTTCCCGAATACGTAGGCTTCCTGGTCAACTGCAACCTCTTAAGCATGGGAGGATCCGCATTCATGTCGACGGTGTAAACATCGTCTCTGCACAATACCAGGAGGTTGTCCCCGACAAAAACCACGTCCATGCCATAGCCTTCATCTTTGCCGCCCAACACGACCCATGACCTATCGATCCCCGGCCTGCAGATTGCCACTTTATTGTAGCCATGTAGCATCGCCGCCACGCAACCGTCGGAGGTGGGTTCCGACGACAGCACCGCCTTGCGAATGCTGTGCAATTCCCTACGGGAAGGAAGCGGGATTCGTGATCGTAACACACGGTTGCACACGTAGAGAGCTCGCGAGCGATCGGCGGTCTTCTCTGTCACCAACCACCCCTTGTAGAAGCCTACACATCGCAGTGCCACGTTCCGATGGTGGTGCGGACGCCGAAGACTATACTTGGTCGGCCAGTGATTCAGGAAGCAGCGAACGAGTTTCGCGGGATCGGAGTCCATCGCGACGAGTACCACGGGCTTTGAGGACGGTGGGTAAAGATGCATTGCGAAGTGCTGCATGAACTTGCACGTTGCCCCGAGGCGGACGTGGTCGCGGAGGTCGAGGTGGGAGAGAACGAGGAGGAGGATGTCCATTGGGAGGGATGAGAGGTGGCGGCGGCGCTCGTGCAGCTTAGCACGCTTATTTCTCCCCGTAGATGCCATATGTGGAAGACTAATCGAACGAGAACCCTTATGTCCATTATTTAAATATATAATCGCAGCAATACTTTGTTTCGATTAGGGTTAGGATTACGGTAGATTTTGTTGTCACCAATTAGGATGAGGATTACCGGAGATTTCGACAATACCAATTAGGATTACGATCACGCCAATTAGTTTGTTTTTTTGGGTTTTATCTGTGCTCTTTTGAAATATTGCAATATTAATTATGTTTGTCACTTTTTTGGAATATCAGTTGTACTTCTAATTATCTTGTGAAATATTGCAATCATACCATTGGAAAAATGTGAATATCATTCACATTCTCAAACAAAATATAAATTATATTTTAATTAATCATCTAATGTGAATCCAATTCACATCAGTAATTAATTAACAAATATAAATTCCAATATGCTCTCTCTAATATATTATAAATCACATTTATAATATATATGATTAATATGGATAGTGTTATCCACATTATTCATATCCATGTAAATTAAATCACATTTAATCATCTTTGATCTCTGCTCTCATGTGCTCAAATAATATGAATCACATTCACATTACTCACATCTTTGATAATTAAGTCACATTTAATTATCTTAGATATCTCTCCTTATAATATGAATCAAATTCATATTATTCATGATAATTAAATCACATTTTTATTACCAATTTTCTCAATGCTCGGATACACATATCAACAATGAAATTATCCATGAACTATTTCAAGGATAATACGCTTTCTCTGTGGATACTTGGAGATAAGGACAGAGCGATTGTACTGTTCCACTTATTGTGACTTGGATATCGAGATCACATCTCAAATCCAGATCTTGCCGACCTTTCATAGATGCTTGATTAAATCAAGACAACAAATCTAATCTTCTTATTGCATCTGAATCACATTCAGATCAACGTCCAATATTTGGACTAAGATTAGATCACTTCTCTACGAGAGGAGTCACTAAAATCCAGACTTGTTTCATCACTTCTTAGGAATGGCAGCATCATGGTTATACAATCGTTTATGATCACATCACCTCAAGTATTCTTAATACATGTACATTCTGCATACTGGAAGACCTATATTAAACCCGAAGTTTTAGATCTCTTTTAGACTATCTCCTTCAGGGTGTTATCATTAAGTTTTCTCATTCGATCATTGGGAGTTGGTATCGACCATACACCTTCCAAAAGCATATATCATACTCAGGTGTTGATCATATACTTTCCAAAAGTATATATCAAACCTACAAATTCAATCAATCTTCCAAAGCAAGATGACCATGCACAGAATTTGATTCTTCCCAATATCTCATGAGTGAGCTCATATCTTCCGGTTCAGTAATGAACCTGTATGATCCCTTTGAGAGATCGTATTACTCATATGCCCTTGCATGCATACCAGCGCGCCGGTGTATAGATCTTGGTTAGGTCATCAGTCTATTGATCTGCCAAATATACATACTCAGACATATAATAACACATCTATCTCCGATCAGAGGATGTGTGCCTATACCGTGACAGCATATGACATAGGTCTTTGGTTATCTCGATCCCGTTAAGTCAACTCTTTGACCTAACTAATCTGACACCTCCGAATCTCTATTCCTATGCAGAGGACCTGCATCAAGAGTTCAGTCAGATATCAGCATTTCCAGATAAGAATTGCCATCTCCTACTCAAGTTGGAGATCACTTCTTAACAATCATTTGACGGTGCTTGATGAGTACTCAATCTAACTCTTTAAATATTCGTCCAAGCACCTGCCTCTATGATTCAATAATTGAATCAACAGCTGTATGATCATTAAAATGGCCATGGTACATAACCTTAATTGTATTAAGGGACCTATTATGCAAATTAGGTATTCTTCATTTCAGATTAAGAAGTGAATTGCAATAACATTTATTGCATAATGACTCGCTATGGGCTCGCATGTCCAACAGTTGAATCGGGAGTCATGTAATTAGGGTTGCAAAGGGATTGAACTGGTCTGGTTCGTCTATATAAATCAGCTTGAATCAAATATATAGGTTTGGTTAGTTTATTTTCAAAATGAATCTAAATCGAATTTTTATTTAATATGATTAAATATAAGCAAATATCGAACTTGATAATTTCCTGACGACGAAAGTGAAAAGAAATGAAATGGATATGGAATTCACTATAACAAAATAAGTATATAGTGATATTTTTAACTCTGTCACTATATCGTATGTTGTTAGATACATATAACAACAATTTATTCATTGTGAAATAATCATTTACACTTTAAACTAGTGACAAAGATATATTCCTTGTTGTATTTTTAGTCTAATTCATATAACAATATTTATCCATTGTTTTAAATTTTAACCAACTGTCGTTAAATTTTAAACTAAAAAATTGGTGACAATTAGCAAAAAAATGAAAAATAATAACATATAAGCGTTGATACATGAACAATCATTAATAATATAACAACAAATATGATATTCATCACTATTATCAAATATAACAAATTAATTTTGTTATGAAAATATCGTCGTAATATATTTAACAATACAGTGAAGGATTAAAAAAACGTCACTTTAGTTTGTTGCACCATATATCTAAGTAATTAGAACAATACTTGGGTTTTTTTATTTATTTCACTCTTCATCATCTTGATTTTAAAAAATAAATTAACATAATTTTAAAAAAATCATAATGTTGTTTGTTTGAGTGAGGGATAAAGAAAAAGATCTGATAAAAAATAAATGACCTTTGTCTTGTTCTCATTCAGTTGGTTTGAGAGATAAGTAAGTGATAAATATTGTAGACATGATGGATGATGTAACTACAATGTCACAATTTATCCTTGGATACCTTATTTCAAATAACATTATTTTTATCCAAAATTTAGTCTCTATATCCCAAAAATGAACAAGGTAATGTGTATGTGTACATGTGTCTATCGAATTTCTAATAAACTGAATCTCAACGAACTTATCATTTTCAAGTTCGATTTACTACAGGCGGGTGGGTCTAAGGGGACGGTCAAAGACCGTCCTCTTTGTTTGCATAACCGTCCCCTTTGCTCAAAGGGGACGGTTTTTAAACCGTCCCTTCAGCCACCGTCTCATTTGACTAAAAGGGACGTTTCTGACAACCGTCTCATTTAATTAACCATTGGGGACGGTTGTAACCGTCCCTTACACGATTACTATCAGAGACGGGTGCAACCGTCCCTACTACTTATTGTATTAGCGACGGTTAACAACCGTCCCCAATGGTTAACAACATTTTGAGACGGCCACAGAGAACTTTTGGGGACGGTTATCACCGTCGCATACGGTTGTATGTAGGGACGGTTGTAACTGTCTCTTCTACTCTGCATGTCTTTTGCGACGCCAACAGAAGCCTGGAAGATTCTGTAGCGAAGACTATTAGGGACGGTTGTAACCGTCCCCTCTTCTAGTAGCGTCTATAGCGACGCCAACAGAAGGGTATACGGGACGGTTTCAACCGTCCCATATGCGCTTCGTTAGCGACGCCCCGTAATGGGGACGGTTATAACCGTCCCCAAAAGTCTCTGTGAACTGTATTGGCTGGGGGACGTTTCTGTAGCTCTATAGGGGACGGTTACAACCGTCCCCAATACACCATGACAGGAAAAAAAATTATATATTCTTGGTTTGTTCCCTACATCCTCTGCAAAAACAACTAACCACAACATTCAACATTCAAACATTATGAATATCATAAACTCAACATTCAACAACACAACATTAAGAATCAAACAACACAACATGAATATCATTATGAAGAAACACAATCATAAAGTCAACATGAAGAATCCTTACAGTCATAAACTCAACATTAAGAAACGGTAAGAAGTCTACATAATGTTAGGCATTAATAAAAAAACATTACAATAAAAAGATCAAAATTAAACTAAGATGTACTACATCCATGCTACCTACTTAGATGCGCCACTCCCGTCACTCTCATCGGTCTCCTCCTCACTCTCCTCCTCACTCTCCTCCTCGTCGCCGAGATGTGCAGGTTGTACAGGGGGCGTGGTTTGGTTTTGAAGACGGCTTATTAATGACATGATATTTACCATGTCCATACGCATTTGGGCCATCTCTGCATCTTGTGCAGTCATCTTTGCCTTTACTTCGCGCAGCTCCCTCTCCATCTCTCTTTCTCTCTGGCTTCCCTGCGAGGAAGACTACGACCCACCTGCACCACCCATTCCGTACCATGTACGGATCGTTTCGCCCCGTCCTCCGCAACGGATGCGTCCACTGTGTTCTGGACCAGTGGCTTGACGGAAGGCATCATCGACCGTCAACGGGAGATTGCTCGTCCCCGTGCTATCCAGCGAGAAGGTGGTAGAGAACCTAATCATTTCTTCCTGCATATAAGAAATATAAAATAATTTCAATATATTACCATAAGTAATCCTTTAAGTAAAAATTGCATTTATACTTACATGAATTGGTGCGTAGGCGTCATCAACCCACTGCACCTCTCCTCCTAAGTCTCGGCTCTTTGACCCAGCAAAAACCTCTATGCGGGTAATTTCTCTTTCATTTTTCCTCAACTATAGAAAGTAAAAAAACTTCTTAAAATTGTTTTAAGACTCAAAATTAATCATCGTAAATATTTTTTAAATACTTACAAACTCGTCCTTCAGTTGGTTGGTGTTCTTCCTTCCCATCTTATGCGTCGACTTAAACCCTTTCGAACGATTCGCCGTATTCTTGGAAGAAATCGACTGAAATTTCACAAAATTAGTATAAAAATAAAACAAATAATTAAGAAAACTATATACATACCGCAAAATCCTCACTGGAACAAAAATTAATCAGCTCCCTCCATTGCTCTGGTGTAACACCAGGTGGGATATTCTGCACAAGCTGCTCATATGGAATCTGGGGGTTGAAGTACTACAAATGAAGAAATAAATATCGTCAATATCTAAATCTTTTGATATTAAATAATAATAAAAATTTTACCTTAACCTTTATGCGTCCCTTGTATCGACGCAACAACTCAGCAGCATGAGATAAAATCTGAGAATCGACATGGGTATTTCGTTCCCATGTAAATACAGCCTGATACAACAAATATAATAACGATTAGCTCATAAAATTAAAAAAATGTTTTAAGATTTTAGAATACCTTCAGATCAGCAAGTATGGCAGCCTTGACAGTATAAGGAAGCTGTCGAAAGTCGTGGGTGGTGATGGGGACGCGCGCACGGGCAACCTGGCCAAGGTAGCTCTGAAACTCCGTGGAGTTCTCTCCTACCGCATCTCCACCAACAATGCGTACATGTAACGTCTGCCCTGGTGCAAGACGGTCTAAGAATCTACACTGAGACGGTCCACGCCGTCTCTGTGTAGCTCCACTACCTGCATCAGAAGAACCGCCCTGTGGCTGCTGGGGAGGTTCAGGGACCTCCCGAATACGTCTAGGTCTAGGAGCCATGTCTGCAATTTAAAGAGTTATTTCAAAAATATACATTTCGATAGATGACAATAATTTCAATTAATAGAAATTGAAAATAAAAAAACATTATCTGAAATTGCTAGTTCCAAGTTCCAACGTTGTTGTCTAATACCTCATGGAAAAAATCATTAGAGTTATTTTGATATGCAACATCATTGTCTAGTGCATCTGCCTCTTCGTTTACGTCGAAGAAATCTCTCGGTGTTGTTCTAATTGGTATTATCCATCCACTAACTGAGTTATCTGGAACATAAAAGACCTGTTCGACCTGACTAGGAAGCGTATACGGTTCATTTGTTTGTAACCGACCTGTTTGCTTTAAAGAAAGAACCTCATTTCTATCCTTCTTGTAACCTTCTCCAACTCGACCCACATCGAACCAGATGCAATGAAATAGAACACACCTTGTATCATGTGTAAAACTGATTTCTAGTATATCAATAATCTCGCCATAGTATCCGTCAATTTCAGCATTGAGATCAGCCTTCACTATTACTCCTGAAAGTTGTGACGCTTTATTTTCATCAATTGACTTCTTTCGAAATCTAAACCCGTTAACGATATAGCCAGAATGTGATATTATTAATAAGTATGGACTTCTGTGAATTATATCGAGATTTGCGCTCCACCGTTCATCTTTGGTAACATTTAATAGTTCAATTTTATCCCCGAACCATTTCAGAAAGTCTGCTTTGCTAGTGGTTGTTGACTGAAACTCTTCGAAGAAAGAATCAACCTCGTCTACTTGCATCAAAATATAATAATGAATAAGATCTCTTTCATTTTCTGAAATACTACGACGGGTACTCTTTAGGATAGCTCGGCCATTTTGTTGAAATATCCAAAGTTTATTTGGGTCTTCTGTCCACAACTCACCATCATTATTTCGTTCGAACCTATCGAATCTAATACTCTTTCCATCACCCATATACATGTCACAAAATGTGATACATTCTTCACATAAATATCCCTCGGCAATACAACCTTCAGGTGCTGCTTTGTTAAATACCATATTTTTTAATTTCCGTAGATATCTTTCAATTGGATACATCCATCGATACTGCACAGGACCACATATCCGGGCTTCTCTAGCAAGATGAATAATTAGATAAACCATTATATCAAAAAATGTAGGTGGAAAGAGTTGCTCCAGCTTACATAAAGTTATAACTATATCTGTCTCTAGTCTGAACAATACTTCCGAGTCTAAAGTCTTCGAACACAAAGCTTTAAAAACTGACTGAGTTCAATTAGTGGCTGCAAAACATCAGGATGTACAACTCCTCTGATTGACAACGGAAAAAGAACTTGCATAAGTACATGACAATCATGACTTTTTAATGACGATATCTTTCTTTCCGTCATATTTATGCATCTGCTAATTTGAGAGGAGAATCCATCAGATACTCTAATTGATTTAATAAAATTGAGTATCTTATCTTTGTCAGCACTGGATAAAGTATACACTGCTTCGGGAATTATTACTTTAGAATTGTCTGATTCAATCAGATGTAATTCGGGTCGGATACCCAATTGTATTAGATCACGTCTGGCTCGCAAACTATCTTTGGCAGTAATAGAGATATTCAAAATTGAAAGAATATTTTCCATAACATTCTTCTCTATATGCATCACGTCCAAGTTATGACGGACCTGTAAAGTATGCCAGTAGGGTAGCTCCTAAATGAATATACTTTGTTTTCGCCATCCACCAGTATTCTTCCTCTTAGATAATCGGCCTAGAGAGAAGTTGCCCAAATTTTTTTGTTCCATCCACATTGTGCTTCCTGATCGGCGATTCAAACTTAAACGACGTCCAAACGACTGTCCATCGAACTTGTAATTATTTTTACTTCTTAACCGTCTATGACTGACCGGTAAGAAACGACGATATCCCAAATAACAATATTTCATACTCACACTTAGCCATGTCGAATGTGTTTTATCCATTCAAATCGGACATGCGAGTTTACCTTTCGTACTCCATCCTGATAAATTGGCATATGCTGGAAAATCATTAATTGTCCACAATAAAGAAGCACGCATTGTAAAGAATTCTTTCTTTACCGCGTCATACGTACTCACTCCAGAATTCCACAAAATCTTTAGTTCGTCAATCAAAGGTTGCATATATGTATCTATCGCATTACCTGGCCCCTTAGGACCAGGTATCAATAACGACATCATCATAAAGGAAGTTGCCATTGACATCTATGGTGGCAAATTATATGTAACAAGTATCACAGGCCAAATAGAGTAACTCGTACCCATATTTCCGAATGGATTAAAGCCGTCAGAAGAAAGACCCAATCGTACGTTTCTTACTTCTTCAGAAAATGATGGATACATTTCATCAAACTTGCTCCACTCCTTTGTATCTGATGGATGTCGCATAACACCGGTTACATCTTTTTTTTTGATATTACTGTGCCATATCATCATTTTAGTTGTTCTTTCGTATGAATACAATCGCTGTAATCGGGGAATCAAAGGAAAGAACCGTAAAATCTTCTCCGGTTTTTTCCTCTTCGAATCATTATCATTATTCTTACATCTGCTACTTTTACAGTCAGGACATGTATCTAACTTTGAGTAATTCTTCCAATATAAAATGCAGTCGTTTGGACATGCGTCAATTTTCTCGTAATTCAGTCCAAGTGCACGAAATCTAGACTTAGCGTCCTTCCAGTCCTTTGGAAAGTTTTCTGGATTATTTAATAATGTCCTAATCAAAAGTAAGACATATGTCATCGTAACCGCTGTACACCGATTCTTCACTTTTATCTTAAACATCTCCAGAAGAAAACATAATCGAGATATTTTGACTCCTGAGCATAATGGTTTCTCTACATCTTGTATTTTTTCAAGCAACGTATCCGGAAGCGAATCCATCATTTCATCGGTGTCATGTCCTCGAATGTTATCTACCATCTCAAATATAGCATCACGGTCTTGTATTTCTGAAACATCTCTTTCAATATCAACGTGGACATTACTATCTTCTTCTAAATTAACTCCTTCACCATGATATGTCCAATTCGTATAATGTAGCCAAAATCCATTTAATATCAAATGCTCGTAAACTGTGTTTCGATTTTGGGTCAAAGTATTTTTGCATCTTATGCAAGGACAATGTATCTTATCTCCTTCACCTCCCACAATATGATAGTGCGATTTATATCGAAAAGCCCAGTCTATGAATCCGATTACTCCTTTATTATATATCCGGTAGTCATCGAATCTTTTGTTCATCCAACTTTTATCCATTGCCTAAAGGTAAGATCTAAAGTTAATTTCAAAAATGTTTGATAATGTTCATAAAAACAACATGACATCATTATTAATTAGGGTAGCTAACAGGTCTTACAACTTAACTAAATATTATGTGGCACACTTGGCCTTCGATCAAGAGAGTCCGGTCTTGGTCTACCCCTCCTCTTCCCGACAAATCGGGTTCAGGAGCAGCACTTGGCAGGGCAGGCTGTGGCATGTAGGCTCGAAGGAAAATGAATCAGCTATACACAAATATCTCACATTTGCAACCCTTACATATACATCTACTTAATGAACAAATATACATCATACACCTTTACACTCGCATCATACCTCTACACGTTCACATCATAAACCTTCACATTGACATCATACCTCTACACATTCAGAGCATACAACCTCTCATTCACATCATACATCTACACCTTTTGGTGTTTGTATAACAATGAACATGGTTTATCCATCATACTACCGCATCTATACATACTACGTACCCTCAAACTCAAATCTGTACACCTTCACTTACTATCATCACATTTACATCTATACACCATCATTCCCAACAACTTTACATTCACATCATATGCATGCACTTTCATATATTATACTTACATTTAAATCTATGCACCTTAAAATATCTTCATATTCACATCATAAGAAATCCATCATAACATCTATACACCTTTATTTTTATTAAAATATAATACATTCGTGTTTGGTAATGTTCATAAAAACAACATGACATCATTATTAACTAGGGTAGCTAACAGGTCTTACAACCTAACTAAATATTATGTGGCTGATGAATCTGCGATTCGTCATCTTTATTCATTTATTTTAGCTTAAAATCCCTTATAAAACACCTGCATATAATGCTAACTCCATATTCTTACTAACTTGCATTTGTGTGTAAATATTGTACATTCCTTACTAATTTTAACCCAAAATAAATAAAGAAAGAAAGAAAGGAAAAATAAAGAAAAGAAAATAAAAAAAGGAAGACTGTATACAGGATGACCCGAACCCCGAGAGAAGGTCAAGACTTCACCTGATCGACCAGGAATAAAGTAGGGGGAGATAGGGTCCTCAACCAGAAAATCCAAAAAATGTGTTTCTCACTTATTTTGTGTATATCTGTATAAAACTAACACTAATTTATTTGTACCTTAATTGACCCCAAATCAAATAACATTCAAAATCAAAGTCGTAAATAAAAATGGGTCCTAATTAACAAAACTGATTGCACAATTAAATCATGTACAGAATAAAAGTAGCCACACTTGGAAAAAGCCACTAAGCACTAATTGAAAGATCAATTCCGGCTCCATATGATCTCAAATTGAACAAATATCACTTCCATTGAATTCTAAATTAAATTATCTTCAAAATGACTGTGATTTTATAATTTTTGGAATTACGGTTGAAAAGTCGATTTTCTGGGGTGGTTTGTGCAATTTTCCCTTGTATTTTGTGCATATATATTTGTAAATATTTTTACTAATTACTTAAAATAAAAATAAAAATAAAAAAATTAATAAATTCTTAAAACAAAAAAGAGGATAATTTCCCCATTTATCCTTGTATATAATGTCATATATGTGTATAGTATATGTATATAGTTGTAATTTTTAACCAACCATCATAAAAAATAAAAAAATAACATTTTTTAATTCAAATAAATAAAGTGACGAAAATTAAAAAAAATAGATAATTTTGTAAATAATTTTATCTTTCTATTTTTATCTCTCATGTTATCTCTTCCACCAAAAAAATCTCTCTTATCTTCTTATCCAAAAATTCAAAAATTCAAATGTCTCTCTTTTCTATTTATATGGCTCCATCTCCCTCATTCCAACCTGATCAATCTTTAGAGAGGAGCCCGATCTCCGAGAGAAATTTCGTCGAGAATTGTGCCTAGCCACCGAACCGCCCGGTGACAGCGAGTCGGCCTTGTCGAGGCGATCACGGTCCATTTTCCGCTCCTAAGGTGAGATCCAAATTTTTCTTTGCATTTTTATCGTAGTTTAATCGCTTTTTATTTTATCGCATTTTTTTATCGTCATTTTGTTCTTCTAGATCATAAAAAAATTCATCACGATTTTTGATCCGCCATCGACTTGATTTTTCATCTCACTTTCTCGATCCCCACGCGTTCTATTCTATCGTCCACGATCTCTCAACTCCGGCTGCGTACGGTGGTCGGAGAATCGGATTCGAATCCTTCATCGTCGCCGAATCTCCATCCACGTCCCGATTTGTAGATAAATAAAAAACTCATTTTTTTTATCTCTAACGATTGTTTTGCAGGATAAATTAAAAAAAACAAAAAAAATCTCTATTTTGCCTAACATTTGTTTTGCAGGATAACAATAAAAAAATTAAAAAAAAAGAAATTGCTTTTCCTTTTTCTTTTCTTATTTTCGGATTAACAAAAAAAAGAAAGCTTCTCTGATTTCTTTCTTCACTGTTTACAAAAAAATTAAAAAAAATCTTTTTATTTCTACTGTTCTTACATAAGGAAAAAAATTAAAAAAAACAAAAAAAAGTCGCAGCAGGCAGCGGGGTCGCCAACCCCCGCCGCCCACCACCATCGGCGGTCCCGCTGCCTTCCACTATTGAAGAAGAAAGGGGTCGGCTGCACCCCCTTGTTGGCCCCCTTTTGCAAGATACGAAGCCCTTGAGCCCCCTTTGGCCCCCTTTGAAGTTACGAAGAAACCAATGGCCTAGCGTTTGGTTTTTGATTAAAAAAAAGGGGAGAAATTGCAGACCATTCCCAAAGTTTCCGAAAACATACAACTACGCCCTTGCTAGAGCCTCAAGCACATGACAAGCTCATGATATATGGGTAAAATTGCATTTTATTCTTTCTGTTCATTTTGATTATTTATTTGGGACAAAAATATTGACTCTTTACATTTCAGTCCAAAATCTTTGCAGTATTTACAATTTGGTCCCTGAACTGCAGAACAATAACTTGCTTGATCTTTTCATAGAAATAAACATTTTTATTAGTCCAAAAATCGTGCAAAAAATTATGCTATGCTCCTGATGTTCATATCCATCTAGCATAAATTTTTCATTGTATTTTGACTTCATTTGATCTTAAAAAAATCAAAAACAGTGCCTTTTTGTCTTCTTGAAATTCGAAAATTCATAAAAATTCGAAAATAGCTCTAAAAATTCCAAAAAAATCAGAGTAGTTTATTTCATTGTCTTTTAATTTCTGACCAATTTTCACGCATTAATCATTTCTAAAACTCAAAAAAAAATGAAAACTATCAAAAATCTTCTAAAAATCATAAAAAAATTCTACAAAAATCCAAAAATTGTGATTTCAGTTCCTGTTTGTAGATAATTGCATCTAGTTTGTTTTAAAAATAATTGCCAGGAGTTTTTGATATTTAAAAGATTATTAAATTGAAAATTACTCCATGCTGTGCACATTATCTTATTTCATCACTGTTTAATTTTTAGAAAAATACAAAAACATCTAAAAATTCCACAAAAATTCTTAAAAATATTTCAAAACTTTTAAAATCCATAAATATTTTCTTTGAATTTTTCTGAGCATTTTTTGACTAATTGAAAAATTGTAAAAAGAGTTGGTGTGCGTATTTTTAATCTTGTGAATATTGCATAGTGTTATTTTTGAAAATAAAAAAAATTGAAAAATTAAAATCACTAAAAATTTGAAAATCAGAAAATAAAAAAATAAGAAATAAAAAAATAAAAATATTAAAAAAATCACAAAAACCAAGGATAGTTGTCCTTTGAGATTCCTGTTTTCTCTTTATTGATTTTCGATTAATTGAATAACCCTCGGGAATTATAGCCTCCCTGAGTTCGACCATGTCCGCTATACAGGTTAATAAGTAGTAAAAATAAAAAAAAATAATCTTTTGTTGACGCGGGATTTTGGGGATAAACAACGACCTATTTACCATCAATTAATTTCCGTCCTCGAATTTCGGCTCAACAAAATGGCGCCGTTGCCGGGAAGGCACGGCGAGGGTAGTTAGGTTTTTCTTTTGACCTGCTATTCTTGGTTGTAAATATTTGTGTATAATTTGCCACATTATCCCATTGTTCATATCCATTGCATTCATTTCATCATTTTCTCATATTTGAAAATTGTGTTTCTTACACATTCTCTTTTCTTTTTCTTGCGAGGGCCCGCGGTGCGAAGGAGGCGATCCTATGAGAGCCGAAGCACCCAAGCGACGTGGAGGCAGCTTGATTCTTCACCAAGCCGCAGGATAGCGTGAGAAGAGGAGAAGAAAATTGAAAGAGCTGAAAAAAAAGAAAGAGAGAGAGAGAGAGAGTCTTTATTTTCTAGCATTTGAACTCTTGTAAACGGACATTCATTTGTTGCGGGGTCTGTTTCGTCAAGTGGCGGTGCACTTGGGGGACCTCATCGATTTTGTTTTCATCGCCTTTATTTTCTTTGTTTTCCGCGGATTTCGAAAGCCACCTATTGATTTCTTTAATTAATTTGCTTGAGCCAGGTAATTAATTAGGTCCAAACACCCTAAACAAGAACTTCTGTACCTATAGAGTAGAGCATAATTTGGACTTAGTCAAATTAACTTGTTCTTGCCCGTTAATAGAAGTTATCATCTAGTACGGTTTACTTGCATTTGCATATAGGTTAGTTTATTTTCTGTATTTAAATTCTGCGCAGATCACTTGCATGTAGAGTGCTGGCGACAAGGTACGCATCTCTAACCCCTGCATGCATCATCGTTTTTAATCGCGCATTGGCATTTCCGATCTCCTTCCTTGCTTTCACTCACATAAGATAAAAAGGAAATTGGACACTCGGTAGGCGATTCTTTGAAAATATTTTAACCAAGTGATAACTGCCTAAAATTTGGGACTGCTAAAGAAAACTCGACCCTAAAAAAATACAAGGAAAAATCATTGTTTTGGGGAGAGTAACCCCCTCATTGTATTCGTTTTAACTTGCTCGCGTACACACTAAGGTTAGTGCCCAAATCCCATAATTCAGCCTAAATGTTTGTACAACTTTGTGATTATCACCTAACTCTAAAATCAACAAGATAATTGACCGAACCTTCACGGTCTTCACATTGAGTTGAGTTGGTGAACTGGGGGTTTGTATTGTGTTTGCTTGTGTGCATACCAGATTTTTCTGTGCATTTACACCTTTTTCTCCGTATCTTTTGGCTTGACCCTCGTGCTCTCTCATCCTTTGTTTCGAAGATGGCCGACTGGAGTTATTCTAATCCGATCTTCGCAGATACCTTGTACTCTCCAGACGATCCACCTTCCCTTTTCCAGGAGGATCTTCCTCCTGATGTTTGTGCATATCCGCCTAACCCATTATTTCAGGAGACGGAGGACTTTGATTTTCACCCACCCTCATTCAACCCACCCGATCCTGGGATTTTGGAGTCACCTTTCATGATTTCCAGACTTAACACATTGAATCAAATGGTGGAGCATATGAATTCGAAGATTTCCAATTTTATTAACATAAATGAGAGACAGAACGCTGCTCCAATATTTGAGGATATTGATTCACTCGAGGATAATCATGAGAGCTTGAAATCATCTAAAACACAAAAAAATGAGAAAATTTTGAAAATACAAAAAGATTATGGGAGACATATTATTGATTCATTTTGTGAGAAAAGAACCCAAATGCCCGATCATTTACGCACACAGCCATGTCCCAACCTAGATCCCGAGGATGCCACTGTACAGACTGCTCTTGGCAATCCTCATGTAAATGCTGATTCCGACCTCCTCCCTTGTATGGATGAGGTCCAAAAATTCAAAAAAAATGTTGACTAAACCCGAAGTGGTGGCCACCCTTCATGAGATCATTAAAGCCCCACTTCAACAGGCCATGACAGATTTATCTACTCCTCAACACAAGAAGAGAAAGAGAAGGAGAAGATCTGAGCATCACATCTTGACCATGGCCACTGCCTACGCCATCTCTCACCGTCCATATTTTAAGAAAGGGAACACGGCCACACCTCTTGTGAGTTGCTCCATATCTGACTATTCTTGTGATAACGCCCTCCTTGACGGTGGTTCGTCAATTAACATAATACCCTTCTCTATGGTACAGTCTCTTCATCTTGGGCCTCTCAAGAAAACCAGGATGATAGTTCAATTTGCTGATGGATCTATCAAGAGGCCGAAGGGTATTTTAGAAAATGCTGTCATTATCATTCAGGGCATGGATTTTACTTCGGATTTTGTTGTAATGCCCATGGAGACCTCCACCCCTGTGGAGCACCCTCCAATCATCCTGGGACGGCCTTTCCTTGCCTCTGCGGGAGCCGTTATTGACTATGGTTCAGGAGAGATTCGCTTCCGTTCTGATGTAGGGAGCGATGTGTTAATCACTACACCCACTACCATCCAGAAACCCGCATCCCATGAGAGCCCACCCGTGTTAGACAACCCCAAGGACTTTGATCATGATGATAATACCAGAGATTTTTGCTATATGATGGATGATATTGAGATCCGAGAATTCCTCTTCAAGGAGGAGGACTCGGAAAGCATAGACCTTGGAGTTCCCTCTTCTGGTATGTGGCGATGCATTGATGACATCCGCGGTATTTACACGATAGACCCTCTAGAGCGGAAGGCAGACTCTGAGACTAGACAGGACGGACACGATTCGACTACTTTCACTGATAAGTCCGTTTCTATTCACCCTGATGCAGAAGAGACCAATCAGGTCAAATTTGATTTGATTGCTTTTATAAAAGAATTTGGGCCTTTTGATAAAGATGATGATCCGGTAGAGGCTCGCCAGGTTGAAATTGATCCTACTTTTTCTGATAATGATTTCGAGCCATTCTACTTTGATGTTTGCGAGACTTCCCAAGCAGGACATGGTCACACTACTTCCAATAACCGGTTTAGGCCTGCACAATCTGAAACCGCTGAGCATACATTCTTGGTCGATTCTACTCAGTTCATATCTAATGATAATCCCAATATCGACCTACACCTTGTCAAATCCATACCTCAGCGGTCCCGCAAGAAAGTTCGTTTTCGAACTTCTTAACCTTTGTAAATCCACTCCTCTTGTATATCCTTTCGTTTCACTCTGTCTTCTCCCGTTTTATCATTCACCCATTTTCCGTGCGTGTATATATGCTATACTTAGGATGTGCTTTATCCTAAGTATAGGGGAGTGAAGGATTTGTGTTGTTCATATTCGTCCTGTTTATCACCCTTGTTGTTGTTGCCTATACTTAGGAATACTCTACCCTAAGTATAGGGGGGTGATGTTGTTCATATCGTGTCTTTGTGAGTCTGTACATTCTCTTCATCGGTTTTCCCCTTTGTACATTCCACTATACTTAGGATTACTTGATCCTAAGTATAGGGGGGGATCACCAACTTCTCTTTATCTTTTCTTTGAGTCGTTGTAGCATAGGAGTCTTTTCACCTCTCTTTGCTTAGCACGAGTTATGTCTTCCTTTGTCGCTCTCTGATCACTATGAGGACATAGTTCGAGCTAAGTATAGGGGGTGTCGTATATATTGTATATATACTTTAGACATAACTCGTACTTCTAAATACATTTATTTGGGGCGTTATGTGTATATTTTGTAAAATCCACGTGTGTAAAAAAATAAAAAAAACAAACAAACAAAAAAACAAAAAACAAAACAAAAACAAAAACAAAAAAACACAAAAAAAAAACAAAACAAAAAATGGGAAGAGAGAGAGAGAGAGAAAACAACAAAAAAAAACAAAAAAAGGTCTCTTGTATATACTTGTATATATTACTAACCCTTTCTCCTTTAAAAAAAACTACAAAACCAAAAATCATAAAAATTTGCATAAAAAAACTTTCTTTCACATCTGCATTTTTCTCCAAAAATCCATAAAAAGTTCAAAATTAGAAAATTGTTTAAAAAATGGTTCTTTTCACATGTGCATCATTCTTTTTTTAAAAAAAACTCTCTGCATTGTTCATAGTCTGCATTTGCATGTGCATTTTTCTGGATAGTATTGATATTTAAACTATGTCTAGAATAAAATTGAAGAATGGAGCTTAGTTGGACCTTAATCCACCTAATTCTCAGAGGAACTTCACCGAGAAATAGGATTTTAGAAGCTTCAGGTCTTTGACTTAATTCTTTGAGTTCCACATGGCAATGTGCAGCATTTGACTCTTAGTGTCTAACCTGGTCTCTTCATTCTGGGTACAACTCTGGAATAGCGAATTAATTTGTACTCCCGCACTATGCACTTAGCTCAACTCAGACGGGATGTTGGAAGACTGTATGAGTTTCTTTTCTGGTAGCGTGGAAATCTAAAGACCGGAGTACGGGTTGAAATAAAGCTTCGGAAAAGGGATGGACGGCTGGGCACAATTTTTTCTAAGACCCCAAAACATGTACGGAAAAAAAATTCTATATCCGTAGGGCACAACAAGATCCAAGCAGAACCACCAAAACTCCAAATACAAAGAAGCTACTACCAAATAAATATCTGACCAAAAAGGTCCAAGCTTCAAGAAAACCTGCAGATCTTGGTGGAGACTCGGCTACACTGTCCAGCTTCACAAGGAGAGGTGACTACACTAAACCACCCTCCAGTTCTTTTCTCATTCTTCTAACTTCTCCCCCAATTCGATTGTGAACACAGCACGACAGACCTTAGAAGGAAATACCTGACTCCCCGAGGACGAGTTATTGGAGAGGAGATTTGCATGGTAGTCCGGCATTCTGGATGGGAAGAGCTAAAATTTTTCACACACATGAGTCGATTATTCAATGTTCATACGGTATGCTTTGGGAAGAGGATCGATCTAAGATGACTTCTGGGCCAAAACTGTGACAATGATGTGTAGAACTTGAAGGCTGTTGGTTTTAAAATTCTAAGTCTCACAGAAGTTCCGACAGACAAATAATCCAAAGTCCGACAGAGCTCCAAACTACAATTTTATGAAGATAAGTTTAATACTCAATATTGTCCTACTTTCTTTATTTTCCCTTTCTTTTTCTTCTTCACTTATTCTTTCAAATAAGTGTTTGCTAAGGGACTAGCAAAGGTAAAGCATAGGGGGATGATGAATCTGCGATTCGTCATCTTTATTCATTTATTTTAGCTTAAAATCCCTTATAAAACACCTGCATATAACGCTAACTCCATATTCTTACTAACTTGCATTTGTGTGTAAATATTGTACATTCCTTACTAATTTTAACCCAAAATAAATAAAGAAAGAAAGAAAGGAAAAATAAAGAAAAGAAAATAAAAAAAAAGAAGACTGTATACAGGATGACCCGAACCCCGAGAGAAGGTCAAGACTTCACCTGATCGACCAGGAATAAAGTAGGGGGAGATAGGGTCCTCAACCAGAAAATCCAAAAAATGTGTTTCTCACTTATTTTGTGTATATCTGTATAAAACTAATACTAATTTATTTGTACCTTAATTGACCCCAAATCAAATAACATTCAAAATCAAAGTTGTAAATAAAAATGGGTCCTAATTAACAAAACTGATTGCACAATTAAATCATGTACAGAATAAAAGTAGCCACACTTGGAAAAAGCCACTAAGCACTAATTGAAAGATCAATTTCGGCTCCATATGATCTCAAATTGAACAAATATCACTTCCATTGAATTCTAAATTAAATTATCTTCAAAATGACTGTGATTTTATAATTTTTGGAGTTACGGTTGAAAAGTCAGTTTTCTGGGGTGGTTTGTGCAATTTTCCCTTGTATTTTGTGTATATTGTATTTGTATATATATTTGTAAATATTTTTACTAATTACTTAAAACAAAAATAAAAATAAAAAAATTAATAAAATTCTTAAAACAAAAAAGAGGCTAATTTCCCCATTTATCCTTGTATATAATGTCATATATGTGTATAGTATATGTATATAGTAGCAATTTTTAACCAACCATCATAAAAAATAAAAAAATAACATTTTTTAATTCAAATAAATAAAGTGACGAAAATTCAAAAAAATTAGATAATTTTATAAATAATTTTATCTTTCTATTTTTATCTCTCATGTTATCTCTTCCACGAAAAAAATCTCTCTTATCTTCTTATCCAAAAATTCAAAAATTCAAATGTCTCTCTTTTCTATTTATATGGCTACATCTCCCTCATTCCAACCTGATCATTCTTTAGAGAGAGGGGCCCGATCTCCGAGAGAAATTTCGTCGAGAATTGTGCCTAGCCTCCGAACCGCCCGGTGACAGCGAGTCGGCCTTGTCGAGGCGATCACGGTCCATTTTTCGCTCCTTAGGTGAGATCCAAATTTTTCTTTGCATTTTTATCGTAGTTTAATCACTTTTTATTTTATCGCATTTTTTATCGTCATTTTGTTCTTCTAGATCATAAAAAAATTCATCACGATTTTTGATCCGCCGCCGACTTGATTTTTCATCTCACTTTCTCGATCCCCACGCGTTCTATTCTATCGTCCACGATCTCTCAACTCCAGCTGCGTACGGTGGTCGGAGAATCGGATTCGAATCCTTCATCGTCGCTGAATCTCCATCCACGTCCCGATTTGTAGATAAATAAAAAACTCATTTTTTTTATCTCTAACGGTTGTTTTGCAGGATAAATTAAAAAAAACAAAAAAAATCTCTATTTTGCCTAACATTTGTTTTGCAGGATAACAATAAAAAAATTAAAAAAAAAAAGAAATTGCTTTTCCTTTTCCTTTTCTTATTTTCGGATTTACAAAAAAAATAAAAAAGAAAGTTTCTCTGATTTCTTTCTTCACTGTTTATAAAAAAAAATTTAAAAAAAACTTTTTATTTCTACTGTTCTTACATAAGGAAAAAAAATTAAAAAAAAACAAAAAAACAAAAAAAAAGTCGCAGCAGGAAGCGGGGTCGCCAACCCCCGCCGCCCACCGCCATCGGCGGTCCCGCGCCAACTCCGCCTCCAGCCTGATGAATACCCATTCATCACTCTTTATTCTTATATTTTAGCTACAAAAACCTTTGCAAATACATGTAGATATGTTTAAATAGGAATAATTACCAAAAACATGCATTGTGTAAAAATCCATAATTAGCATGTTTTTGTGCAAAAATAAAAGAATAAAGATTAAAAAGAAAAAAGGGAAATATTTAGAATAAATATTGAGCAACCTAACCCAAGGGAAGGCTCAGCATGGGCCTGACCGCATAAAAGCCAAAGTAGAGGGAGATAGGGGCTCATGTGTAAATATTTGTGTAAATAAATAAAACTATATTTTCCTCACCCAAAAATATGCTTGTAAATACTTGTATATATAAAAATATAAGAACAAAATAAAAAGTTAAAAATAAAAAAGATCAAAAATACTCCTTTCCTCATAAACCACACCTATATATATTTATTCAGCTTTGTAATTATATAAAAGTAATTTTTATAATTTCTGTAAAAAAGTCTATATTATATATTGTAAATAAATAAAATCAAAACAATTAAAATCAAAACATAATAAAAATAGAAAAATCAAAAAAATAAATACATTGTACATATACCATGTATATAGACGTGCATATCTATTTATTTTACCTATGTACATAAATAATAAAAATAAAATAAAAACACCCTTTTATTCCTTATTTTATTCTATAAATAAATAAAAGATAAAATAAGGATAAAATTGTATAAAAATAATATATAAAAATCAAAAATCAAAAACCCTATATATATTGTATATACCTATATCTAGTACATATTATGTATATAGCCTATTTTTATTTCCAAAAATTAATTAAAAATCACCAAAAAATAGAAAAAAATAAAATAAAAATAATTCATGTTTTAAGTTTTTGCAAAATCAGCCATTTGCTACCTTATTTTTGAGCTGCAAAGTTTAGCCACGTGGCCTGATCTCATTGGGTCCTGAGGATGTTGACCGCCCGGTCAACTGGCCCCCCCAGGACCACTTCTCACGGATTCGAGCTTCGGACCCAACTTCTCGGATTTTCCCCCGCTCAACCCGATTGCCTATCACCCAAACCCCAGCTCCGAATTGCTCACGTCATATCCGTCAACCTCGCCGGGGTATCCACCTCGAGATCCGCGCTCCAGAATGCCCTACCCGCGCTCGTCTTCTCGGACCCCTCCAGCATATATAACCGAGCTCCGCCACCTTCCCACGCCATCTTTGGCCATTTGCTTCGTTCTCCAGTGAGCTCCAGAGAGAGAGAGGTGACAGCTCGCATCCCCGACCTGTTGCAGCGAGGAGAGCCGGCGAATCCATCGATCCGGCGATGTAGCCGCCGTAGCTCCGCCACCGGAGCGAGCTTCGATCCTCGGGCCGAGACGACCCTCGAGGCGACGACCAGGAGCACCCCCTGCTCTTCCCCAGTCTCATCGATCATCCAGGTAGCCCCTTAGCTTAGCTATTTCGTTCGATTTCAGCTTTCCCCCAAATCGCTTCGTCGTCGTATTTCTTCGATTCACCCCGGTTCCGACCACCATCCGACCATCGGACCCGACCCACATCTCCGCCTTCCTTCGCCGCACGTTCTGCACCCACTCACTCAACCCAGCTCTTACAGGAGCTGGGAACTGGGCTCCTTCGTCCACCACCTTCGCCGGAGCCCACCACTCCGACGCACCAGCCACTTTCGCTCCGCCTAACTGGGTCGAGGCAATTTGCCCTCGACCCGCGAGTCTTCTGAGCCCCTTTGCAGGTCATTCCGAGCCCAACTGAGGGCTTGGTCATTCAGGCCGGGAGACCCAGCTCCGCCGACCGTGCCTGAGCTCCTCCGAGCTTGGGTCGATCATCGGAGCATCGCAGCAGACGCAGGAGCGCACCAGCATTCTTCTCCGATCATCAGAGCGCTCCGAGGAGGAGGCCAGCGCCCGCACGAGCCCAGCGAAGCTCGCCGGGGACCAGTTCTTCCAGCATCCTCCAGAGTCGTCGGATTAGCCCTCAGCTCCAGACGCCATCCTGACCGTTGGTTCCTGGAGCGCCCCTCGACGTCAGATCTGAGGTGACTGATCCGGACCGTTAGATCCACACGTGTCCTGGCCTAGACCGTTGGATCGACCAAAGCAGTACCAGCGTTGAGAGCCGCCCCATTTGGACCGTCCGATCTACACGTGGCAGCCATCCAGCCGCTCCGGTTAATAAAGGGTAATTTACCCTTAGGCCCTTATCTTTGCTTTATTTCGTATTAGTCCTGTAAGTATTTAAGTACGTTGTTTAGTTTTAGGTTTAATTGCATAGAGGACCCTGAGCTTTAGTGTAATTGCATTTATACCCCTGCCTGTTGTGAGCCACGTGCTTCGTCACGTGTTTTGTTGGTGTATTCGCAGTAGATGCCCTTGTAGTTCTGGATGTTTATGATTGAATGAAACTTTTTAGTTAATTGCATTTATACCCCTGTGCGTGATTTATTTCCACATGTGCGTTTTATTTTGGGTTATTTGCAACTGAGCCCCATGGACTTTTGGTACGTGTTACCAATTGGTCCTCGGGACTTATTTTCCTTACATATAGGTCCTTGAGTGCCCCAGGCACGCGCTTGGCGCGTGTTTTGCTGGGTATTTTGCACCAGGACCCCCAGAACTTTGGGTATTTGCATTTCAGTCCCTGTGCATAGTACCCTCTTGTCATTTTTGAATAAAATATCAAATCACCTCCAAATCCAATGAGAATTTGACACATGGCTCCTGCCATGGTGTAGGATTTTCACGGATTTTTGAGGACATTTCTGATTTTGTTTGCTATTTTTAAAAATTCAAAAACCCATATTTTCGTCACTGTATAGTTTGAAAAATCACAAAAAAAATATAAAAACTCCCCTAAAAATTCCACAAAAATTAGCTAATGTTTAGTTTAGTTTGTTTGATTTTCCAGCCAATTTTGGCTATTTTTCATCACTGAAAACCACTAAAAACTTAAAAACACTTAAAAACCCATAAAAATTCTAATAAATACATTAAAAACCCAAAAACAATAAACTACCTGAATTTTCCTTGTTTCCTCTATTTTACAGGAAAATTACCTCCAGGCCATTTTAAGGCCCTTAGATATTTTATCTAGGGCTTTTTTGGCTCGGCTGGACAGTACCCTTTATTTTTGCCACTGTTTGATTTTTAGCAAATAAAATACACATCAGAAAATTATCAAAAATCCACCAAAAACATAAAAAAAATATAAAACACATAAAAATATTTTTGTTTTGATTTTTGGTTGATTTTAGGTGCTTGAAATAATTTGTTGAATTGTGTTCTTCCTTGCTTTTCTTATTCTCTTAATAAACTTAAAAATCCAAAAAAATATAAAAATAATTAAAAACCACTAAAAATATTTTCCTCTTTTCTTTTATTTGTTTTGACTACTTCGTAGGCCTCTCGGCCAATCCGTGCTCCTTGAGTTCGACCCTGGGTGCTATACCAGGTTAATCACACAGCAGGACCGCTTATTCGTGCTTGATTGATTTCTGATTTATTTAGTGGTTCGATTTTTCATGATTGACACATCGTCTGAGTGACCGAGGTCGCAACGACCACTTCTGTACCTTTACCTTAGTCGCTCGGTTTTTCGTGTCATCACAGCCGTACGAGGCGGCGCCGCTCCTGCAGCTGCAACGCCGCGCCGCCCGCTCCATCCAACCGTGCGAGAGCCGCACGCGACGCTCCATCTCCAACCGCCTCCTGCGGTTGGGCCCCCGCGCTGCCCAGGCCGCTCCATCGCCGGCGCCTCCCGCGCCCCGCCGATCTCCTCCCACACCCCGCTCGCAGCGCCGCCCCACGTGGTGGCCTGATCTGGGCCGCGCCCTCCATCGACAGTCGAAACCGCGCGACCTCCGCGCCATTTTCCCGCAGCCGTGCGCTTCACTCCGCCCGCGTCTGCGCGTGGTGCGCCGCCTCCGCCATCTCGTCCGCAGCTTTGGTCCCACGTTGAGTCCTCCCCGCCGATCTCACCACTGCTCCACCGCTGCCGAAGAGCACCGCCCTTTGCCAGCCGCGTGGAGATCGAAGAAGGGGGCGGCAGCCGACATTAGCCCCCTGTTGCATCCGTGCGTAACAAGAAATGAAAGAAGCCCTAGGGCTCCCTTGAGATCTTTGAATAAAAAAATTGGAATATTTGCATCTTGCGCCTCTGAAGATTTCAAAATTACAAAGAAGCCCCCGTCAGGTCATTAATTTATTTGGGAAATCACATTCAAGTCCCTATCAGCATCATAGCACATGCTTCAGTGGTAAAATTGCATCTTCTCTCTTGTGTTTATTTTTATTATTTATTTGAGATAAAAACTTTGAATCCTTACATTTGAGTCCAAAATATTCACAGTATTTACATTCCAATCCCTGAACTGCAGAACATTAATTTGTGTGCTCTCTTTGATTGAAATACATGTTATTTGTGATCCAAAAAATTTGAGAAAATTATGCTATGCCCCTGATGTTCATATCCATCTAGCATAAAATCTTTGTTGCATTTTGATTTCATTTGGTATTATTAAAAAATCAAAAACAGTGTCTTTTCATTATTTGAAATGCCAAAATTCATAAAAATTCGAATGTTGTTCCAAAAATTCCAAAAAAAAGTAGAGTAGTTGTATTTCATTGTCTTTTAGTTTCTGACCAATTTTCACGCATTGTTTATTTATAAAACTCAAAAAAATTGAAAAATATTAAAAATTTTCTAAAAATCATAAAAAAATTATACAAAAACCTAAAAATTGTGATTTCAGTTCCTGTTTGTAGATAATTATTTCTAGTTTATTTTTAAAATAGTAGCCAGGAGTTTGGGCATTTAAAAGATTTTTAAATTGCAAATTACTCCAGGCTGTCCACATTTTCTTGTTTTCTCACTGTTTGATTTTTAGAAAAATACAAAAACATCTGAAAATTCCACAAAAATTCTCATAAACATTTCAAAACTTTTAAAACTCAAAAATATTTTCTTTGCATTTTTCTGAGTATTTTTTTCTAATTGAAAAATTGTAAAAAGAGTTGGTGTGCGTATTTTTGACCTTGTTTATATTGCGTCGTATTATTTTTGAAAATAAAAAAATTGCAAAAATCAAAATCATAAAAATTTAAAAATCAGAAAATATAAAAATTAGAAATAAAAAAAACTAAAAAGATAAAAAAATCACAAAAACCAAGGATAGTTGTCCTTTGAGATTCCTGTTTTCTTTTTATTAGTTTTTGATTAATTGAATAACCCTCGAGAATTGTAGCCTCCCTGAGTTCGACCTTGTCCGCTATACAGGTTAACAAGTAGCAAAAAATTTAAAAAAATAATCTTTTGTTGATGCAGGTTTTGGGGAAAAGCAACAACCTTTTTACCATTTAAAATTTCCAATCTCTTAAATTCCGGCTCAACAGTGGCACACTTGGCCTTCGATCCAGAGAGTCCGGTCTTGGTCTACCCCTCCTCTTCCCGACAAATCGGGTTCAGGAGCAGCGCTTGGCAGGGCAGGCTACGGCATGTAGGCTCGAAGGAAAATGAATCAGCTATACACAAATATCTCACATTTGCAACCCTCACATATACATCTACTTAATGAACAAATATACATCATACACCTTTACACTCGCATCATACCTCTACACGTCCACATCATAAACCTTCACATTGACATCATACCTCTACACATTCAGAGCATACAACCTCTCATTCACATCATACATCTACACCTTTTGATATTTGTATAACAATGAACATGGTTTATCCATCATACCACCGCATCTATACATACTACCCTCAAACTCAAATCTGTACACCTTCACTTACTATCATCACATTCATATCTATACACCATCATTCCCAACAACTTTACATTCACATCATATGCATGCACTTTCATATATTATACTTACATTTAAATCTATGCACCTTAAAATATCTTCATATTCACATCATAAGAAATCCATCATAACATCTATACACCTTTATTTTTTATTAAAATATAATACATTCGTGTTAACTATATATAAACAATAAACAATGCTTTTACAAATCTATACATCCAAAATAAGATTGTGACATTAAAGCAAGCATAATATATTAATAAATTACCAAAAAGTTTTAAAAAAACTTACATCCAAATGAGGAGGTGGAGGCCGGGGCCGGAGGCTGGAGGGCCGAGGAGGAGGCCGGCGGGCGGACGCTGGAGGGCGGAGGAGGAGGTGGAGGCCGGAGGTCGGACGTCGGAGGGCAAGGGGCGAGAGGGCGGACGCCGGAGGGTGGAGGCGGAGGTCGGAGGGAAGGGGCGAGAGGATGGACGTCGGAGGGTGGAGGAGGCTGGAGGGCGGTGGAGGAGGCCGGAGGCGATTTGAGGGAGATGGGGGTCGAATGGAGGAATGAGGAAGATGGGTTCGCCGGGGATGAATATATAACCATCGGGGACGGTCGTGCGACCGTCCCTTTTACTAATAATCGGCGACGGTTATAAGTGGACCGTCCCCTCTGGTTGTTTGTAAGGACTGTTACTAAACCGTCCCCGATTATTAGTATAAGGGACGGTTACAACCGTCCCTTATAATAATAATCAGGGACGGTTGCGAGGAGACCGTCCCCTATGGTTACAAAAATTTTCCCCAGCGCGCTATTTACAGAGGTTTTAGGGACGTTTATGCAACCATCCCATAAAATTAACTATATGGGACAGTTGTAACCGTCCCCGTTACTTTCCATTATATGCGACGGCCACAGTGAAGTAACGGGGACGGTTCTGACCATCCCCTAAAGGCCGGTACCGGGGACGGTCATGTAACCGTCCCTAATTGTCATGTAAAAGGGGGCGGTCATAACCGACCATCCCTAAAACTTTACAGAGGGGACGGGCAGCAAACAACCGTCCCCTAAAATTGTATAGGGGATGGTTGCTCCGTGACCGTCCCCAATAACCGTCCCTAAAGGCTGTCCAGTTTGTAGTGATTCGTGTATACATACAAGCTTAAACATGTGTTTAAGTTCAATTCGTTTATTTCTGATTCGAATCAAAATCGTACTTTTAACTAATTGAGTCTAAAGTAGTATCGAACTTCAGAGTTCTTTTGACAATCTTATATATAATATGTACAGAGAACAAGGATTACACTAATAGTGAATGCAAATGATTGTCATTCATCTTTGCAGATTTATCTATCTTAGACCTGGCCAACGAGCTGGGGGCCCAACTGTCCAGTCCGTTCATGAGTCGGGATAGGGCCATGAGATTTGGGCTTGGGCTGTCCCGGCTAGCAAAACATAAAAAATACATAATATAAGCTAAATAATACATGTATTAATATGATACACTTCAAGTTTTTCACACGTGACACTAGTTTTAAATAAAATTTAATAGTTTACATATCATAAAGTATAAATGGTATTAATAAAATCATTTATATATATTAGATATCATTTAAAAAATCGATGGAAAAAGAACGAAATGGATCATAGACCGGTCCATGACGAGCTTTGAACAAAGATTTTTAAACCTCGACTCGTTCAACCTGACCCATGGACCGGTCCGGTCTGCATTTTGTGCATGCCTAATCTATCTAACATAGGTTGTTGAGAAGAGAATGGTCGAGCCATAGCCATCTCAGGGACAGTTTTTTTTATTTAATTGAAGAGAAAAGGAAAGAGTAGATGTTGTCTTCATTTTTTGACTTGAGATGACATCAAAAGGAATTTCGCTCAAATTCAATATCATCATTTTCTGTTAAGATAAAATAGCAATTACATTGGGTTTGAACACATACTAATTTTCGCTCAAATTCAATATCATCATTTTTTGTTAAGATAAAATAGCAATGACATTGGATTTGAGTAAAATTGGATAAGTATGTAGAACATTGATAAAAAAGTTCAATCTATGAGTTCGTCTTTAAAGGAATCAACCAGATTAAACATCACCATTGGAAGGAATCAAATGTTTCATATTTATGTGTACGGAATAAGGATAAGATGTGTTCTGAGAGCAAATTGAAGGCATATTACCTTTTTGTCACTCCTCCCACGTGGGGTCACTTTTCTAGAAAGAAAACTTAGGGGTTGTAGGTATTGCGAGAGGATCTGCGGTACTGCAGACTCTGCAGTAACCGTACGAGTTGCTCGATCTTGATCGAACGATGCACACGAATGCACACTTTTTGTGGGTCCTACGTGCGAATACATACGAATCACTCGATCAAGATCGAGCGGCTCACGCGATTATTGCGGAGTCTGCAGTACCACAGATGATTCGATTCATGTATGTATGTATTGCAAAGCCGATTTGATTGGTAATATGTATTTTAATTTGCATACATTCTAGAAATGCTATAATCTACTAGAAATAAAGACTTTTCTTTACTATAGTGTGAAATATGATATGATCTTTCATAGATAAGCAAGGGAAGGTCAAGCTAGGATGAGAAGGATGAACAAGCCGAATGAGATAACGACAGGAGACCGGGCTCTCTGTTCCATATGTATTGAAACTTGAAAGGAGACTGATCCATCATCGACAAAGAGGGCTATAAAAACAGCTTATTTTGTTCTGTGCGGGTACATCTAAGTCATCTTAATAAACAAGCGAAAAGTAAAAATGCATTATTATGACCATTATCAGCATAGTTCGTTGCATATTTTCAGAAGAAAGTTACTCTTTTGCCGGAGAGAAATTCTATTTATTTTTTAGTCTATCATTATAGGTCAAAGAAGGGGTCTAAGCCAATCATAATCCTCTTTGGGATGAAAGGAACAAGCAGTCGAAGTTAAGGAGAGAGAGCCCAGAGAAGAGTCCATTGTGGCGAAGACAATAAGAGTGTGTTTGGTTGGCGAGTTAAGGCATGTTAAACTGGTAGAGAGTATCCGTTTTTGGATTTTGGTGTTTGGATAGAGGGTTAAACTGGGGTGGACTAGAAGTGGGTTTGGGGTAATATGATTGTACTGAAGTTTAAAAAAGTGAGTAGTTATTGTGATGTGATCGTATTGAAGTTTGGAAAAGTGAGTAGAAGTGGAGTAATTTATAATTTGTATATGATATGATGGTATAATATATTATTTTTTAATAAGATTGATGATGTAATATTAATTTATTTAATTTTTTAAAATAAGAATAAAGTGGGGCCCACGGAAAGAGAGGGGGATGTGGGTTAAGGGGTACTCGTTAGCCAAACCCTACCTAAAAGACTCCATATTGTCTTTTTCTTGATTAAGCTAAGACTTAGAGCAGTTTTCGGTTTTAAACCATTTTGAACTATATTGGGAGTCAAAGATGGGGGAAACAGATCGCAGCACGTCTATTGCAAATGGAGTTACAGCAAATTATCTGCTATCTAATAACCATCCTCAATTGTGAGGACAATTCCAATTGATCGACGGAGAGTCGATTTCAAGCTCTAAAATCATCTGAAAATAAAATCAAATTACATATTTCGCAATCGAACCCAAAGCAGTCGACAATCGACCCTCAACGGAGGCAAGTGACCGGCGGGACGACGAGCCCGGTGGTGTTACCCCAAGCATTGAGGCAGTAGTTGACAACCCCCGCCGTCGTGTTCTCGGCACGGATGATGACATCTTGAAGGTTGATGTTCTTGCACGCCACGGTCTCGCTGCAGGCTAGTCGTACGGCGAACACATCACTCGCCGTCCCCTTGATACGCCTGAAGCGTACGTCGCTGATCTCGACCGCCGAGGTCTGGTTCTGGCACACCATGTGAGGGCAGTAGTATTGGTCTATGTAGATGGGGTTCTTCACATTGTGTAGATGTATGTTCTCGAATGTGATGCCTTTCACGTACCCTGACCCTCCCTGTGAGATGCAAGAAATTAAAAATATAGCAGGAAACTTGCGAAGCTACGATAGGAAACAATGGAGGAAAGACGAACAAATCACCTGCCAAGTCTTGATCCTGAGGCCATTGGTGGTGTTGGTCAGAATAGAGTTGGCGACGCGGACATGCTCTACTGTGTCCCGGGAATTGTTCATCCCTAAACTCCCAATGCTGCAATATTAAGATAATAATCAGAAATTCGATCTAATTTATCTATTCATACTAAAGGTAAATCGGAGAAAATAACAACCAGAGGTATTTAAGTAAATTCTCTTATGAGAACTCTCGAAATAGTAGTAAGTTGCGACATGCGAGTGATTCAACCAATAAAGAGTAATAATTATATAAAAAGTGGAAACAGTATAATTAATGGTGAGGATCCATTCTGCCATATTGAAATTAATTAAATGCGGATAATTAAATTATCTCAAAAATGGAAATATGTATATATGATTTCCATGCACGTACCTTATACCATGTCCAGGGCCGCACGTCATGTTGAGTATAGTTACGTTCAGTGAGCTCCTTCCAACCGCAATACAGTCGTCCCCTGTACAATACAAACACTTATTCACATTGGGTTTCCAAAAGACACATAAGTATTACTATATCTTTATTCATTTTGAAAGATTAATGTAGATGCATATTGACCAATATGAAAACTATGTTATCATCCATAACAAACGATACATATCGTGTACAAATAATATTAAAAATATTTTATAAATTAGTTGCATATTTTAGATGGAATACACATAATATAGATATATTAAATGTGACGTAACCATAATAATTATTCGAGATATAGTGAAAGAAGGTTAAAGGTACGTTACATGTGGTAAAAAATAACTACAATTATATTTATATATGAAAACTGATATATGAATATGAATACAAGTGTTCCTGGACACCAAAATGACATCCACATATATATCCATTTGATATAACTTATGGCGGATCGAATACTGAAATATCGATATCAGTGTGAAACCTTAATTCACACATTTAGGTACGTATTATCCCAGGGAGTTTGTACGGTATATCCACGTCCACGACTAACAAAATGTGACAATAACGATGGCTGGTATATCTACGTACAGGGACCTGCATGCGCATGTGATTTCGCGGATACATGCATGCACGTACATGCACACACGTTATCGTATAAATACGAAACTCTAGGGCTGGAGTGATGGATGAGAGATACCTGAGGCTATGATGCAGTTGGTGACGAGGACATTCCGGGAGACCTGGACGTGGATGCCATCGGTGTTGTTGCTGTAGGAAGGTGCGTACACGGAGATGCCATCGATGACGACGTTGGTGCTGTTAGATATGGTCAGGTGCTTCTTCTGGGCGTTCACGAATGTGACCCCGCTAACCCTGGAGTTGTTGCACCGAGACAGTCCCACCGCCTATATACATTTACACACACGATACATAGTTGCAGTGCTGTCAACTAATTTTTCATATAGTTCGAAATAATTAAGCATGAGTTAAATGATCCCTCGCTAATCTTTCCTTCCCCTCTCTTTAGAGAGATCCTCTGCTGGTTTTGCTGCAGCAAACTCTGCAGTAGAAGCGTGTGTTGTTCGATCTTGATCGAACGGTTCCCACAAATTCACACTTTTTGTGGACTCATGCGAATTCGTAAGAACTACTCGATCAAGATCGAGCGATTCAAGTCCGTAAAGCAGAGGATCCATGCTCCTCTTCACGTGGGTACGAGGATTTTGGGATTTCAATCTATTTCAGTGGTGGTACAACATGTGTTGTAATACAAGGGAACCGCTCGAAAGAGATCTAAGGACGATCGTGAGTGATGGGCTACTATTGGCATGCATCTACATCCCCATCAAGCGGTTCCCTTGCATTAGCGAAGGATCCTTTCCCTCGACGAGCGACTTTCGTGGCCATAAGATGATTAATATTTATCAACAACTATTATTCCTAGATGTGTGATCATACACTGAATCTACGACAAGTAATACAAATTTTAATGGAAAAATCGAGAGATATTCATCGTTATATTAACCATTAGCATCTATCTCGATTTGATTGTTGCCGTATAAGTTAATAAATACAGTCCATGATATATAAATACTTAAGTGATCTTTAGAAACTCTTTGCTCTCACATATACTACAACAAAATGCATCTACATCGGGACATATTTTAAATTGTCTGCCGGTAAATAACAACTGTAGTGGCTAAAATATCATATTTTAAGATGTGAAATTTCCTGTAAAATTAAAGACATGCGAACTAAGATTGAAATGAAAGGATTTGAGAGGAATATACTCACATCGGGTCTTTTAATACATCGCTGCATCTGCATGTCGTGAAGCAAAAAAAAAATCAAACAAATAGCAAAAGGAAAATAAATCAATGATGCATCATAAGAATTAAGTACAACAATAACATTAATTACTACATATCCATGAACTTAATCAAGCGATTTCATTGTGACATGAACGATGAAAAGTCGGGCCATTGATTCGCCTGGCTTGTGTATGCATAGAAATAATTTTTAATTTACACAAAAATATCTTTTTATGAGCTGAAAATAGAATGATGACGTTAAAATCTACAAAAAAATAAGATATAATGACGATGACGTATATGTAAACAAACATATTACGTATTAACGTAGACAATGCATGAAAAACTAAGAAAAATATATAAAAATATACCCCTCTGTTGAAACAATCCCACCAAATGAATCCCCTTCCGTCGATCGTCCCATTGCCATCTATCACAAGATCCGAAACGTTGGCGAAACGGATCCACTTGGTACTCGGTTCCAACCACGGAACACGCGGAGCAACAATTTCCCCGTCGATCTGCAGCACCACATCAGCATATTAACTATACATATTTATTTATCTTCTCAATATATATATATATATATATATATATTGCTACACAAAATTGCTATATTCTTCCTTATCTTCTCTAGCCCATATAATTAATTATCAATCAAATATTACTAGTCCGTCAACGTTGAATAGAAATCAAGTAGGAAGCATGTATATGTTGGGAGCTGGATGAGAATATATACGTACCTGGACATGCATGTTGGACGCGCACGGTCCCGTGAAGTTCGTCTCGGTCAGCAAGAACGACCTGCTCCAGGGGATCAGCACTGTCGGGGAGTGGGGATTGTAGCAAGCAGCCTTCCATGCTCGTAAGAAATTCTGTAAGATTAATTAATCACGTTCTCTCTATCAGGTCCTTTGTCATCTGCATGCAACTTGCAATAACCTCACATCCATTTCATCTCGAGAGACTAAAATCCACTTAAACCGAAGATGACCGCCAATCCCGAGACAAAATTCAACATTGATGGCTAAGGTTTTCCTTAAATCGGGAAGACGTTGATTTTGGGTTTTTATGGTTAGACAAATCAAATTGCTTGATCGAACCGGTAGATGTCGACAGTTTTTAAAAATCAGAAGAAAAAAATTAAATCGTTGTATTGTTGGTTTGATTTGTATGATCCAACCAGATCGAACTGGGTTAGACCAATTCATGCAATAAAAATGAATAATGCTTTCCAATTTTTTTTCAATAACATGTGTCTTTCCAAGTTTTTTAATAACACTTAAACTATACTCCTATTTTTTTTGCAATAACAACAGAAGCCTTATATTTTTACAAAATCTGTAGTAGTGGTCTTTTATTAGTATATTTGTGCTCATATATTATGCCAGCATAAGGACTATTGTTATTTTTTAACAATATAAGGGTGCAAGTGTAAATACCAAAAAGTGAAGGGTATAAATGGTATAAAAAATCAGAAAGGACAATGTGCATATATCTTATCAAATTCATATAAATACATAAATTTGATGTAGAAAATTAACAATACATAACTATCTTAAAAAATCGAATGATTGAACTGTTTTTCTTCCGATTCTCGATTTAACCGATTGAACCAACAACTGGTTCTTGACGGTGATGATCATACAACCTCACAACCTCCATGCAACAACGTACTCTTTTTTTCCTATGTATATATACACATACATACCTTCGAGTCGTCGGTCGTTCCATCACCGACTGCACCAAAGCTGAGGACATTATATATGGTCGCGCGCCATGATACAGCGAAGCCAACAAGGGAGCATAGTATTAGGCATCCCAACAATATGGACCCCTAATGCATACAAGAAAACTATTATAAGAAAATTATATAAATATAAGCTCATCAAGATCTAAGATTAGAAGTGGTGTAAGAGAAGGGGATAGCAATATATATTCCCCACACAGACCATAGCCAGTGATTGTAATATATCAACTGAAGTGTAACATACACCACCAGTGTATATGTATGTGTGGGTTTTTTCCATAAATACCCTGTGAACTTACAACATTACATGACTGCCCTTGCAAATGTCTCATTTACAAAAATACCCTCGTAAATCTCTCTATTTTACAGCAGTATCGTACGTACTTGCCAAAAAATACCCCTGAAGGCACACTAACAAGAGGGTACTTTTGTAAATACATGTTTATACAAAATTTACATGGATATACGATTACTGCAAAATACGAAATGGTAATTGCTTAAATGTAGATCAATTTGAGATCTTTGATTACGATAAAAGATAAGATAGGTGTTAAAGGAACAATTTTCATTGGAAATTCAGCATATGATTTTGGCATGACAATATTGGTAAGATATATTGTGAGAATATACGGGAATCCGATCCTGAAAAGTTTTACAAAATATTGGAATTCGGATTCTCTTCCATTTAGGTTAATCTTCCTTACTCATCAACGGTAATAGATCATTACATATATGTTGCATTAAAAACGATCTGACACCAAAGCTGTTCGATCTTGATTGAGTGGTTCGCATGAAATCCGGGTACCCCGCTCGATCTCAAGCATCCGATCGTTTTACAGCAGTGCTCTTCTGCTCTCGCAGTTTTGATAGTACTCAATTAGATGCTTATATAAGTATATATTTCTATTGATAACTTGCTAAAAAAAATATAAACTGCCTAAAGATCTAAAATCTATGCTGACTGATTAAATTTGGCGAATATCCATACATACCTTTGCCATTTGAAGTGAGAAGGAGGATCTTTCTCAGAAGAAAAACAGCTGCTTGCTCCGGAGTTGCATGATAGGGTTGCATGATAGGGCAGTATAAATAGGACATTTTTCTGGGCAGCCATGGGTCCAAGGTTGGAAAGCTTGGGGCGAAGATGGAAGGAAGGAGGAGGACATGACGGGGTTACAGATGGATGGGGGTAACTACAGATGGCATCTCCACTGTGACAGAGAGAGCTGAGAACCATTTAGAAACGTGCATGCAATACGAGCCAATGAGGGAAATAACTTGAAAGGCCTTCCTTGTCCTTCCTCAAGATGATTTGTTAAGAAAAACCAAAAGATTGTGATAGCTTTTCCTAACTAGGATATACGTATGTTTTTGTTTTTTTTCCCGGCAAATTTGGATGGCTCCACAATATCGGGTTTATGATTTTTTTTAAAAAAAAAGAGAGGACGATTTCAGGCTCTAGTGTTGAAGATATCGCGATATATCAGCGGTGATGGGATTTTTAAAAAATAATTACTAATTTTATTTTATTTAAATAAATAGATATCAAAATCGAAAATTTAAAATTTTAGATATAAATTGGCAATTGAGGTGCGGATTTGAGAAGAAACCAAAAGGACACTTCAAGTGTGGATTTGGGAGGGTGTTTTTGCACTTCTCTCCAACTGTTTTGCATATCCCATTCCAAAAGTTAGTAATATAAATGATCCTTCTATTTATATTATTAAAGGTTCTGTATTTTTATGTATTCTTTTGCTTAATACATTGATTTTTCATAATCCTTAAAAAAAAGTAATTAATTTTTAAACAATTACGGTAACGGAAATTAGTGTTTTGACTTTAGATTGATACATGTTAGATCCTATCATATGGATGCAACAGGGTGCATATATACTCATATTTTGACGGATAAGAATATGTAATTTTTATTTTGACGAATACGAGATGAATAAAATAATATGGATTTGAATTGCTTTTGCTATACATATATTTTTGGATACTGATATGGATCTTTGTACTTTTTGCATGTTTGTTTATGCGTATTAGCTCCATCATAGCAATGAGATCAGATAATTTTTATGTGTCCTCTATTATATCTATTTATATGTGGATATTAATATGTATTTTATTTTTGTAGATAGAAAAATTTAAATTTAACAAATGCAGATAAATAAAGTAATATGAGTTTGAATTATTTTTGCAGATATTGGTACAAAAACAAATCTCACTTTCGTTAATTTTTATAACAATGAAACTGTATTTGAATGCACCCGATATCGTTTTCATTTTTTGTGAAAATAGATGTAAATATGGATATTGTTTCCATTTTTAGATAGAGAGATAAACATAAGTATTAGTTGTATGTCTATTTATGAGTATTCATCCTTCCATAATGACGCAGATGGATAATCTATATTTATGTGCTATCGTAGTCGTTTAAGTTGATATGAATATGTATTTTATCTCAAAGGTATGGATATATATACATAAGAAAATTAGTGTTATTTTTTTGTGGACACAAATATGAATGTTGATATCATTTTTATTTTTTAAGATATGTATAGGATATTGAAAATCGCAAACCCAAGGTGTAATTTTTTTCCCTTATATTATATGTAACTCTTGACCATATTCAAGTATAGGTCGCACAAATATCCATATATCCAAAAAATATATAAAAGAATTCATTGAAATATAAACTTTGTAATAGTATAAAAATGAGGGTCATTTAAATTAATAACTTTGAAATGAGATAGAAATGCAAAATGGTTTGAGAGAAGTGCAAAAACTCCCTCCCAAATTGGCACATTGAGGTGTCACTTTGAGTTTTCCTCCTAAAGTACTTATGTCTAAAATTTTAAATTTTTTATTTTCATGCCTATTTATTTAATTAATACTAAATTAGTAATTTTTTTGAAAGCATGTGATGATAAATTAGTATCAATGAGATGGAGATATCAATATTTGTGTCCATATCCTTTTCGGACGATATCTCGCGAGATATCAACATTTTGAGTCATATCAATCATTCAAAATTGATGGATTTTAGTGCGAATTTTCTAAGATATCGATCGCACATATATCTATGTATTATTGATATGGCATGTGGATTGATGACATTGCCTGTTTAGTTTTTTTATAATTAAGAATACTATAAGAATTATAATTTTATTTCAGGATCAAGAGGCACACCTGCTCCCTCTGGAGACTAACCGGGTAGCAAAACACCCATTTTGAGCATATTGTATACCTATTTCCTTATTTATTTGATTTATAATACCATCCTTTTTTATACACAGTATGTGATGTAATATAATGCTTAGGTGCCATATATACCTCCTTTATGTTTATAAATTGTTATGTAAACACTGAAATACACGTGATTCTTGTGTATATAATCAAACATTGACATCAGTAATATGTGCAATATAATGTGCATTGAAGTGTGAAATTGACGTGATTCTTGCATGTAATTGTGCATTTGTTTATTTTTTATTGTTTTAAAAAAAATATTCTTAATTTACGAGAAAATCATTTTTAAACCATTTCCGAAATTTTCATGAATATCATCAATATATCTACAATATATTCTTTTTCCGGCAGAACATGCCCTTTTCAAGCAACGTACTTGTCTCAAAACAAAAATCCCCGTTGCATTTAGATGAGCTAGAGGATCCTCTGCAGTACTGTAGTCTCTGCAGTAACCACGCGAGCCGCTCGATCACCACGTGAACCGCTCGATCAAGATCGAGCGGCTCATGCGGCAGTCTAAAATCCTTGTGTTTGTGCGGTTGCTCTTGGTTATCCGCTACCAATTTTCCATAGCATAAACACTGGAAGTTCAATGAAGAAGACGAAAGGAAACTAATGGAATATAACCCAACAATATTTACATATACATGTATAGATTTACCCTTCAAGAACTTAAGTATAACGAAGGGAAAAGAATTTTATGCAATAATCGGGTACCTTAACGGACATCTGAATGTGAATTCCCATTAAATTACGTTATAGGAACCGCAGGTGGTCGATGTATATGCTGGTGAGTTCAGTCGATATCCCAGAAGCCCAGTTCACCGCGGTTCCGAAGAAGAGCTCCCAGAAGCAGAGGTCCACGGCCAGCACCGAGGAGAGGATCAGCAGTGCCAGCGTCTGGTATCTGTTCAAAGGCCACCCCGACCACTCCGCAAATCGTTTCAGCAAGGGGAAGGAATTGCTGCTGATCTTACGGTTTTTTATGGACCAAGCCGTCACCCACTGAACCGCGGAAGGAACCATGTCAAACTCCTCTCGCAGCCTTCTGTCCAAGTCCGGCATGTGACCACCTCCATACAGGACCGCTATTCTATTCTTCCCAGTGTCGATTGCTACTTGTAGCGCTTCAGTTGCGACTCTGTTTCTTTCTCCGATGATGATCGATTCCTCGTCCAAGGCTTCGGTGATCTGAGTGAACCTACACAAGCAAGAGATGGTTTATGGGATGAAATAGGTTAATGCAAATCAGTAACGCCAAATGAAAGGATTATTTAATAACATCCAAAGTAAACTGTCCTAAAAATGTGGTAACTTTGTTCTTTCCAGAATTAAAACCTGTGCAATCAAATGAAGGCACAGGCGTTCTTATCTGCACCCTGCAACCTCCTTTTGGCCATTCTTTAATGGGATAGAAACTGTCATGTTTAATATTAAGATGGTAATATTAAGGGATGTTTCGCGGACGTTAGAGTAGTGATTCAGTCTTGCTAATGTCCTCTAGATCCCACAATTCTGAAGCCAAACATTGAATATAAGGCTAAAACATAAATTTTCCCAAACACCTAACATCATATACTTGCCTTTAGCACTCACTCCGTGCCAAAGAATGCGAGGTTGCCCGAAATGTGATTTAGGGTTTGAGCATCTACAATATCTAAGAAGATTGGGTTAGATATACGGGGAAGATATCATTTCAATCTGCGGTTCACTTGTAGTGAACTAGGGAGAAGAAAATTTAAGCAAAAAAATGATGTAAGAAATAATTAGCTCGCTCGCTTTTCTCACTTAAGAAGGTGGAGTATTCCCATTTGATGTATACACATACTTGTAATTTTATTCAAAATTTCAAACCATAATTCAATTGTCAAGGGCTAGTGTGCAATAAACATGAAAGTTAACTAATAAGTGAGACTACTAAGTACAAAAAATCTGATACAATCCATACTCTGATGGATTGAAATGGATTTAAATATTTAGTAGCTTGGATTGAATTGAAAATTTTTAAAACCCATTCAGTTGGATTCGATACATATGACGCTAAAATCTGATTCAACTCTTATTGAGGGAGACTATGTGGATATTCGCAATGAATAGTAATAAAAAATAATAAAAGATGAGTCTCTCGTGATATAATATAATTCTCAATGCTACCCCTTTAACAAGAGCATCAAGATTCATCATGTTTAGCTTGGAGACACGTCTCTCAAAAGCTACTGTAAATTAAGGCTTTACAAAGAAATTATCGTTTTGATTTATTACGAAAACATGAGGGGTGGTTACATATTCTTTCTGCATAATGTTTCTGAAGTAAAATCAACCTCTATATGCTTCGGTCCCTCATAAAAAGATGGATCGTAGACGATAAACAATGTTGCTTGAATAACACATCTCATCTACATTGGGATAGGCGCCTCCACAAGAAGATCTGTTACATGCAGAGGCAACACTAAATGTAACGTCCCGGGCTTAGGTCCCCGGTCCGTTATCGAGGAACATTACTGGCCCTGACAACCTCTTGGGATCGGGCCCATACGGATCCGATTAACCACCCCGAAAATGCTTAAGTTGGGTTGTCCGGTAGTAAGCTCCTCACTATTTATCCCACCCGGGAATTTTGTTTTTCCACGGTATGGGACTTTGTTTGGGGTTTTTACAACCTCCCCCACTTATATTCGCAACGTCCTCGTTGCGACATGGCACATTACTTATTCCCAGTGACAGTGGCGGCTACACGCTCCGGGTAGCCATTTCCTCCAACATCTTTGTAGGGGCGGCTCCACCTCTCGGGTAGCCCTTTCCACTGTCAGAGGGTGTTTGGCTCTGATACCATTTATAACGTCCCGGGCTTAGGTCCCCGGTCCGTTATCGAGGAAAACTGACCCTGACAACTTGTTGGGTTCGAGCCAGATGGACCCGTTGACAACCACCCAAAATGCTTAAGCCCAAGTTGTCAAGTAGTAATCCCCGCCACTTATATACCACACCCACACTTAGTGAGTTTTCCATGTGGTACTATGTTTGGAGTTAGGGTGTTACAACCTCTCCCACTTATATTCGCAACGTCCTCGTTGCGACATGGCCCATCACTTATTCCCAGTGATAGTGGCGGTTGCACGCTCCGGGTAGCCATTTCCTCCAACCTCTTTGTAGGGGCGGCTCCACCTCTCGGGTAGCCCTTTCCACTATCAGAGAGAATTTGGCTCTGATACCATTTGTAACGTCCCGGGCTTAGGTCCCCGGTCCGTTATCGAGGAACATTACTGGCCCTGACAACCTCTTGGGATCGGGCCCATACGGATCCGATTAACCACCCCGAAAATGCTTAAGCCGGGTTGTCCGGTAGTAAGCTCCTCACTATTTATCCCACCCGGGAATTTTGTTTTTCCACGGTATGGGACTTTGTTTGGGGTTTTTACACTAAATCTGGCAACTAGAGTCTGCTTTTTTTTATAGTAGGCTCAGTAATTTCGGAGGTCCGAAGCATCCCTCGTAGGATTTGAAATCAGGTCCTTTAAACTGCACTACCACCAGACCACTCTTTGAGTTCAGAGTCTGCTTTTTTGCTTCTTCGTGTAAACAAAAGTTGTACCAATAAACAAACAAAACTAATAGCAGACTTTTTGCCTTTAAGACAGCATGCATAATCAGCATTAACATGGACAGTGATATCACGAGGTTTCCATTTAAAGATGAGAAGTTCGTTTCCTGATGCACTTTTGATCATCATCAAAGTTGCATCGTGGTGTACCATCTTAAATTCGTCAACAAATTAACTGATTCGTCTTACTACAAGAATTGACATGCCTCGTGCAATGAATCAGGTATTTTTCCAATCCTCCGTATTTTCAACATTATTGTTTTCCTTTTTTCTTTTTTTAACATCAATGTTCTCAGTATCATCATCATAAAGGTGAACACTAGTTATACAGGTGGCAAGACAAGATCCTAACATTCAGTCTCATGCAGAAGATTTTCAAAGATTTTTAACATACTTTTGATGCACATAATGAGTCCTATCTGATTCCTCAAACGTGTCTTGTAAAAATTTACGCTCTACATCTCACAATAATTGCATCAATGGATGGTGTAACAAGAGTCCATGTGCCTATAAAATGCAAACAATGATTTCTTTCAATAGGTTTTTCTCCTTTTTCGTCATTAACAACCTCTTGATAGGTCTCTGAAATCGTTGCAGCATACAAGGTTGCAGAAAGCAATAGTCGGTACTCGATCGATGGGATCAAAAGGATTAATCGGCAGTCAAGATACTAATCGGATTTAATCGGCCATTAGTCGGTTTTGATTTGTTTAATTAATAAAATATATAAATCACTTCTAATACATATATTCTTATATACTAACATAGATTTGTACATTTTCTATACTTCATAATGAAACAAAAGAAGTAAGTTGACTTTAGATATAACATTAAGCATAGTCGGCCTAGTCGGCCAACTTTTACAAGCTTGGCAGCATATAAAACAACGAATTATCAATATGGAGTACATTGAGCATGCATGTTCGTCCCATACTCAAGGCAACCAGTATGTTTATGCATCAATTACATATGTATATCCTCCTTAGCTATTATATCTTTATGTCAACTACAAGACAAAAATGAGCTTACAAAAGCATAGAGGAGGTAGGATGGGCGGTTTGTTGCTTAGATCAAGTTGGAGTCGATGACTTTCCTAAGGTTTTTGTTATGGAGCTCCCTAAGGAAGAGGATTAAGTTGGCTTTTACGAATAACTTGATACCATCTTCCTTCAACCCTTTAAGCAAAATGTGGCCCCAAAAATCCATGGACCGACCATGTAGTCTCCACCCGTAGGAACTATAAGATCACCTTAAGGACATCTTCGACATCTAGGGGTTGCAGACCGACCATATATTTTATTCAATTTCCATAAATGGAAGGCATCGGTGGTGTTATCAATCGTTACCTCAGTGATGGACAAAAAACGAGTTCGAATCAGAATCTCACTCTGTACACAATTCTGATGATGACCATAAACACGCTCGCACTGCCTACCACGCACCTCGGATGGTGAGAAGGGACAAGTAAATAGACCTAATCATCAACAAAATTGGTGCTCAACCGATATTAGGAGAAATATAAAAGCCAGATTCAAATAAGGTAATATCATCAACATAGCATCAAATTTCAGTGGAAGCTTGCTGAAGGTTTGGTTTCTGGTTCAATGATTTCGAAAGACCCATGCTTTCGATTTCTAGGGCCACTCTACTATATCACTCCATTTCGCAAAATCTCAATGAGATAAAATAAATGAAAAAAAATCACTCGTAAGTTTCTAGATTTCATTGAAATTTGGCTTAATTTCTCCTTATCTTTGTTGCATTGTTTTAAAAGATATTTTTTTTCATGTTTTTCTTTGATGAGGTCGCTTGCTCTTATAATCGTGAGATCCATGTTTTGTATGCGGTCTCATAACTCGTTAGATGGCATATTTGCAATATCATAAAACTTTTTTTGAAATCAAAAGGGGGGAACGCATAGGGTACCCGTGCAGAATTAATTAACGAACTTAAAAGAGATCACAAAAGGCAAGACTCAAGGAAAGTCCTAGCATGGAAAAGTACATTCTCAACATAAAACGCCTGGAGTGAAAAACAACATCATTCTGAGCAAGCCTCACAATGCCCAAATTAATGCAATCGGTCTAACTCTCTATGTGCGGATAGAATCGAGAGTTAAAAGGAGACTCACACACCGAATTGGGGTCGATGTCATCCAACCACGGGATCTCTGCATAAAGCACAACCTCTCTTACATTCTTGCAGCAAGTAAATAAGCGGTTGATCGTCTCAACCTTTGATTCGCAAATGACATGTGTTGCCCTCAGAGTGAAAAATACATGACCATTATCTCTGGTCAAAATCTCATCATGTCGCAAAAGCCAAAGAAACACCTTTATGCATGCTGGAACCTTCAAATCCCAAATCATCCTACAGTCTCTAATTACCTACTCAGGAAGTGGCTCTCGATTATTGAGCAATAGCTTATATGCTTTATTCACAGATAACTCCCCATCCCTCCAAACCCAATGATCCTTGTCAGGAGGCAGACCATCAGGATGCCAAAATCTCCATCAGACCGAGGAACTCCTGATAGCATTGGTCATGAAAGTCCGCAGAGAAAGTGAGCAACCAAGTTCCATCCACCCAGATGTCAGCCACACGTCTGCAGCCAAAGCGTAAAGCATGGGGAAATGACTGGCCAGACTCCCTCCATCTATCCAATCAACCTTTCAAAAGGAAAAGTTGTGTCTATCACCCAGTATCAATCGAAAAATATGAGGCAAATCAGGAAGCATGGCACGAACACCTTTCCAAAAAGACATCTCGAACCATACATGCCGCAAGGTCTCCAATCCATGAGCAGTAATACAGTAAATCTTGTTGATTAGCTTGCAACAGGTGCCATCACTATCACCCCAAAGTCTCCCAACCCACTTCAGTAGTAATGCTCGATTCATTTCTTCCAGTTTAGGGAAAACAAGCCCCCCATCCTCCTTGATCGTGGTAAAAGACTTCCAATCTGTCAAATATAGAGAACAACCACTCTTGTTCGCCCTTCCCTAGAAGAATTTCCTCATAATCATCATTGGCTTGCGTTGAACTCCCGACATGAGCAATCTGGAGGATACGAAGAAGACCGAAACATCAGCCAAGATTGCCTTCATCAAAACTAGTCGAACCCAACTAGCTTTCTTTCCAGCTTCTCCACAACCAGCAACCAATCAAAAAGCAGAAGTCTACCGCTGCCGATATGTAAACCAAGATACTTGATCGGAAGCCTGCCTTAAGAACATGCTAGTTCCCTTGTGCAATCCTCCAACCTCATTTTATTCATGACAAATGGAACCGTGCTATATTTTTATCTGTTGATCTTCAGCCCCGAGAGCTCCCCATAGATCTATATAAGGCCATCACCATGTCTCTCACCTTCTCAACACCCCCCTCAGCAAAGAAAACGGTGTCGTCCATGTATTAGAGGATAGAATGAAGATATCCCCCCATAAGAATCGTGTTGTAAGATCATGAGACACTACATGATTCACCATGAGGATAGAACGAAGTTGGCGTACCGGAGTTTGAGAGCTGGTACAATGGTGATTGATGATGATCTTCGCGCAGACATGAAAACTATTTGGGCGGCAAAGATTCCTACACGGGTCAAAGTCTTCCTTTGGTGCCTTAGGAGAAACTGCCTGTGTGATAAGGCGAGGAGGGGGAGGATTCTAGGTTCGGCGGATTTGCAGTGTGACAGATGCGAGGAGGGGTTGGAGGACGTGGACCATATCTTCTTTGCTTGCAGGACATCTGCACAGGTTTGGGAAGCTGCGGCGATTTCTTGGGTCCAGGCTTCCGGCATGGGTCCCTTCTGGAGGTCCATCCGTTCGGTGGGGCTTTGGTCCTCTGGGGATGTGTCCAGGCCCTTAGCCGTTCTATGGGCTATCTGGCTTGGCAGGAATGACCGTGTTTCCAAGGGGCGGCGATTTTATTGGGAAAATGTAATTGCCCATTGTAATGCTCTTTACAATTTCTGGATCTCTAACTGATGTACCTTTTGCTTCTTAATGAATTTTGGTGTGGTGACTCCCGCCTTGGGAGTGCTCCCCCTTCTTTTCTAGTCAAAAAAAAAGAAAACTTCATTTGACGTGAACGGAATTAAACCCGCGAGAAAGTCACAAAGGGTTGGATCTTCTATTGAGTTTCTCAAGGATTATAACGGGCGTAGGGCTCTTTATATAGCCCATCAACTGTAAAAGTCCCACCCCCACACATTGTAGGACTAAATAGAGAGTATTATAATTGGATTTTAGAGATATCCAATTGCCCATCTGAATCTTCTCTAGCTCTCCCCTTAAGTTGGAGCTGGAAAAGTCACATCTTATTATAAAAATACTCAACTCAACTTTACTCGTGATATCTTCTAGGAAATGGGAGGAGACCCGCTCAAAGTAGTCATTACCGTGAGAATCCATGCACAAAGGAGATTACTCTAAGAAGGGACAAGTGCCCGATGTGGAGGCTCGACGAAGATGATCAGTTAAAGGCAAATGGGTCAGGGTGGTGATCTTCAATCAATGTCAACTAACGGGTAGCAGAAGTTAAAGATGAACCCAAGAAGTAGCAGATGTACATTATATTGAGCATTGAAAATGTTACTTTGACTTGAATCCTAACCACTTGTTGGGTTGTTGATGTGGCTGATCTGTTTCCTGACTTCTGATTGGCTGAGAGCTGTTGGGTCAGGATTGCTGACATGTCTTATCTGTGTCCTGCCTTCTGATTGGCTGAGAGCTGTTGGGCTAGGATTGCTGACAAGTCTGATATGTGTCCTGCCTTCTGATTGGCTGAGAGCTGTTCGGTCAGGATTGCTGACATGTCTTATCTGTGTCCTGCCTTCTGATTGGCTGAGAGCTGTTGGGCCAGGATTGCTGACAAGTCTGATCTGTGTCCTGCCTTCTGATTGGCTGAGAGTTGTTGGGCCAGGATTGCTGACATGTCTTATCTGTGTCCTGCCTTCTGATTGGCTGAGAGCTGTTGGGCCAGGATTGCTGACATGTCTGATCTGTGTCTTGCCTTCTGATTGGCTGAGAGCTGTTGGGATGGATTGCTAAATACATATGGTATTCTTCTGTTGCAGTATAAAAGGGACCCTAGAGCCATCGGATACTGAAATCCTCATTCTGATCATGTTTCTCATCCCATATCTGTACCTTCTCAGTACCCTCTGTATTACATTTTTCTCCATATAGTGAAACCGATCGCCGCCTCCCAAGGACGTAGCCCATTTACGGGTGAACCTTGTAAATCCTTGTGTTTGTGTCTTGCTCGTTTGATCGTGTTTGTGTTTGTTTGCTTCCGCGATTCGCAACAAACTGGTATCAGAACTTCAGGTTCCGTCAGGATCATCCAGTAAGATGGCATCACACAATCTGAAGATCGAGAAGTTCACGGAGATAAATGGATTCAGTATATGGCAGATCAAGATGCATGATGGAGTCGTGAGGACAGTGACAGAAGTACGCCATGTTCCCGATCTGAGGAAGAACCTGATATCCCTTGGAGTCTTGGTGATGCGGATCAGATTTGGCGTAGACGAAAAATAATAATTTTTTGATGGTGGATTTTTTGGTAGAAGAACGAGATGGGTTGAGAAGAGAAATTGGAAGGGTTGAGAAGAGAACTCGTCGATAACGAGGGGTTGAAGGAGGAGAACCGCGGAGATCGCGTGGAGGGAGAGAGAGAAGGAGAGGGGATAGAGATAACAATCTCAAATTTTACTTCATAATCGACTGCCTAAAAACATTGGACTACCATCTCTTTATATAGGAGAGATGGGGTTACAAAAATAATAAACTAATTAAAATTGACAACCAACCTATCCTAATTGGACTCTGACAAATTTTAAAATTCAAATTGACCTCTAATTACCCTAATTAGACTTTTGACCAAAATTAACTCTACGAATAAACGTTGAGATCACAGGCGATCTCAATTATTTAATTAGACAACTACGACAACTTAAAAACGTAAATAAAATTGACAATTATAAATAAATAAATATTTGGCCCTATGTTTGGGGCCCACGCTGCATCAACTCTCCTCCGCTTTTAAAAATTCATCTCCCGACGAATTGTTCGATGTAGATGCGCGTTGGAGAAATCGTCTTTGAAATTGTAGCTTGCAATTAGGCTCTTTTCAACATTACGTTTGTAGTTCTTTCCAATTGGGGGGATGCCTCCGCAATTTTCCCACCCCTTTCTCTAATGCAATGTCTTTTAAATTTCCCAGGCCTTTAACCTTTATATAAAAATTTTTAGAAGGAGGGATACCTCTGTAATTCTCCCAATAATAGTCCAAATCCCTAATTTTATGTGATTGACCCGTACCAGGAGATAAATCAGGAGGCTTGGGAGGGACTCCCTCCTCCCTTCGTCTTGAGCAACGCCGAACCCTACGTTTAGGGCTACGGCGACGCAGGCGGCGTGCACGTGTGCCTGGACTGGTGCCTTGGGAGCGGCGGCGGTAGGAGAGCTTCAGAGTCATCGGGTGCCGCCTCCCTTGGCACCGACCACGGTTGCTTATGCCGTGTGGAAAGGGGCGATGGCCTGGTGCCGAGCGGCGTCGAGTCCCTCCCAGAAGCTCGAAGCAGGGGCATCGTGCCTTAGGGATAGACCTCCATAAGCTTGGGCAGCGATTTCTGTTGCGTCGGCGGCTTGGTTGATGGTGCCGGCGAGCTGAGAAGGGAAGGTGCGCTTGCCGACATCGAAGGGGCATGCGCAGGTTGCGCATGAGGCGATGCACAGATGATTTGCAGGTCGCGGTCGAGTCCTGGGCTCGGATTGATCGTCGGTTGGTCGAGCCACATCGTCGGATGGTGGCGTGATGCGGGACCAGCGGGAGTGCGTGCCGAGGAGGATGGGGACCTACTTGGACCACAGATTCCATTACTGGAAGATCGATGAGTTTGTGGCCTTCTTCGTAGGGACTTTCGTCAAAAACAGGACCCGAACCTCCGTCTTCTTCTTGTATAGCAGTTGTAACAACTGAATCTCCATCTGGAATGATAATACCCTCTTTTTTTGGACTTAAATCTGGTTGAACAGCAACAAAAATAGTATGAATTTTGTCGTTGACGGATGATTCTTCATTGGTTTGCGCGGCTAACCATGCTTGGACCTTGAGGCATGATATAAGTCGCTGCCGGAATTTCTTTGAACGTGATTGCGAGCGCGAACCATGAGATAGATGGCTGAGATTAAACTTCAAACGCCAATACTCGACCGGATCGTCGAATCGTAGGGACGATTCGGTTGCCATGCTCTGATACCAATTGATGCGGATCAGATTTGGCGTACACGAAAAATAATAATTTTTTGATGGTGGATTTTTTGGTAGAAGAACGAGATGGGTTGAGAAGAGAAATTGGAAGGGTTGAGAAGAGAACTCGTCGATAACGAGGGGTTGAAGGAGGAGAACCGCAGAGATCGCGTGGAGGGAGAGAGAGAAGGAGAGGGGATAGAGATAACAATCTCAAATTTTACTTCATAATCGACTGCCTAAAAACATTGGATTACCATCTCTTTATATAGGAGAGATGGAGTTACAAAAATAGTAAACTAATTAAAATTGACAACCAACCTATCCTAATTGGACTCTGACAAATTTTAAAATTCAAATTGACCTCTAATTACCCTAATTAGACTTTTGACCAAAATTAACTCTACGAATAAACGTTGAGATCACAGGCGATCTCAATTATTTAATTAGACAACTACGACAACTTAAAAACGTAAATAAAATTGACAATTATAAATAAATAAATATTTGGCCCTATGTTTGGGGCCCACGCTGCATCACTTGGACTCTAAAGTATATAGGTACAACGCTGAAGGTGGAGTCATGCAAGTTGCCAAAGCTGGGATTGTTGTCATCAAGGGCAATAAGCAGAAGACTCTATATGTCTTGCATGGGTCTACAGTTCCTAGGACTAAGTTCAAGTGTTGTTTGGACTTGCTCAATATCGACAGTTGGCAGTAGCCCCAAGGAGGGGCTGGCGGCGGCACGGTGAAGCTTGGCAAAGCTTCTCTGAGGAGAAATTTCAAGGTGAATATTGTTTATAATTCCTTGATTCCTGTTATCTGAATTTCAAGTGGTGAATTATAGTAGTGGTCAATTCTGCTATATGAGAATTCAACCCCGGTGGAGTCTAGCAGTGGTTAATTCTGCTAGTGGAGAATTCAACCCATGGAAGAGTATAATAGTGGGTAATTCTACTATATGAGAATTCAACCCCGGTGAAGTCTAGTAGTGGTTAATTCTGCTAGTGGAGAATTCAACTCATGGTGGAGTAATAGTAGTGGTTTATTCTACTATATGAGGATTCAATTCAAGGTGGAGATTGTTAATTTGACTTGAATCCTCACCACTTGTTGGGCTGCTGATATGTCTTATCTGTGTCCTGACTTCTGATTGGCTGAGAGCTGTTGGGTCAGGATTGCTGACATGTCTTATCTGTGTCCTGCCTTCTGATTGGCTGAGAGCTGTTGAGCCAGGATTGCTGACAAGTCTGATCTGTGTCCTGCCTTCTGATTGGCTGAGAGCTGTTGGGTCAGGATTGCTGACATGTCTGATCTGTGTCCTGCCTTTTGATTGGCTGAGAGCTGTTGGGCCAGGATTGCTGACGTCTGATCTGCGTCCTGCCTTCTGATTGGCTGAGAGCTGTTGGGATGGATTGCTAAATACAGATGGTATTCTTCTGTTGTAGTATAAAAGGGGCCCTAGAGCCATCAGATACTGAAATCCTCATTCTGATCATGTTTCTCATCCCATATCTGTACCTTCTCAGTACCCTCTGTATTACATTTTTCTCCATATAGTGAAACCGATCGCCGCCGCCCAAGGACGTAGCCCATTTACGGGTGAACCTTGTAAATCCTTGTGTTTGTGTCTTGCTCGTTTGATCGTGTTTGTGTTTGTTTGCTTCCGTGATTCGCAACAGAAAATAAAATAGTCCTCTCTCATACAAAGATCTCAAAAGTTGGTCTCCTATATGGAAACTCTGAGAGGGACATTTTCCATACAGAAGTTATCATTGCTTTTCTCATTTAGAGATCTGAAAGAGTAAGTTTCAAATATCTTAAGAAGTGGTCTCTCTCATATAAGAACCTTGACGTGGAGATCTCATCCCGATGACCCTAAGCAAAAGATGAAGGACAAGGGATAAAATTCTATTGAGCAACCTCAGATAGAAGAACAAATATACCCTACTCATTCACTCCCCTTTCTCACATAATTTTCATTAACATCATGATAATTGAACAAGACGTGAGTACAAGTAAGCAAAACAAACTTTCTCCCTGTCTTCTTATCATTTTTTTCCTCTCTTTTTAAAGTTTGATATATTTTTTGGATTGTTATAATATTGTTTTTATCAACTATTTACTTTTTAAAAGATAACTTCTGGGCCATGTTTTGTCCAAACAAACAAAAAGGAAAAAAACTAGGTCCAGTAGGACATGGCAACATATACATGGATCATGATTTTTTTCTTATGGACATCGTTTTCACTGCTCTTCATTTTTCCATTCATTTTTTCTCTCTAAAAGCAATCACTTTTTTATTGTAAATCGGGTGATACCCCATCATGGGGGTCACCGCCTAAGCAAATCCATTAAAAAATAAAGTACGGTACATTATCGCACGATCCAAGTGTTGTAAATCGCGTTACAATGAGATACTTCATTTTCACAATAAAACCTCCGGTTCTTAAAAATTAAGCTGTTTCGTCCTGCCCAAATTGCCCAGAGAACTGCATAAGGCTTCGAGCAATCATCATGAGAATTGATGCCAATCGTCTGTATCGATCTCCAGAACTCCGTTGTCCCCGCACTCGCAACCCAAGATAGCCCGACCTCTCTCCACACCCGCTCAGATGTTGCGCACTTGAAAAACAAATTATCTAAGTCCCCTTATGCCTCCTCACATCTGTCGCAATGTGTGTCATTCAGACCCAAAAGTCTTCCCCTCTGCGCCTTGTCACACAGGCGGCCTCTTCTCAAGAACCAAAGGAATACTTTCACTATGTTCGGGATCTTTGTCGCCCATATAACTCTCAAGTCCTGACACATCTCTCCGTCATACTCCTCTTCCCTCTGCCTCAATTCTTTACAAGCTTTCTTCACTGAGAATTTTTCCCCGTCCATTCGAAATAGTCTCTATCCTGCGTGAAGTCCCCCGGCGGTGGAAGCTCAGACTACATATGTAGGTACTCCTCCAATCGTTGGTCCGATAGATCCATCAAGAACAGTGGTGACCACATTCCCGCTTCCGCCAACTGCGACAATATAGCCTCTTTCAAATCAACTAAAGGAAAGGGGCAATGGAACATGTCCTCCAATTTGCCCTCCCCCGTCCATTCATTCGCCAGAATCTAAAAAGGTGACACACCCACCTTAGGCCGGAGCTTGGGCACCAGTAAAGGTAAAACCTCGCGGATGCTGGCCCAAAGCGGTGATTCATAATGAAGTCCTCTAGTCCGAGTTCTCCACCGACTCCATAAATCTTCCTCAACAATCTGGCAGCCAACGAGGTGGAAATTTGACCCCAAATGTGGATCACTCATTTTGCGATGAGTGCCTTGTTCATGCACTCGACATCACGCACACCAAGGCCACCGTCGTTGCGTCCCCTCGTTATCTTATTCCAACTAACCAAGTGAATTCCAGGTCCATGTTGCTTCACGTCTAACCAGAAGAAGCTCCTCATCAGTGACTCAATCCTTCTTCTAACACCCATCGGCATCAATCTAGCGGAATAGAAGAAGATGGGTATAGCTGAGAGCATGGAAGGTCGTATCCCGATATATCGGCGATATATCGGTATCGACAGGTCACCGATATATCGCTGATATGTCCGATATCGGGTATCGACAGGAAAAAAAGGCGAGCTGAATCCCGATGTCGGCGATATGGCGTCGATATATCGCCGATATATCGGCGATATATCGGTATCGACATGGTATCGATATCGATATTCCTTCCATGGCTGAGAGTATGTGCTTAGTAACACCAACTTTCCCCCTCTTGACAAAGTGACCGCTTTCCAGTCTGCTAGCCTCCGCTCCATCCTCTGCACCACCTCGCCCCAATCCGTGTTCCTGAGTTTACTACAAACCAACGGCTGCCCCAAATAATGAATTGGAAGGTCACCTAGTGGGCATTCAGTCACCTCGGCAACTCCCAACCACTCCGCTTCGTTCATCCCAAAAGTAATGACAGATGATTTACTTTTGTTGATCTCCAGCCCCGAAGGGACGAGGTTAAAAAAATGTTGCGGTTGCTCTTTCAAAAAATTGACGAAAGAGCAATGGAAAAAAGCAATCACTTTTTTGCTTATGTGCCTTTTTCCCATTGCTCTTTTATCAATTTTTTGAAAGAGCTACCACAGCATTTTTTTTAACCTCGTCCCTTTCTTTTTCTAGAATATGGCCCGTGGACCTTCACAACAAAAAGAAGTAAGACACAGCCAGTTGGGGCCTCTTAGGAAATCAGGTCGAGATTAGGAAGGGGGTCTACCCCCTCCTGCTTCTACCTTCTTCATCTTTAGGGTTCATGATATAACCCATCACAACATTGTCATGGCAGTAGGGCCTCATTATCATTCATTTTTTTCTCATCATAAGCAATCACTTTTTTTTGCTTATGCGCTCCTTTTTTCCCATTGTTGTTTCGTCAATTTTTTGAAGGAGCAACCACATTGCATTTTTAAACCTCGTCCCTTTCTTTTTTTGGAATATGGCCCATGTATCTCCAAAAGAAAAAGAAGAAAAGACACGGCTAGTTGGGCCCTCTTAGGAAATTAGGTCCGGAACAGGAAGGGGGTCCACCCCCTCTGCTTCTACCTTCTTCATCTTTAGGGTTCACGATATAACCCATCACGACATTGACGTAGACGTGGGGCCTCATTTGCGTAGTAGACATCTCTTCCTCATCGTCGCAGTCACGATTAGGCAAAGCCGTGTGGATCCTCCTTGCATGCGAGATTGATGCAAACAGCAAATCGGCGTCGTGCGGGAAATAATTTTGAACGGTGGAAAATACTTGGTAGAAGAAATTAGAGGGGTTGAGAAGAAGAACTCGTCGGGAATACGAGAGGTTGAAGGAGGAGAACCGCGGAGATCGCGTGGAGAGAAGAAGGAGAGGAGAGAGGGAGATAAAAATCTCAATTTTTCATTAATACTTGACTCCCTCCAAACACTGGACCTTCATCCCTTTATATAGGAGGGATGATATTACAAAAATAGAAATTACTTAAAATTGACAACCAATTTATCCTAATTGGACTCTAACTAATTAACCGACCAAATTTAAAATTAACTCTACGAATAAACGTTGGAGATCACAGGCGATCTCAATTATTTAATTAGAGATACGATAATTAAGAAAAATGTAAATAAAATTGACCACTAATTAATTAAATAAATTCGGCCCTATAATTCGAGATCACGCTGCATCAACTCTCCGCCGCTTTAAAAAATTCGTCTCCCGACGAATTGCTTGATGTAGGCTTGCAGGGCGAATCAGCATGGTCCGCCGTCTTCTGGAAGAACTGGTGTGGGGCGAATGGCGGGCTCCACATTCGGGCGCGGCTTTCGTCGTGGAAGAACATGTGTGGCGCAAACGGCAGCGTCTTCGGGAGTTTTGCGTCCTCATTGTGATAATGGAAAAATTGATGAGGCATGAATAATATGGCCCTTGGAGAATCCATAGTGAAGCAATGGCACAAGGAGAGGGAAAGAGGAGATGTGTCTAAGGAATGAAGCCATGGGGTTCTTTTGTAGGGGAAGCCCAAGGCCCTAGTCCTCTTTGGATAAGGAAGGTCCTCAAATCCTTGATTTGGAGCATGTTTTTTTAAATATTTTGGCAGCCAGGGGTCTGAGCGCAATTTTCGTACCCCTTCATTTGAAAGAATACCATAGTTTAATTTATCTTCCACTAGGCTCTTTTGATAAATGCTTCTTGGAGGAGGGACCCCTTTGTAAATCTTCCAAGTCAATATTTTATCCCTTATTTTCAGGGATGCTCCAGCCGAGAAAGCTTTTGCTAGGGTTTTGCCTACCCTTGTTAAGAGGCGGCTGGGCATAGCGGCGGGGAAGCGTCGGCGCTGGCATCGCACGGGCGGCGGCGAGATGGAAGGTTGTAGCGCGCGGTTTGGCTGGGCGCGTTGTGGCGCGCGGTCGTGGCGCGCGGCGTCGTTGGAGCGCGGCAAGGCGGGTGCGGCGTCGCGGGCGGTGGGGTCGCAGGGCCTGCGCGAGAGGCGCGGGTTGCTGGGCGGCGGGGTCTTGGAGAGATAGCGGTTGGAGAGGGCGCGGGGCGAACTGGTGCTGGGGGAAAGGGGGTTGGGGCGCGGGGGATTCGACGGGGGAAGAGTGGCGGTGATAGGAGGGGTCGCTGGGACTGCTGGCGAGAGGGGGGAGGCCGCGAGGTTGAGGGAGGCGTAGGAGGAGGGAAATTGGGACAGTGTATGCGGGAGGGGTGGATTTGGTATTTGGGGTTGGAGAGAACTGGTGGCAGCAGGAAGACGGGGTGGAGAGGGGAGTGGTCGAGGAAGACCGGGAAGATACCTGGGATAGATTGGGCCGTGCCGGGACGGTCGGGGGAGGCAGCGGCACCGATTTCGGTGGCGAAAACGGATCTGGAAGGTGCTGGACAGCGAGCGTTTCTTCCTCCACGGGGCGGGTTTCTTCGTCAAAACTCGCGACAACGGCTTCGGTGGTTGACGGATTTGATTGGACGGCGCATAGGGCCTCGAAGTTGGCCACAAGGGCTCGAAACTCGGAATGGATTGTGGTTTGCAAGTGATGCAAATCACGTAACATGCGCTCCGTCTCCTTGTCGTAGTCGTCGTTGGCTCGTCGTTTTCTGTCGGACGAGCGATGGTCCCTTGATGCATGTCGGCGCGAGTATCTGGACGGATCGTCAGAGCGTTGGGACGATCTGTAAGCCATGCTCTAATACCAAATGATGCAAACGGTTTCCGGCGACGGCGATAAATAAAATAGTTGACAGTGGATTTTGGTGGAGAAGAAGATGGGTTGAGAAGAAGAAAACTCGTCGGAAACGAGGGGTTGAAGAAGAAGAAACGTGAAGACCACGAGGGGAAGGAGAAGGAGAGGAGATAGAGATTCAATCTCAAAATTTTCTTAATACTTGACTGACTAATATATTGGACTACCATCTCTTTATATAGGAGAGATGGGGTTACAAAAAATAGAAATCAATTTAAATTGGACAACAAACTTATCCTAATTTGACTCTGACAAATTTAAAATTCAAATTGACCTCTAATTACCCTAATTGGACTCTAACTAATTAATTGACCAAAATTAAATCTACGAATAAACGTTGAGATCACAGGCGATCTCAATTATTTAATTAGACAATTACGACAACTTAAAAACGTAAATAAAATTGACAATTAAAAATAGATAAATATTTGGCCCTATATTTGGGTCCCACGCTGCATCAGAGATCCTAAAGCACCACCATCACGACTCTCTTGCATTGATGCACCATCGCGCCTAGAGTTGCCACCATCTCCTCTCGATATCCGTCGCCACTTCGGAGCTTCGCCTTTAAAGTGTCTCTCATGTGTTGACACCTTGCTCTGATCTTCTTCATGATTTTTCTCAGATAATTGATCTCAGATGCGCTCCATCTTCAAAAGCTAGGGTTCAAAGGACCCCTTAGCATCATGATTCGTTACCTTCTGATTAAGGTTCCAAGGTGGCACCATCAGCGTTTCTTGTTCATCTTTGAACTCCATGACCTTTGATTGCCTATATTACCTTTGATATTAAGCCCCTCAATTGAATCCCCATCACTGTTATAGATAGGGTTGCTTCATCCTCACAACTACGTAGGGTTTCGATGAACCCATGCCGTTGATTCTTCTTCAATACGGTTCCATAGATGAATCTCAACGAATTTTAGAGAGCAAAAACTGTTATACAATCTCCTCCATAGATGCACAAATCCAAAGACTTTCATGTATGAATAATTGAATATAAAAAACAAATCAACAAACCCTAAAAATCATTTACTTTGATATCATGTTAAAATATAATACATGAAATACGGGATCAAAAATAAGAATAAAACTCAAATAGACGTGGAACCCTACTCACTAAAGAGCATGGATAGAATTATGGGAATGAATGTATCTTCTATTGTGTTTCTCATGTATTATAATGTGTGCGGTGCTTTTTATGTAGCAAGGCCAACACTGTAACATCCCACCAATAAGCAACGCTAGACTAAATCGACAGCATAATTAGATCTTGGAGAGACCCAATTACCCATCTAAGTCATTCTCGAACACCTATTATCTCGTAATTTTTCTACTAAGAATAAATTTCTGGACTGCTAGACAATGGCTCCCCAAAATCTTCCTATGAACTTGTACTCAAATTCAGTGAAGAAGAGGGTTATCATGTTTATTAATAAAGAATGTTGTTGAAATATAAATGCTGAAGTGTAATCAAGACAAGACCGAATAAAATAGATATGAAAACATGGAACGCACAGGTTTTACGTGGAACCCGACTCTGTGAGGGAGCAGGATGAAAGTTGAAACCACGAGGAGAAGGCCTCAAAGGGTTGGATCGTCTATTATAATATCTCAATGAGTACCGGGAGTGTGAGGCTTCTTATCTAGCCCCACAGACAGACTGGAGTTCCACTGATAGTAGATGTGGGACTAAACAAGAGTGGGTGGTAATTGGATCTTGGACAATTGTCCCTCTATTACATACTCTAACACTCCCCCTCAAGATGGAGTTGAGAAAGGTGCAGCTTGCAACAAAAGAGAATTATACATCATGTCCTCACTCGATACATCTGAGTGAGATGGGATAGAGATACCTTGCATGGACAAGGATAGACACCCCATTTGAAGAACCACTGCTACTAGAATATCTCGTTCGACGGGTCTGTGACTTTCAAGTCACCAGAAAAGAGCACCAGTCGTGCATGTAGCAGTCGTTGCGATATCAAATCGTGTCTGGAGAAGAGTCGTCATAGAAGAAGAAATTCCAACACGGATTAGGAGTCAAGGATAGAGACAACCTGACAAAGTAGTCGATGATCGGTGAAGATAGGTGATAGTATTGGTTTGGAGTGTCGGTTTGTCAGTCGTGGACGGGTGAAAGTTGTGTAGATACATCTCAAGAAGAAGCAACATGCCCTCTCTTACTCCCCCTTTCTCTCGTACTTGATAGAATAAGAGCACGTATCGTCAAGTTAGGAGAAACCAACATAAAACAAGCATTTTTCTTTTTTTTGTGTGCTTCTATTTTGTTCACAAATCATTCTCCTTTTCTTGTATCCATCTCTTTCTTTTGGCTTTTTTTCATATGGCATTTTTTATGATTACCTTTTTTCTCAAAAACATCTCTCTTTTTTTGGTCAAAGAACTCTCGTTCTTTTAAAAAACATACGGCCCAATTAGGTTCATAACAACAACAGCTCTCTTCCTTTTTGTTTTTGGCTAAAGTCTAAAGGGCCAAGAAACCCATCATTTGTTTTTTTGTGTTTTTTTAACAAGGCAGCGTGCCTGTTGGGCCCAAAAAAGAACTAAAAAGGGGATCTCCCTATTTAGGGTTCTCATCAGGGAACCCATCCTTCAAGTTTAAGGCCACCTCAGCCCCAATGGGGATTCCCTCCCAGATCGATGCAACCACCTTAGATACTCGAAGGAGGAGTGGTGTGTGTCGTAAATAAGCGACACCGCATGTTGGCGGATTGCTTGCCCAAGTTTTGCGTGCAAGATCTATATAGTCGTTGTCATCTGCGTGAGGGAAGAAAAGGTGGGTAGCTCCATCACCTAGAGAGAGAGCTCGCTGGAGTGGAAGCAATGGCGCATCCATCATCTTAGACAGCGATGCCTGGAGAAGGGTGATTGGGCAGCACGAGGAGGCAGGGTTCAAGAGGTGTGTAGTGTTGCCAACAAGACCGAGTAGGGTTCCAAGCCCCTCTTCTTCCCTGGATTCAGTGCGGCTTGGGAGGATCATCGTCAGCCATATGTGTGTGATGGGATGTCGAGTCGCACGGAACATTGTCGCATGGGATATGAGGCTATGTTGCATCGGTGTTCGCCTTGAGGTGGTGTTGGAAGAGCACCCACCAACTTGGATCTTGGACCATCGCATGGGATATGGATTTTTAGTTGGTTTGGATTTTGCTACAATCAAAGCCGAGGGAAAATCATGACACAGATGTGGAGCCAAGAGAGGGCTCTGCATGGAGTCGAGGTTAGGGTGCGCGCACGATGGGCCACGTGAGAAGAAACTGCTGGAGTTGCATCGCATCTTGGGGGTGCATTTGCTTGATCTGAAGCATCACAAGATTTCGTGAGGAGAAAGGTGTCCTGCCTTCTTCAAGGGGAAGTCGTGTCTGAACATGGAGTATCAATCGCCCCTGAACCTAGAGCATCGACAAGCTAAGGGTTGGACAAACCCTAGATGCAGTGTGGGCGTAGAGAAATGTATGTCGCAATTTGGCCTTAAAAATAGGGTTCCAGTTCGGAACCCTAGTTTCCTTGGACGATCTCAAGCAGAATAACAAATCTCCATCATGAAAAATAATCTTTAAGAAAACAATCAAAATCGAAACTTCGAAAAAAGATCAATCCGCATAACTGAACTGCTTGATACCATGTTCAGATATAAATGAGGAAGCGTAATCAGAACAGGATAAATAACAAATGTACTAAGCCTTCTCCCACTATAAGTAGGGTCAGCTACATGGATTCTTGCTCAAATCCATGTTGAAAGATTCGATTATTTTTTACGCTGGCTGTCGACTATCTAACGCAGCCACTATAAGAGTGGGATTTGAACTCTGATCTTTTGTGTGGTAGACACACTGTACTACCACTAGACCATTAAGTGGGCCCAATCAGAACAAGAACGAACAAAATAAATATGAAAACATGGAACGCTCAAGTTTTAGGTGGACCACTACTCCGTGAGGGAGCGGGATAAAACCAAGGGAGAATGCCTCAAAGGGATGGATCGTCTATTGCAATATCTCAATGAGTACAGGGGTGTGGGATTTCTTAGTTCTTATATAACCTCACAGACAGGCCAAAGTCCCACTGATAGTAGATGTGAGACTAAACATAAGTGGATGGTAATTGGATCTTGGAGAGATGCAATTACTCTTCTAGTACATACTCCAACAAAGGCAATGTCATGTTGCGGATTTTTCAAATGAACGGAGTAAAGTCATAAGTGTATCATAAAGCAGTCTGATTTTTTTTAAAAAAAAATACCGATTCCCAATATAATGGACAACTTTGCAGGTGATGGTTTGTTAAATTGACAGATGCCCAACAACTCAGTCAAGAAGCAATTTTGAAGAGTTCAATGAAAAAGGCACTCCCAGTATAATATTGCACTTGGACAGAAATGGTCAGAGAAAATTTTCTACGAGAAACAAGAATATTTGCAAATGAAGTTGGTCTAAGAATGACAGTAAATAAATAACTATCCGGCAAGGTAATTTTTCAACTAAATTGGTCTCTCGGTAAAAAGAAAGAATAAGAAAAGAACTGAAACAAGATCAACACACACCCCGTTGTTAGCCGTCTCGCCAAGAAAATCTTCATTGCAGCACCAAAATCCAGCCTGGTCAGAGCTTGTAACTCTGGGTTCTTCATGACCTCTTCATCTAACGGTGCGCAAACACTTCCAATAATGAGAAGGCCAAGAAGCGGCATGGGTACCACTCGTGAAGCCCAAAGAAGCTTAGATCTCAGGGGATCAAGATTTTCAGGAATAGATGGTTGCACTAAGGATTTAGTTGATCTAAGGGTCACATCTCTTGCAAATGTGAAGAAGCTTTCACCCCTTTCCACCTGTAAGGATCATTTGACCGCAAAATCATTAGCATTGTCATATATGTCAATGTTGAAATTTACATATACAAAAAGCAGGTGCTAGCAGTTTTGAATGTCAACAGAAATTTGATAGTGATACCATTAGAGCAAGAACCAGGGGGCTTGAACATAGAAAAGAACTAAATTAACAAGAAATGTTGATACGAAAAGGGACCAGAGATTGCCTGAAGGGACTTGAAAGTTTCATAGTCAAGATCAGCATGGAACCACTTTTCATTCTGATAGTCGAGACAATCTAACTGAAAATCCAGTGAAAGGACACTAGCCATCTGCCTCTGTATAAATCCTATAATATTGAAGCCCTTCGAGCGTGATTCCTTCGGCCTCTTTCTGGGCGTCCCGTTTTTTCTATTCTCTAAACTCTCTCTGCTAGCCACCATCTCATAAAGAACACAATCATATGGCTCAAGCACAGTTTCCAAAATCTCAAAATACCTGAAATATGCAAAATGTAAGACAAGCAATGGCAAAATTTAGCAAAGAAAGAAACGAGAACAAATATTATAAAGGAGAATAGAACTAACACCGTAGTTTAATTTAATTTATCATTCCATTTATCAAGCCCACGTTTCTCTTTCTTATAAAGATCTGAACGTTATTATATTTTTCATAAAGTAGTAAATTCCTTATAATGTTTGACTCAAAGCTACTGCGTGCAATTTGAAGCTTGGTCTTGGTTCCTCGTGGTCTGATACCACATTGGGATATCGTCAATTACTCAATCACAGGTAATATTTATATAAATGAAAATATAACAATAAAAAGCGAACATATTTGATGGAAGCAACCCAAAGATTATAGAAACATGAGGTACAAAAAAATCACAAAGCCACTATATTACAATAAACTTACTTTTTGTCAGCGATGTGGATAGTTGAGACCAAATCCACCTGCATCGCAGAGCAACATAGAATTAAAAACCAAAGTACAGGCAATCCCACATAATATATTGTTGAAATCTAAAATGCAGAAGTGAATCGATAAACAGAGCAGGGAAATAAAGAATGAATAAACATGAAATACAAAGATTTTACGTGAAACTCTACTCCTTAAGGAGTGGGATGGAACCACGGGAGAAGACCTCAAAGGGACATATCTTCTTATTAGAATTTTTCATTGAGGATGGGGGTGTGGGGCTCCTTATATAGCTCCACAGATAGACCAGAGTCCCACAAATAGTAGATGTGGGACTAAACATGAGTGGTGGTAATAGGATCCTGGAGAGATCTAGTTACCACTCTATTACATTCTCCAACACTCCCTCTCAAGATGGAGCTGAGAAAGTTGTAGCTTGCAACAAAAAGAAAAAGTATACAACACATCTGCACATGATATATCACAAGAAGAATAGATGTTATTGCTGGTAGAAGACCATGTTCGGGGACGGGTTTGCGACTTTCAGGTCACCAAAACGTATCTGATATCTCTACCATGCATGTAGAGTAGTTGCGATATCAGGTCACCGAAACGTATCTCTGTCATGCCTAGAGAAGAGTCGCGGTAGAAGAAGTCCAACGCGGAGTAGTAGTCGGGTCGTAAAAGAAGATGTATGCGCCGTGACAAAGAAGCCGACATTCGATATATTCTCTCTTTTTTTAACCGTTCATTTTTTTTGGCTTTCCTTCTTTCATTTTTTTGTCATTTTTTTGTTGCAAACAGACCCCCCTTTTTTAAAATGGTTGGACTCCTTTTTTTTGGTAAACATGGCCCACTTGACCCAAAACAGCAGTAGCCCAAACAGGGCTGAATATATGCAGGATTTTTTTAAATAGCAGCCCAATGGCCCAAATCAAAGAAGCACCTCGGATAAGGTTTCCATCGTGGGAACCCAACATGGATTGACACTGCATGTTAGATCTTCTTCCTCGTGCGGAGTGGGAGATTAGACCCATACATCTTGTTACTACACTTGTTATTACATGCATCATGGAAAGATGGCAGTTAGCTTGCAGGATGTGGCGTATATTTTTTATTTGAAGATTGATAACCTTTCGGTGATTGGTCCCACCAATTCGCCCAATTGCGCAGGATTATGCAAGCGATTGCTTGGAGTTCAACCAGAATGACCCAACATTGATGGAGCTAGAACTCGCATGACTTAACTCCTTAATCATTGTTCAATGTTGTCAAAGGACATCGGGGAGGACTACACTTTATACGAGTGTATATCCTACAGCTTATGGGAGGTATCATTTTCCCCGATAAGTCGGGAAATGAGGTTTCATTGGTCGACCTTTTGTTTCTTGAGGATCTGGAGATTTGTGGGGGCTATAATTGGGACTCAACTTGTGTGGCTTACTTGTATATGCAGTTATGTGTTGCATCGAAGGAAGATTCAGTACAGATTGAAGGTCCATTGATTCTTTTGCTGTTGTGGTTTTGGAAACATTTCCCTTGTATCGCCCCCATTGTCTATCGTCAACCTATCTGGCAAGGGAAGCCCTTGGGGACAAGATGGCCTGCAGGGGTTGACGTTACGGCCGAGTCAACATATGTGATCTGATCGTATAAGGATGCACTGGACCTCCAGACTGTGAAGCATGTATGGACTAAGTCATTATATTTAACAATTTATGAATGCTTGACTCATTATATTAACTAATTTAATTCTTTGTATGCAGGTGGTATGGATCCCCTGCACAGAGGAGGTATTGTCTCAGTTACTTCCATATTGTCTGGACGCACAAGACTTGTACGTGGCTCAGATACCATTGATACATTTTTACATTGTTGAGCTACACACCATGGACAGAGTCCTTCGGCAGTTTGGTGGGATTTAGGGTATACATGTGCCTTGTAATACGTTGTTTCATCTGCATTCCATTGATTTAGAGGAAATATTGGTGTGGATTGGGCGGAGTTCCATGTGGTGTACGATAGACTGTAGAACATCCGTAGGGATAACATTATACTGATGACTCTCATCTCATTTGGAGGACTTGATAGGATCGATGACTACTTGCCATGTTATCGCGGTGTTACCCGATGATTCATTGGTCGACATGGGAGCATGCTAGACTATGTCGTAAGTTCTAAGCTACTTTATGTAGCAAACATTTTGGACTATTTTATATTATTCTAACAAGCGCAATTCCTATTACAAGTGTCCCGCTTCGACGAGATAGTGTACCTTTCAAATGATGTTTTCTGTGAATGAGGGAGCTTACCGTTGAAGCAAGTATACGTCTACGTGAATCTATCCATAGGCAATTCAAGGACGATCCAGAGGAAGAGCTTGCTGAGGAAGATGTCAAGGTTGAAGTTGCATCTCAGCGATATAAACATGGCCAAGGACGGAGACGGGTACGAGCCCATCGGTAGAGGACAGACAAGACTTGCGACAAAGGAGATGTTCCGGTTGAGACACGGCTACCCCAATCCGGTATATAGTTTGAGAATCTCAATATTGAGTGCGGCTCATCGAGACAACCTATCACATCGCCTATACCGCGGAGGGATCGATTTTCTACATATGCAGGAAATTCGCGTCACTCACCCCTCCCAACATTGGACTTCGGTGGTACTGAAGAAACGAATGTGAGCCACATTGATCATATAGATCAATACAACCACCTCCATGGATTCGAGCCAAATGCACCCGAGGCATCCACAACCACGGAGAAACCTATCAAGTTACAATACAAATGAAGAAGGGGATGTCAAGGCCAAAATCATATTTGTGTGATGGTTATTATAATAGAACATATACGCCATTTCTAAATGAACTATGTATGCACACCTCCCTTTTCTAGAATGAAATATGAATGCAAAGGTCCTAAGTTTATTTGTTGTTAACTTGGGTACTTGTTGTGGAGCATTTTTCTTGTGTTGATATTTTTTTATTCAACAAAATTTTCCCTTCCTGAAAATAACAACAGCAGCAGCTCTGCCGGTGTGGAGCACCACACCAGCAGAGTTGTTGCTTCTATTGTTTTGTCCGGGGCTACTTAGTTTAAAAGTCGCCTCTTCAAAAGGTGGCATTTAATTAACCATTGTTGTAAAAGTCGATCGACTACACTGACTAGTCGGTCGAGTTGGGGGTACCCGACTCAACCAGGCCTAGTTGATCAACCCGACTACTCGATCAACTTTTACATAGAGATTTTTTTATTTTAATTTTTTTTATTTTTTTATTTTAAATTTTTTATTTTTTTAAAAGCAAACTTATTCTAATGTGCTTAATGTTATATTTAAATCAATCACTTCTTTTGTTTCACTATGCTAGTATAGAAAATGTACAAATCTATGCAAATATACAAGAATATGTGTATAAAAAATGATTTGTATATTTAAAATAATTAAAAAAATTGAAGATCGACTAGTGACCGACTAAATCCGATTAGTAGCCCGACTGTTGATTAATCCTTAGTTAGTGACTCCATCGATCGAGTACCGACTATTGATTTACGCAACCTTATATTTAACCAAAGCCGCCTTTTGAAAAAAACAGCTTATCTTGCTACATAACAAAAAAATAAATTATGACTGCCTAGCGACAATTAAATTTCAAACCTTAGTCCCCAAAACGAACTTTTATCCAATTTTCTTTCATCCCCTTTATCTCCGTCATTTTACGATTGACCACAGAAATCGATTCTTAAAAAAGGGCGTCCGAGAACAACCGAGGTCACGAATTTGGGGCAGTAAAACACCTACGTATGTAAGCACAGTCTTATCAACAGTGGAGTAACCTCACCTGAAGGAAGGGGCGTAGCAGAGACCATGGGAACCTCTTCCTGTAGCTGACGATGGCGGTCTGGAGCTCCCCTCCCTCGCCCCCCTTCCTCGACCGGAACCGCAGGAAATCCGAGGACGATGCCTCCCCGATCTCGTCCGTCCACGAGGCGCATCTTACGGTGGCGGCGGAGCGTCGGGAACGGGCGGAACTCCTGGGCCTCCGGAGAAGAGAGGGGGAAGGGGAGGCGACGGAGAGAGAGGTGGAGGCCATCGTCATCCTGGGAGAGTGGGAGGAGACGGTGGCGGTCGAGAGTGGTGGTGGAGGTGTGGATGGTGTATAGTCCACGTGAGCAGTTGGCCTTACTTGTGGGAAATAAATTTGCTCACATTGCCCTCAATTTCTATGGAAATGGGGTCCTTTGGTCTGATTTTGACGTGGTTACTTTCCACTTGAGATATTTGTTAAAGCAGCTAAATTAATAAAAATATATAATTAAAAGGGTTTTTATCTGTTGTGCCCTCTGAGATATTACAATATCAGTTATACCTCTCTTTTTCTGGAATATCAGTTATGCCCCCACCTTTTTGTGAAATTCTATCTTTTTATAATATCAGTTATGTCCTTACTTAACCTTAACAGAAGGGCGGAACTGTGAATTTTACAAGAAGATAGGGACACAATTGATATTCTGAAAAGGGGAGGGGCATAACTGATATTGCAATATCTCAGAGAGGCACAACTGATAAAAATCCTAACTAAAATATGAAAAAATGTTAAATTCATTGGACTAAATACAATAAAGACTGCATTATTGTATTATAAAGTTATTCATCAAGATTTTTCCAATCACTACGGGCCTGCCTGATTTAAAAGCACCATGGCCCCAAAAAGTACAATGCTGCAACTTTCGTCACTTTATCTTGTGCAAGTAAAAGTTCTTGGATTTTTCATTTTTTTAGATAAAATATAAACATTACAAAACTACTGCATATTACCGTAGGAACAACTGAGTGTATTCAAAACTAATATTCATCTAGTGTATATTTGCAGCAAAAGGATGTTGGATTATTCAAAGTGTTGGTAGACTTGACTTTAATCAACATTCATAATTTTGTCACTTACCAACTTATGTACATGTTGCTTCTATTGTACACAAATAAAGAGGATATGAATGAAATCAACAAATGACCAAAATTTTAAATCCTCTATTCATATCACCATTAAAGTCAACAAAAATAATGTGGTTTGCGCTGATTATAAGAAATTGAGAACTTAGTGCTCTCTTACCATCTGCGGAGCAATGCATCTTCGATGTAGATGGGAAAGAAAATTAGAAAGTAGAATCTCAATTATATGATGTAAAATATACACATAACATGATGACGGAAACACGCATCTTTCAGTAGGGAGGTGATAGAGTTCACCCAACATGTCGAGGGAAACAACAATTGGGTGATGACAATATGACTACGATGACAATAAAGCTAATGGAGATGTTCATGTACAATAATGTTTGTGGTTTAGTCTAGGTTCACAATACAAAAACACAAAATAATTCATCTCTTTTTAAAAAGGCATCCAAAACTATTGTTGCTTTTTCTTATTGTATGCTAAACATATACTTCAATGAAAAGAGTACTAAGAATAGTTTAAATTATTTAAGATATTTAGAAAAATGAAAATAAATTACGATAAAAATGCAACTATAGTTATTAGAGATACACGCATGAGAATAAAATAGACAAAATGAGCATCATTGCATATCTAATATGAATACTTTATTTATAGGAAACGTAAAAGAACTTACCTCTTGCTAGATACTTCCGAGTCATGTAGCCATTGTAAAGTAAAAAAACAAAATATTAGATGCATGCAAAAAAAAGCTACTTAAATTTATCATCATATGTAGCACCTTAATATGTTCCAACAACATACTTGTGATTGTGCTTGGGATTGGTCATCAAGAAAAAGTATTGCAGTGCCGAAGTCAAAAAATTTTGGATACGTTTGGTTATTTAGCAAGTTCAGATCGTCTTGTATTATAGTGGCTGGAGATTCTTCATGAAGAGAAAGCAGTCCTCAAGTTATTTCTAATAGTGTATCTTGAGACATTGTCTAGCTGATTTTCCCTTCACAATATATAATCAATCAATTAAACGATTTTGTCATTGCAATCTAAACTTCAAAAATAATTATTCTGATTCTATATGATCGTAAAAATTTGGAAATTTGCAAAGACCTGCTTAAATCCTAAAATTGTTAGTTGAAGAATCTGATGAGGTTTCTACGATGGAGCTTTGGGAATAATACTATCTCATTCTTTACATGATCCACACCTTGAAATGAATACTTAAGAATCCTCTTCCTTGACTGCTATTTCTTATCAATTTGGAAGAGTTCAATATTCGCAATATTATCAGCTACATATTTATAAAACCTATGTAATTAAGTGTTACCCATGGAGTATCACTATCTCAAGTTATCTTCTATACTACACCAAATCATCCGTCATCAAGTTTATCATAGAAATCATTGGCTGCATTTGTAGTCAAAATGAGATTAAATAGCACTGATTCATTGGTTGCATCCTCACATAATATATGATCTAATGAATACGAGCAATTTTGGAGTAATTAAACAAATAGTTGTTAATTTAATATCAAAATGTAAATGTACAAATAATTGTAATTGAGATCTTACCATGTATGTGTTTGATTTTCCTCCCACAGAAAAATCCAAACGATGGTTGCTGCTCATGAAAATATGGTCCTTTGTCTTCCTTTACCTTCTCCATCTTCTTCTAGGTGGAGCGTCATTGCAGTTCTGCTGCTCATGCCCGTAGTCTGTCGTGCCGGTGAAGTTGCAGCCCCAATCATCCAGCAAAGAGGATATATCAAACCAATACACTTCCTATTGGATTTTCAAAGGAGATAACTTATGAGTCAAATGACCCATTACAGATAAAATAACATATAAATAAAAGATCGTGAGTAATTGAACATGTTCAATAGAGAACAACTTAAAAATAAAACTAGCAATATAGGTACAGTTATATTCCATGCATTAACATATTCTAATATTTCTTATGCAATTATCATAATTCATTGACATCTATTAATCCATATTTCTATGTGATTATCACGGACTCGTCCGTTAAGGAAGAAAGTCTGCATTAGGAATGAAGCATGCAACACTTCATTCAAAGTGCACCTTACCCTTGTCAACCGAATTCATTTGGATAATGATAAAACTATTGCCATGTATTAAAACATCCTCCACTCAGAACTCATACACTATCTACGTATGTAGATAGACTCCCAAATAGTCAATTCCGAGGTATAGAATAGGATGGGGGCCTACATATACAACTTAATATATGAAGTAATGTCCTCAACTATACGATAGACATATTATTTAGCATATTCATGACTCTTGATCTCGTCTCAATCCTTATAACATCAGTCTTGCCTAAATGGTGGAAATATAATACCACTACTTTAGAAGGGTAAGTTATCGATAGATAAAACTTGTGACTTTGATAAAGGTCGTGGATGGTTTTTATTGTGATAATTTGATTATAACAAGTTACACTACAAGTTGTTCTTGATTTTGTACATGTTCTACACTAAACACAATAATAGATAAGACTTGCTTTTGTGATCAGGACACAAACTTTGGTGAAGCAGTGTTTCTTGACAAGGATATATCTGAAGCTAGCCTAAATATAACAGTAAGAGGATATAAACTGCATAATACACTATCATTGTAGCTTCATGGCCCTATAAAATATGTTTAAATGGGGTTGCCCCCTTGGGCGACTAACTTGGCTCCACTTGCCTCGTGCCATTTTTTGTCAATTTTTTTATTTTTTTTGAAAAATATCGTCATGTATATTCATCCCTATATCCCTCCTATATGCCATTCGAATTTTATCATAGATAGAGACTCCTACGACCTCCATCCAGATATGGTCAATTTAAAACATCATGTGACCGTTAAAAAAATGACTGTCTAGATGTAGGCCGTAAGAGTCTCTATTTCTGACGAAATTCGAATGGTGTATAGGAGGGATATAGGAATGGATATACATGATGATATTTTTCCAAAAAATAAAAAAATGTGAAAAATAGGGTGGGAGCAGCCCCATTTTTCCATATATATAGGATTAAATGGGGTTGCCCCCTCGGGGGACTAACTTGGTTCCACCCGCCCCATTTTTCCCAACTTTTTATTTTTTTGAAGACTACTTGCATGGATATTTGTCATTATATCCTTATATTATGTCATCCAAGTTTCATGCAAAACAAAGACTCTTACGGCCTTCATCCAAACGGGGTCGATTTCAGCAATTCTGTGATCGTTAAAAATGATTGTCTGGATGGAGGTCGTATGGGTTTCTGTTTCGCACAAAACATGAATGACATAATATAGGGGATATAGTGATGAAACTCCACTGATATGTTTTTCAAAAAAATACGGGAATAATTGGGGAGCCAAGTTAGTTCCCCTCGGGTAGCCCTTGGGGTTGGGGGAGCTGACTTGATTCCCCTTGCCTTATTTTCGACATATTTTTATTTTTTTTGAAAACTAAATCAGTGGATCGTCATCACTATATCCATGCATTGTGTCATTCAAATTTCGTGTGAAACATAGACTTCTATGGCCTTCATCCAGATAAGGTCGATTTCAACAATTCTGCGACTGTTAAAAAATGGTTGTCTTGATCGAGGTCGTAGGAGTCCATGTTCCTCACGAAACTTGAATGAAATGATGTAGGGATATAGTGATGAATTTTGACGTATTTATTTTTCTTAAACAATGGAGAAAATAAGGGGTGGGGCAAGTTAGATCCCACAAGGGGCAACCCCATTTTACCCATATACATATATACATATAACATAACAACATTCTGAAAAGTTGTATACACTTGATCTCAATAACCATCTTCATAAAAATATATCTGATGTAGTAACCTACAAACAATTAATGTTTTATTTCTAGTCCGCTAATTAAATTTTGGTCAACAAATAAATTTAGCCTGTTATATTTTTATTTAAATAGAGTGATCACAATTGATCTCGATTTAATTAGTCTATTAAATTAGGTAGTTAGTCGGTTAGAGCCAATTATAATTAGTTAGCTTTGAATTTTAATTTTATTTCTATTTTTGTAATCACATCCTTTCTATATAAAAGGGTGGTAGTCCCTTGTTTAGAGAGAGTCCAAGTTACTTTGAGAATTATCTCATCTCTCTCCCTATCTCTACTCGCCCCATACGATCTATATAATTCTTTCCCAAATCATGTGCAATCGGTGCACTCTCTCCTTCCTCCTTCCAATTTCTTCCACCAAATAATTTTTCCACTGTTACAATTTATTTTATTTACCGTTGCAAAAATTATAATTGCATCAATTGGTATCAAAGAATGGCTCTCAGATCGTCCTCGCGATCTAACAATCCTTCCACACGTTCACAACACAAGAGGTACCAACATTGTCTCCAATGAATATTAAGGTACGACAATTGTTAGATTCATGATTTAATATTGACATCTTTATAGGAAAAGTAGAGGAAACCCCTGTTGTACAAGAAAAAATATGGCTTGATGGAAAATTATTCAATCTAGAAGAAGTTGCAGAACACATAAATGCAACAAGATTACAAGGAAGAAAAGGAATAAAAAGTTGTTGTCTATGAGGTTTCCGAACCTCTACCGCCATCTCCAGTTGTCGTCGTCAATGTAACCATCATTCAAGGCAAGTTTAAAGGTCGTACATGAAAAGAAAGTGAAGAAACAGAGGAAAAAGTCCCAAGTGGGCTTGCTGTTCAGGCCATTCCCAATTAGCCACCGGCTTCGAAATCCGTTATTTCACCGCCTTCGGTCGTCCCAACATTGCTCAAGTCTTGCTAGGTACTCAGCATGCCTTCCTCGCAACCCTCCTCGTCCTTCACGCCCCCAAAACGCAATCCCTAACAATTCCAACGCTGACACCTTCCCTACAGCCTGTCTCCGTCACATGCAAACCGTCGCATCCAGTTCCCTGACACCTTCCCTACAGGTCCCTTCCGCCGCCCCAACACTCCACCATCCTCACCAGAACCCCTGTTGTCGCCTGCTCCCCCCTTCGCCTTCACTCTTTCCCTCCCTATCTGCCGCCACCCCCTCCACCTCGGTCCCATACTGTTGTCAGATCCTCTTCCCACCCCTTCCCCACCGCATGTGTCACCACTCTCCTCCTCCCGACCCGAAGCTGTCGCACCCCTTTTCTCACCCCAACAGTGCACCGTCGCACCCTCCACCTCACCCCTACGCAATTGCAGATCCAGCTCGTCCCAACCCCATTGCCGCCCCTTCGTCATCATATGTGTCGCCTGCCCCTTATGAGCCATCGCCATCGTCATTGCCTTGGGAGAAAGCAAACCCTAATAGGGGCTTCCTTACGAAAGGGAGATGTCACCTAATCAAAGGTTGAATCCAATAAATTTTGGGAGGATGATTTGATTTGGAGATTTCATAAAAGTGGAGCCCCCATCTAGAGTTATTTTATAGAAGGGTAAATCTTAGGTCGAATGGAGGGGTGTAAAAATTACAATCTCACCCTCTATAGCGAAAATACTTAAAAAGAAGTGTTGAAAAAAGAAATTGGGGGTGTTGTCTCTTCCAATTAGGATTAGGAATGAGGGTTTCATCTACTTAAAGACCCTAGGTCTAGTTCATTACCAACATCTCCTCCCCTCCTAAATTTATGCCATTCATTTCCTATAGGTTCTCCAAAGGTCGAGATGCACGATATGAAGATGCCCCATAATTTTTTTAGCACCACGTCAAGGGGGCAGAATTCGCATGGACTCTAGCATTCGCGCCACATATGCTCTTCCATCGTGAAATTAATGGCTCCAACCACCGCACCAAGTACGCATGGATTCTATTGTTTGCTCCACATCAGTTCTTCCAAAATATGATCGAGAACGTTGAATTAAAATTGTCAAGCTTCAAGAGACGATTTTCTCAAACGGAGGAGAATCGATGCAGCGTGCTACAAATGATTGGAGTTATATTTTTAGTTAGTTGATTAAATTTTGGCCAGGTAATTTATTTAGCATGTTGTATTTTTATTTAAATAAAAAGATCGTATGTGATATCGATTTGATCAATTAGTCGATTAAATTATGTAGTTAATTGGTTATTGTAACGTCCCGGGCTTAGGTCCCATGTCCGTTATCGAGGAAAATTGGCCCTGACAACTTGTTGGGTTCGGCCCCGATTGGACCCGTTGACAACCACCCAAAATGCTTAAGCCCAAGTTATCAAGTAGTAGTCCCCACCACTTATAAACCACATTCACACTTTGTGAGTTTTCCATGTGGTACTATGTTTGGGTTGGGGTGTTACAACCTCCCCCACTTATATTCGCAACGTCCTCGTTGCGACATGGCACATCACTTATTCCCAGTGATAGTGGCGGCTGCACGCTCCGGGTAGCCATTTCCTCTAACCTCTTTGTAGGGGCGGCTCCACCTCTCGGGTAGCCCTTTCCACTATCAGAGAGAATTTGGCTCTGATACCATTTGTAACGTCCCGGGCTTAGGTCCCCGGTCCGTTATCGAGGAAAACTGGCCCTGACAACTTGTTGGGTTCGGCCCCGATTGGACCCGTTGACAACCACCCAAAATGCTTAAGCCCAAGTTATCAAGTAGTAGTCCCCACCACTTATAAACCACATTCACACTTTGTGAGTTTTCCATGTGGTACTATGTTTGGGTTGGGGTGTTACAGTTATAGTCAATTAAGATAAGTTATATTTGAAATTTGATTTCGTTTCTATTTTGCCAAGTTGAATCATTTTGAGAATTATTTCATCTCTCCCCTCTCTCTCTATATCTTCTCGCTCCATGTGAGCTATGCGATTCTTTCCCGAATCCTGCGCAACCGACCCGATCTCTCTTCTTCCTACTTCCAATTTCTTCCACCAAATAATATTTTCCACCATTACAATTTATTTTTTACCATTGCAAAAATTCCATTTGATCATTATCTTACATAATTATACTTAAACTATATGTCCAACCTCGAATTGAATATGTTCTTGATTGACTTATTATCTTAACTACTCAAACATATTTCGTGGAAGGCGGATATATTTTAGGAAAAGACAATTAAGCAGAAACTACTAGGATTTTACTTAACTTAATAAAGCTCAAAATTTCTCATTTTAATTTCTCTTAAGAACGCACCGATTTTACAAAACAAATTTAATGATACAAAAGCTAATCACATTGAGAATCTTTCCATGACAATCAGTATTACAACCTATCTTTTAAAAAAACCATTCACCGTAGAAGTATTATTAATTCGTATAATATTTTTTTTTGTAGAGGTCAACTATGGCCCAGTGATAATCGCAAACCGGATATGATAATCTTTTCTTATTTTATCCAAAGCCCTGCCCTGAACGATGTCTTTCCATAAGACACATAGAGATAAAAAAGAAATGGTTGCTTACGAGAGATTTCGCATAATTGCGATCACCAATTCATAAAACGATTCACGTAAGTGATCAGATGTACCAACAACAAGGTGATCTCGACGTTGGATCAAAATCAAGAATCATCCCCAACAATAATCTCAATAATCATCGAAATCATGATTTTACGAGAAAATATCGAAGATCTATTACCTTTGTGCGAGAAACCCCCGTGCGTGCCTTGATCCATGTGAGAGAATATCGAAGATCTATTACTGTATCATAATGCATATGTAGGGCACATACATAGAGTTTTGGATTTTTTATGTTGATAGCATATGCGCAATCAAGGCGAGAGGCCGCACATGACACGGAGGCATTCGATAATGTTTGTGTGGGAGGCACACCCTACTGATATAGAGGAAGCGCATCGGTACGATGATGGATACGTGGTACCAAGTTAAGATTGGTTGGAGCCAATATTGAAGACCATCCCAACATTTAATGTAAGGATGGAGGATATAGAGATTAGTGGGTTTCAATGGCAACCCATTAATCCCATGAAGTAAGATGGCTGTCTATTTTGAGAAAATGGAGAAAACCACCATGTCTCTCTCGATTGAGGAAATGGGAGCATCACGTTGGCTGGAGCAAATGTAGTCGTCCTGTAACGTCTTGGGTTTAGGTCCTCGGTTCATTATCGAGGAAAATTGTCTTTGACAACTTTTGGATTCGGGCCCAATTAGACCCGTTGACAACCACCCAAAATGCTTAAACCCAAGTTGTCAAGTAATAATCCCCACCACTTATAAACCACACCCAAATTTCGTAGATGTAGCACTATATTTTTAGGGGTATGGGTGTTACGACCTCCCCCACTTATATTCGCAACGTCCTCGTTGCGACATGACCCGTCACTTATTCTCAGTGATAGTGGCGGTTGCACACTCCGGGTAGCCTTTTCCTCCAACCTCTTTGTAGGGGCGGCTCCACCTCTCGGGTAGCCCTTTCGACTATCAGAGGGAAATTGGTTGTCAAGGGATCCATTTGGGCCGAATCCCAAACATAGTGTCATCCCTCAAACTCACGAAGTGTGGCTGTGGTTTATAAGTGGTGGGGATTACTACTTGACAACTTGGACTTAAGCATTTTGGGTGGTTGTCAAGGGATCCATTTGGGCCCGAACCCAACAAGTTGTCAAGGCTAGTTTTCCTCGATGATGGATCTGGGACCTAAGTTTGGGACGTTACACATCCCATATTACGGAAATGGTGGGCACATCTCATGGGTTGATAAGGACATTAACGTCCATGTAACTTGCACCCCCATTGGACCATATCATGGCTCCTTTTCCATTGGATGGAAAGGGAGCAAGTAATAGTCGTGCCCCATCTCTATAAATAGAGATGCAACCCTTGCCATTTAAGTCATGCTTGGAGTATGATGTTCTTGATAGACATATCAGAGAGGGAGTTTCGCTTCCAGAGGAGTGAAACTGATAGAGACATATCAGAGAGGGTATTTCACTTATGGAAGAGTGAAATCAAGGAGAGGTGTTTTTCCTTTTGTATCGTTATGTTGTTATTACAATGTTAATACCATGTAATACATTATTCTTGTGTCAAGTACTTTCTCCCTCTCCTCCTTTGCGTGAAATAGTGCTTGGCTCTGCCGGATCATTTTATTTATTGTTGCGTTTGGACTACTAAACAGTTCTTCCTCCTCTAATATGTGTTTGGACTACCGAATCATTATGTGTTCAGACTACCGGACTACGGAATCATTCCACATTTAGAATACCGAACCGTTCCTCCTCTTATCTGTGTTCGGACTACCGGATCATTCCGCGTTCGGACTATCGATTCGTTCCTCCTCTTATATGTGTTTGGTTGGACTACCGAATCAATCCGCGTTCGGACTACCGATTCATTCCTCCTCTTATCTGTGTCTGGACCACTGAATCATTCCGCATTCGGACTACCAAACCATTCTTCATCTTATACTTGTTTGGGCTACCGAATCATTCTCGTTTGGACTACCAAACCTTTTATCCTCTTATCTGTGTTCGGATTACCAAATCATTCCGTGTTCGGACTACTGAACTGTTCCTCCTCTGATATGTGCTCGGATTATCGAATCATTCCGCGCTCGGATTATCGAACCGTTCTTCCTCTTATCTGTGTTCGGACTACCGAATCACGTTTATTTTATTACTCTGCTTGGATGTATGACAAACCGACCTTTTTATGTTGTACTAAGTGCTCAGTTATGTCGTCCATTTACGATAGTTTGTTAGGCTACACCTACACTCTCAATAAAAAGAGCGGGACACCGTCGCCCGCTAAGTAAAAGATAGGTTGGTTAGTATCGACATACTAACACTGCACGGGGTAAAATTCCACAGGAAATCTTCGGACGAAACACATGTGACAGATTCCCATATACAAAGTCCATACATCATATACACATGCATACTTGTATTTCTCACATACTTGAACACATGTCCAAACACACCCATACACTACACCATACACTCTTACACATCTACATGCATACTCATAATCCTCGCACACTAGAATACATGCCCAAATATATCCATACACTCTTACATCTGTGCCCACATTGTTCCTTATACACCTACATGCATATCCATGTTCCTCACACACTTGCACACACACATACATACTCTGAAATTAGGAAAAATCACGGTGAAAGTTAATAATAAAATGAACAGAACACAACTTTTATGTTAAAAATGAAAAAAAAGGTGTAAAAGCTTTGCTTCGACAACAACGTCCACATACATTGATTGTTGATGCATCCGTGGATTAAGGTACGTCATTGTAGTAGCTGCTCATTCATATTCGGTGCCATAATATCGGTTGCTTTCCAGGACTGTAGACAATCATCGTCAAAATAGGTGTGTTCACAAATTTATGCATAAATCTATGGAGAATGAAAACTTACAGTATATACAATATGAATGATATATCACCGTTGCAAGTAGTGAACCACATCAAATACGTGGCTAGTCATCGAACATGCAATAACGACAAAAATTCATGGGTTATTCACCATCTTGGAAAATATTTATTAGGCTCACAAGTATATCCATTCACAATCAAGTATCACAAGTAGTTCCACATTCGCATACACTACAACACAGTATATCACAAGAATAATTTGAACTTAGAATCATAATTTGAAACATGAGTCTCAATCCCCTCCTCCCCCCTCAATGCTATACTGCAACAAAATCATCTAATTAAGAATGAAGCAAATAATTTTGTATAAGTGGAGTCGAATTTTAATAAACTAAAATACATACATATACATACAATTAAAATTCTATTAATTGAAAATATGCACATATACATACCCATATTTCTCATATACTTGCACACATGCCCAAGCACGCTCATACATTGCTCCATACACTCTTACAAACCTACATACATACCCAAATTCCTTACACACTTAGCATACATGCCATGACACACCCATTCATGCTCACATTGCACCATACACTCTTTCACACCTACATGCATCCCCACATTCCTCACAAACTTACATACATACTCTTTCTCATTCCATACACTCTTACATACCATACATTGCTCAACACACTATTACATGATATTATGCATCCGCATATCCTCACTCTTGAAAGCATGCTCAAATACACGCATACGGTGTCCATATACTCTCACGGTATCCCCATGCATGTTTACTCATGATTGAGTGTTTGGATTTTATTTTATTTTCTTGTCATATTTATTAGATTGTTTAATTATCGTGGAAATTTTATAAGACCCCAGTAGTTACGAAAAAAATAAAAAAAACATGATACATGATAGGGGCATCACTCCCCAAAATATGTTGCATATGCCTCCCGTTGTGAAAGGTCACATATAACCTAGTATGGAAGGATGCATATGTGTGAACGAGATTTTGTGCGATTTCATCTAATACCCTAATGCAATCTATATGGCAGATTTGTCTAATAAAAATATAATATGCAATTATGTACAATTAAAATAATGATTTCCTAACAAATAAAACTATATTATGCATTAACACCAAGCATATGAAAATTCAAAATATAAATTACCCCAACACTCTCACATACACATACACATACATTTAATACACACATAGAATTTGCACTTTAATTCACATATGACAATAAAATCATATATTACATAAAAAATATTTTAAAAGACATATAGTTCATTGTCCAACAAGGCAATATCTCTTATACATTTTGAGCAAACACCTAGAATGCATTTCAAATGAACATACATATGCATTACAAATCAAAACAAAAATTAAACCATTACATAAGAAAATCAAAAGGCAAGAAATATACCTAAGTAGTAGGAGGATGAGATGGGGGAGATGGCCATTGGGGAAGAGGAAGAGCTTCTCCATAAGAACCGAATCTCTTTTAATCTTCTGCATAAGGTCGAGGGATGGGAATGGAGTAGAGGATGAGTTGGAAGAGAGAGAGGAGGCAGAAGGTTAGGGATGGAGGGATGAGGAGAGGCAAGGTGAGAAAGAGGAGGTCATGTAAAGAGGGAGGAGATGGGGCGGAGGAGGGTGAGAGGTAGAGCAAGAGGACTCGGGTGAAATGAGAAAGATAAGGTTTTGTTGTTCCGTCTAGCAGAATATGCGACTACAATATGCAACCAAACTATGGTCGCATATTGAAGCGTCAAATCGCCCGCCTCAAAATTGTGGTCACATATTTAGCTATGCGACCACTTACTGATGTAAAGTGATCGATTACCTATTGTGACAATATGACTATTATCGATCGCAGGGTGGTGCTAATAAATCAATAAATTTCCTGTAGTGCATCATATATATTCTCATAGTCATAGGCATAGAATCAATTTTCATCGGGAGTCATATGGTAAGAATATTTGAATCAAGAATCCATGTGCTATTCATCGTTTTCTGATATGTAATGGTGAGAACCAAATCATATTCTAAATTTGTGCCTCCTTGTTCCACGACTACGATTGTGGCTTTGCATCTTTCTTTGGACGGTCCTTCTTCCAATATTAAGGTTCCTTGCAGTAATTGCATGTCCTTAGAATTGTGGATTTTCAACATGTACTTCTGCTTTCATTTCCTCTTGTAGCCAGAACAGACATGACTTTTTTTTCATCAGTCAGCTTTCAGCTCCTCGAATGCTTTTGAGGTTTTTGGAATTTTCCAATTGGCGCTAACAAGGTATTATTACTTATATCATTGTTTTGTTTCCTATGTACATTTATCTGCACATCACTTCCTTCATATATTGAATATTTGAGTGTTAGTTTGAAGTTGGCTAAAATCTACAATTAGGTTTGCATCACTTACATATTGGTTGTCTCGACCTGTACGCCTCACCTTAATATGACAGATCGCCTTGGTTTGTTCTTATTATTTTCAAACATTACTTGCAATAGTATCTTGTAGCCACCGCAACCCACCCCTGTGTATCCTTCAAACAACACTATTTTCCGAGAAAAAAACCCTTAGGAACCACCATCTTATTCTCTTCCCAATAAAAGGATGTTAATCTAGATCTATCAATCTGGTATCCGATATGAACCATCTTCATTAAGGATCCGGAACACGTTCCATTTATTTTTGGAATTGTTTGGATTTTAGACATAACACCTATACATGGATCATAGATTGCCTTGTGGAAATTCAAACCAATTCCAAACCCAAATATACATATAAATATAACGTATAAAATGTGTTTATATTGTAGATATATATTAGTCAAGCCCTATTGATATCCAATAGGTCTCGTCCCAATTGATATCCCATAGGGGTTGTCGATATGCATATATAAAAGGGTAAATTACAATTTGGATCTCCATGGGTCAGATCTCAGAATGGGCCCCTATCTTTAAACTGTAACTATTCATGTCAACGAGCCATTTAGGAAACAGAAATTTTGGAGCTCATAACGAAAATGCCCTTATCGGGTAGGATAGAAGAAGAGAAAGGGAATTGGATTCCAACTTTTAAACCAGGGCATATTCATCATCAGCTCCAAAAAGTTCATTACGTTAACGACTCGAGAATTCGAATCGTTACAATTTAAAGATGGAGATCTATTCTGGAATCTGACCCGTATATAAGGACCCAAATTGTAATTTATCATATATAAAAATCCAGCTTGATTTTGGGTTAATTGTTTTTGTAAATGGATGGAGCTGACACCATCGATTCCCCTTCCCAACCCCGAACGTTCCTCACCCCGACGCGACCGCTCTCCCTTCCCCGACGCTCCTCACCACCGCCAGCTCCACTCTGCTGTTCTCCAAATCCCCCACCCGATCCCGATAGCAAGCACCATCACCGACGCCTGAACCTCCGAACCCAGCGCCACCGCTGATCGACAATCTCCGCCGCAACAGCCTCAGGCGATTCAGCAGGTTCCTTCCCCGGTACACTCCTTCTGCTCGTCCTCGTTTGAGGTTTCCCCTTTTTAGTTAAATACACACTAACATCCAAAAAAATATGCTGGACAAGTGGATTCACATTTCTTACAACCTACAGAGTCCTCTGTTCCTGGTTTGGAAGCAGTGGAAACAGTTTGCTTAGCTTGACATCCGTTCCAAGGTATCATTACCTACACATCCACAGGGCAAGCTCTTACACATCGAGTACAATGTGATATTGGATCTATAAATTTCAATTTTGAAAATAAAATGTTTTGATCTGGTAAAAAATCACTGGTAAATGAAGTATATATTATAGATACCACACAAATCAGTGGTTTATCTAATTTTTTTTAGAATCAATCCATTTCTGTCGGTGAAAAAGGAACATTAAACTTTATTTTTTGTTTCAAAGGTCTGGTGTCCCGGTTTCCGAGTCTGCGTCATTTTAATAAATCTAGCTATATATTTACTCCCAGATCATGCACAGTTTCTTTTTTCTCCAGAAAATCAGGTCCGATTAATTCAGTTGTCATTCCATATGTTGAGTGCTGGGCGATATATTCTTGATATCAGCACATCTACACTATTTTTTTTATTTCCACTCACATTTTAATTTCTTATTTTCCTGTGAGGATGCGATAACAATTCTAACCTATTTTTTGTTACTCTTTTTGTTCGAATATCTCTGGGCATGAGATTCACACACAATATCGCGTTATACTAGCATTTTTGTACGTTTAATTGATCGGTTACAGAAGCATATCCTACATGCATCTGTTTACATTTAGTCAATTAATACAGTGAGCTTAGAGTGCGCCATGATGGGTAGCACCGATAGATTTATACATGCAATGCTAATGTTGATTGCTCAGGGTTAAGTTTACACCTCATATTAGTGTCTGAAGTTATTTTTTGATGTCTCGTCAACGATAATTTGGTATGGAAACTTGGGCATAATTTTTCCAAGTAAACTGTTGGTTTCGTGACAATATTTCAATTGGCACTTTGCGATTTTTTGTGATGTCTATGCCCATAATTTAACTTGTTTCAGTCATTTTTATCCAAGTTGTTATTTCGTCTCTTAACAATTGCTTTTTTCTTCAGAATTTTTGTCCGTACAAGGCTTTTTTCTTTAGCGGACTACAGAGAAGCTGATTCAACATGCCTCTATATGATTGCATGCTTTTACTCAAACCGCATGTTACAAGGGATCGCTTGACGGAACTGGTATCTAGAGTAGGCAGGCATGTTTATGCAAGGAACGGAGTTCTAACTAACATCAAATCATTTGGATCTGTTCATCTAGGATATGGCATTAGAAAGCGTGATGGTAAATTTTTTGAGGTCAGAACCAATGTATTTATATTGTGCTTATTGCATTCACTCTTTGTTTTTTTTATATTAAGTCATTTCTGTTTCTTTTAAATTTCTGCTATCTGCACCTTTCTATGCTAAAAGTAACCTTTTGATCTCTAGGATTGAATTTTTATAGTATTGTTAGGATTTGGATATTATACTGGAGAAGGGTATGAACTTTCGCAAAGCACATTCTAAGACTGTTATAATTTTATTTTTGATATTCCGTGGGTTTTCGTTATGATGCTCTTTGCATATCCTGTTGTTGTTGCCTGGTTGGAGATGGTCCTTTCTTCCACTTTACATGCTTATTAGGTGCTTTAATCTCACCTCTGTTGAACTTTTGGTTTGGGGCTTTTATGCCTGTCTTGACTAAATATATCCAAGTAATGATCTTTTTTCGAATACACTTCACTATGTTGGTGTCTAGCATTGTAATCAAAGAAATACACGGCAGATGTTGCTAGTTGTTTTAAGTACAGGAGTCTCCACAGAAAACATTTGAGAAAGAAGGTGGGAACCAGTAGTGGGCCTCAATCAATTTACGAATTATGTGTAAAACATTCTTAAACAGGCTACTGTAATCCTTTCTATCTAATAACAATGATGTTTGGAGCTAATCTGTTGAACACAGTTAGGAGGAGTCTTGTTTTGATAATGCAGGTGGATCATAAAATATGTAAGAGTGAATCTTGTCCAAATAATGATGTATGAAGTTAAACGTGTTTTCTTAGATTTAATCTAGATGTATCCAAATATCTCTACTTAAATAACTTGTATTTTTCATTAACTTTGTCATCTTGATTAAATTAATCTTTTTCTAAGTAGTAAATTAATCTTCAAACATAAATTATGGTGCATTTATGTAGGGCCTGGCTCGGATGACTGCAAGATGGGGAAATAGTTATATTATAAGTTTTTAGTCAGCACATAATGTAATAGACCATGTATAACATGGCCGTTTATATAGTTGTGTGGGTTATGAGATGGTGTATGTGAGCATTGTGGTCACATAATTGAAGTGTTACTGATATGTGGGAGGGTATGGAAACTTGTATTTGTATGACCAAATAAGTGATAGGTGATGGGTGTGTTAATAAAGGGGCACATTCGTGGTTAAAATAAAGAGGTACAATGAAGCCACGTAGTAAAAAGGTCATTGCTCCAAAATCATATATTAATATTGAACTGATACTAAATGCTTGCTAGAAGGCAAAATAAAGCAAAGGTTGATGGTTATAACTAAAAAGATGATCACATGACACTTTTGATAGTCCAATACATATAATAGAAGGGTAAAACCCCCTCCAAAATAGGAGCCCGATACTTGCTTTGAAATGAATCAACCGTCAACACAACAACATTATGTAATAAAGGCCTATACCCTCTTGAGATGGTAGCATTCATTTGAATCTTAAGTGATCGGTGCAATGCTACTGTATGTTCCAAGATCGTCTAATCGCCTTTGAAGGACCTCTGTGTTTACTTGGGGGTTTCATTTAATAAGTCTAGTATATGACTGAACATGTATTCCTTTAAAAAAAATGACTGAACATGTATGATAACCAGTTGGATAAACATTGTTACTGTGTAGATGTTGCAAGGGAATGATCAGGGATGTCAACATGTCGAGTTTGAGGTGGGTATCAATATTCCCAAATCCATATCCGTTCATAAAACCACTACCCTAACCCGTCTATTTATTAAATGGGCAGTTCATTTCGGGTACCCGTGTACCTAATGAGTAAGGTTTTAAATTTCGATTTCGGATATCGTATCCACACCAAGTTGAAACGAAATTTAACCAAAATTTTAGTAAACGTCGATCACATTTTCCCCAGATCGAGCAACATTTGTTAGGGAAGGCCCCCATAATGGCATTTCTCTGATTTTGACCTGGAATTGGTGACTACGAACAGTGTTGCCTCCTTTTGCGGGTGTCTGGTGGCGGCCAAGGGCCGTCCGCATAGGGAGTTGCTTCACCCTATCGCTGTGGTGTGGGTGCTTTGGTTGGCTAGGAATGCGTTTGTTTTCTCTGGACAAAGGTTTTATAAAGAAAATGTATACATATAGGTGTCGTGGGTACTGGAGGTGTGGCTTTGACCGGGGCTTCTTCTTGTTCTATTTGTAATCTCTCGTTTTCTTATTAATAAATTTCTGGGGTGAACACCTTTGAGTGTATCCCCCTTCTTTGGCTTAAAAAATAATAATGGCATTTCGCTTGAAATTTCGATCCCGTGTTGGAATCGGTATTTTGGCGAAATCTCGATGATATTTCGTGAAATCTGAAACCATGTTAATGGGTACCCACGTACCCAATGGCTGCCCATGTATATGATAAGTGGCATAATAAACATTCACGACAAGATAGTGAACAATAATATGAAATTTGGGATGGGAGAAAAATATGTATCTTATCATTTTTTTGATAATATCTTGAATAATAGATTGATAATCTATTATTTTAATCCATAATATGTATGTTGGAGCATATACGTCACTTATGTATATGGGTAAATGGATTTCTCCAGGATCCATTTACCACATGTTTAGTCCCACATCTACTAGTGGTGGGACTTGGAGGGTCTGTGGATGCTATATAAGGAGTAGGGAGTAGGGTTCTCCCGTGGTTTCATCCCGCTCCTTGAGGGTCTCGTTGCCCGGTCGGCGAGCTTGGAGGGATAGAGAGGGCCCAGGTTGCCCCCCTTCGGGGGTTGAAGGGGGCAACGTTCCCGTCCAAAATTTTTTCTTATATAGGTATCCGAATTTCCACACAGTTTCTAATTTGTTTAAGGGGGTAATAGTAAGAGTTCACTGAAATAATTGGACATGTTAATAGTAAATATGAATATGAAAGAGATCAAATTTAAGCATTCATTTTGCATAAATATATACTTAACAACTAGACGTTTATAAACATATAAAAATACGAAGAGGATTAATTAATTTCTTTAAAAAATGCTTGAAAAAAAATCCAAAAACGCTTCACCTAGCGCACTGTCTCGCCTCACCGCCTCGCCTCGCTTCGACCGCCTCAGGCATCCGAGGCGCACGCCTCAGCCAGGGGGTCTGAGGCGGTCGCCTCTAGGCGATTTCCCACCGTCCCTTTTCGCCTCGAGCGCCTTTGCATCTCAAGGCGCGTTTTTTTCAAATCATGCTCCCAACTTGATCGATGTCATTGTTTTCGACAAGTATGAGAGAAAAGAGTATTGTATAGAGTTCTAAGGTCCATGCTAGATTCTCCAGATTCCAGGCCAGCCAGATTTTTCAGACTCTACAATTCAGATTTTAGACTCGACGTTCAGATTCTGAGTCTTCAGTTTGATTTGCACAAGTTTGCGATGATCATTTGTGTGGTCCCCATCTTCGTTTTTGGTCTCAGAGTTTTCATGTGATCCATAGGGACCTTATAGTAGAGATCACATTCCCCATGCCATGTGGACTAGGGTTTTCATGTGGTTTCATAGGGACTCTAGAGCAGGGATCCCATTCTTCGAGCCATTGTGGAAGAGACCTAGTTCTCCAACTCCGTTCTCCAACGATTGTGGACTTTGACGAGGATGTCTCCACGGATTTTCAGTTCGGCCCTTCAAAAATGGAGCAGTTGTCCACATGATTCAGTCTTCTACATGTGACGAGCCAGAGTACTCCGACGATGGGACTCTTTTTCAGTTTCAGTGATTCTGACAGGTGCAGTACAGAGCACTTGTTTTCCGACGAGAAGGCCCGGTTCGACTCACACTCCAACATGTTTGTTCATCCTCATCTGCACGACATGAGAAGCAACATCCTCGACAACAACTGACAGTTGTGTTTGCGTTGAGTTGATATTGTCTGTAGTATCTTGTATTGTGAGTTTGAGTGATTTCTTTCTGTGTCCAAGCTGAGCATTGCATGCTCCAGCTTGGGGGGGGAGGTGTTGGAGCATATGTGTTACTTATGTAGATGGGTAAATGGATCCCTCCAGGATCCATTTACCGTATCCAGTGTTTAGTTCCACATCTACTAATGGTGGGACTTGGAGGGTCTGTAGAGGCTATATAAGGAACCCCAGACCTCTTGTATCAGATGAGAAAGTTGAATGCAACAATAAGCCCTTTAAGACTTTCTCTCGTGGTTTCATCCCGTTCTTTACGGAGTAGGGTTTCACGTAAAAATCCTGGTTCTTTCATTCATATTCTATTTCTTTGATATTAGCTTCCGCATTCTCATTTTTTAACAATGTAATTGATTATTTCTTATATTATATGCTTTCTCTAATTAATCCACTGATCATCATAGAATACCGAAATCTTAAAATTCATCACCGTTTTGTTCTAACCCCTTTATTCCTAAAGTCATACGATATAATGTGAGTAATGATGCACTTAAATTTGTATAGAAAAAAGAGTATTATAGTTGAAATTTAACCAATTTTTATGCAAAAAGCAAGGTCTAGGAAAGCGGTATGCGTATGTGTTCGGACATGTCACTGAATAGCGATTAAGCATTATATAGGAGCATATGCGGGATATATGCAGTTCTGTGAGGTTTTCTAATTTTTTATTTATAAATAAATAAATAAATAACTTATCAAAACAATACAACTCTTGTAAGGGTTGTGTTAGGTAGTCGACGACCAACGCAAAAAATAGTCGAATCTTTCAACATGGATTTGAGCAAGAATCCATGTAGCCGACCCTACTTATAGTGGGGGAAGGCTTAGTACATTTTTTATCAAAATAATACAACTAAATTTCGAAATCAAAGAAAAATAATACAACTAAAATTTCAAAAAGTTCAGAATTGGATTATTAATTACTTAAATTTAGGAAGAGTAACTGCAAACATTATCAGTAAATAATAACATATATCACATTAGCATTCAAATATCAAAAAAAATCAAACATCCCCTGATAATTTGGAATTCTATATACATTTCCTTCATGATACTACGTATGTAACATATTGTGTTACATTTCAGACTTCGGTTATATAATTCAATATATAATTTATATTACTATGAGAATTCAAAATTTGTTACATGAGAATTGTAGCATCGAATATAAAATTAGCGGTAGCAAGAAATAACAGCAGTAGCTTAGCAGTAGCTTTCTGTTACTACGTAGGATTGAATAGCAGTGGCATCTAATATCAAAAAATAGCAATATCATAAAAAATGGATGTAGCCTTCTTAACTACATAGGATTTAATAACAGGAGCATTAAACATAAAAAAGATAATACATTAAATATAAAAATCTAGCAGTAACATAAAAATATAAAGCATAAAAATAGCATCAAACCAGAGAAAATTGAGTATCTAGTGTTACTTGGCAGGGCTATCATGGTCACGGAGGAGCTAAGCACGAAGGAGCTTCGCACTGTGGAACTTAGAGGTGGAGGATTTCACACGAAGGAGTTGGGATGCGAAGGAAATCCGCACGTGAGGTTTTTTGTGGCACCGTTGGAGGTGGAGGAGCTTCGCATGGAGGCAGAGGAGCTCCGGGCACTAATGGAGGCAAAGGTTGGAGGAGGCGAGGGTCCGATGGAGACGGTGATCGGGGACTGAGGGCTCGAGAACTTGAAATTTCACCTAAAACCTATCGGCATGGGTTTTGGATTTTTTTTCCAATCGATGGAATTGGGTTTCCCCTAACCCGATTGTGTCCAGATCTTAAGATCCGGATCCGATAACTCATATACCTCGGTTGCAACCTAAGAGGGCCGCACGCATATGGTGCATAGCGGGGGGGCTTCAAGAATACGGTGCACTGAGGGGGTCGCTCATGCATATATGGCAACACGGGCCACTTTCGTGAACACTGGTAAAAAGTCTCCAAAGGACTGCATGGATGGCATGATAACAATTTATATAATAATTATAATCATGCTAACAATTTATATCACAATTATAATCCAAATCTCCAAAATAGAATCGAAAATATTTGTGATATGTAGTAACCAATTCTAACTGGAGCATCCTGTACTCCAATTCCTTGTCCACCAACTAGATTAAACTTATAAAGGTGGCTTCCTAAATCCAATAATATTTGTACGCCATTAGATGAGATATACCTAGGAAGAATAATATAACTTTAAGAGGCGAAGAGCACTTGGGATTGAAGATTCATTTTTTGATAGGAAATAGGGCAATCTTCCAATGTGGAACAGTGGAAATCACCGCAAGCAACTATATCATTAAAAAGCTTTCAGAGTACATTACCGTAAGATCCAGAAGTGATACATGGCATTACAATGAGAAGCTACATTTTATGAATAAAACTTTTGATTTTTGAAGATCAAATCATTTCGCTCAATCCAGATGGCCCATAGAACAACAACCTACTTGGAACAATCATCACTAGAGTTATTGCCCACTGCACGAACCGACCTCCAGAAATCCACTACCCCTCGGTCTCCACCTAAGGACTCCCTACCTCCCTCCAGACCTGCACCGATGCTGAGCACTTGAAGAACAAGTGATCTGAGTCCTCCACCATCCCCTCACACCTATCGCACAGCGTGTCCGCCACGCCTAACAACCTCCCCTCCTTGCTTTATCGCACAAGTGGTCCCTTCTCAGACACCATAAGAATATCTTAACTCTGCACGGAATCTTGGCAGTCCAAACCACCTTCATATCATGGCAAAGAGCCAAATCATGATCCTCTGTCACTCTCCTCATTTCCTCATACACTTTCTTCACAGAGAATCTCGCACCCTTCCATGCAAAATGGTCGATGTCCTGCGCAAAAACCTCAGGCAGTGGAATCTTCGCCTGTAACCTGACAAACTCCTCCAGACGATGTTCTGAGAGGTCCGATGAAAAGACCGACAGCAACGTGCCCGAATCCACCACTTGCGAAAGAGTACTCTTTCGATACCGCCAAAGCAAAAAGTCTTGGAAATCTTCCATCGAGTGCTCCCTCCCCTGTCTAGTCATCCTGCCAGAATATGAAAGACTGGCCATCTCCCACCCTCGGCTGCAGGCTAGGTGCAATCAGCTGCAAGACCTCGCGAATACCGACCCAAAGCGACGATTCAAACTGCACTCTACCAACCACCAATTCACCACTGACTCCATAGATTTTCCTCACCAGTTTGGTCGCCAGCAAGGTCAATGGACCCCAAATGCGAGTCACGTACTTAGCGATAAGCGCCTTGTTCATGCATTCTACATCACGGACTCCTAGCCCTCCGTCATTACGCCCCCTCCTCACCTCCTCCCTGCTAACGAACTGAATCCCGGATCTCTGTTGCTTTCCATATGACCAAAAGAATCTCCTCATCAATACCTCAATCTTCTTTCTAATCCCCACCAGCATCAGTCGAGTAGAAAAGAAGAATATCGGGATGGCCGAAAGCACATGCTTCAAGAGTATCAACTTCCCCCCTAGACAGCGTGATCGCCTTCCATCCTGCCTCCTCTGCTCCATTTTCTGCTCAACAACGTCCCAATCTGACTTCTTCAGCTTTCCAGCCACCAACGGCAACTCCAAGTAAGAGATAGGAAGATCCCATAGGGGGCACTCAGTCAACCCCGATAAACTGGAGCGCTTTGCATCGTCCATCCCAAAAGTAATTACCGTCGATTTGTGTTTGTTGACCTCAAGGCCAGAGAGACTGTTGAAAATCTCAACCAACTGAGCCGTATTACTATTCTGATCCTCCGAGCCTCCAAGAAATAGGATCGTGTCATCTGCATACTATAGTAGCAGGACATAGATATCATCACGACAAAAGCCCTCATACCACTCTGCCTCTACCGCCCGCCTAAGCAACACAGCCAGAGCATCTGCCATCAGTACAAAAAGCATAGGATCCAATGGACATCCCTGCCGGACCCCTCGTTGGGGTTGAAAGAATCCTCCTTCCGGCTTGTCGTTCACCAGGATCGAGTAAGATGAGGTCGTAACGCATCTCTTCATCCAATCAACCCATATATCGGGAAAGCTCTCTTCCACAGAGACACCCATAGGAACTTCCAATTGACACAATCATACACCTTGGCATAGTCTATCTTTCACATAGCCCCTTTCTTCCTCGAACGCTTCCAATCAAGGAAGATCTCAGATGCCATCACCAGATCGTCCACCATCTGTCGTCCTGGAATGAACGCTGACTGCCCTGAAGCACCACCGAGTCCAGAACGCCCTTAAGCCAGTTTGCCAGAATCTTAGCCACAATAAGGTAGATGGCGTTGGAGAGCGCAATAGGCATGCAATCTTCAACCCTCACAGGAGTCTCCTTTTCGGGAAGGTGGAACAACAGAGCCCGATTGACCTTCTCGAACCCTCTGTTCCCTTCCCTGAACTCGTTTAGCACCTCCAAAACTTCCTCCTTTAATAACTCCCAGAATTCGCGATAGAATAATATCGGAAAACCATCAGAGGCAAGGACACCATCTGCATTCAAGTCCCAAACAACTGCCTTCACCTCCTCCTCTGAAAATGATACCACCAAACTCCCCGCTTGCTCACGGATAGAGTCTCCACTCCTCTCCCCAGCCTCCCCAACCATCCCCTCTTTTCCTTCGCGTTGCCACCATAAAATGGCCCCGTAGTGCGCTGCCGATCGGTGCCTCCCCCATTACTCTTACCCCCAACCTCCAGCTCGTTCAAATGGTTTCTTATCTGCCTCCCAGAAGCCATGGTGTGGAAAAATCTTGTATTATCTAAATCTTTGCCTCCACTCCACCTCTTCCTTTCTGTTTTCCAGCAGTAATTCTTTGAGCAAGCATGGTCTCTCTGTCAATTCTTCCTGATCCATACCTCTCTCATCATCTAAACCATCTAGCCGAGCGACCCCGGCCTGAGCCACCTCCCTTCTAGTTCTCTGCCTTGTCTTCACCTCCCTCCCGAAATTGATAAGGAACGACCTCAACAACTGCAACTTTGCTGCCAACTTCTAGATGGCCGAGCTAACAGGGGTCCAACCTCTCCACCTCTCTGCCACCGCCTCCCTAAAACCTTCTTCTAAGAGCCAACTTTGCTCAAAGCGAAAAAGAACATGTTTCTCCTTTCCTCCCCAAACGACCAAATAATCGGCTTGTGGTTGGAGTTTACCTACGGCAACGCCCATGCCCACGAAAGGGGGAACACCTCCGCACGCTCAGGCGACATGAAGAATCTGTCCAAACTGGACCGTGATCTCACATTCCGCCAAGTAAAGGCGCGGCCTGCCTCATCGATAATCGACATGCCCAAGCTGTGGGTCACTTTTCGGAACTCCTTCGAGCCAGGGTCCCCACCACCACTCCCCCACGGACGATCATCCGGAAGAAGCGTAACATTCAGGTCGCCCCCGATGAGCCATATCCCGGCCGCATTTGCGGTTCCCAAATGCTCCACATCCTCCACCAGAGAACCCCTCTCACCTCCCGTCGGGCTGTAAACGTTTGTGACAAGGAAGCTAAGACCATCGGCGCGCCTCAGTCTCACGGTATGATAGAACAAGGACTTCGACTCGTCCACAAGCTCAAAGACATCTTTCTTCCAATTATTCAGTAACCCACCCGATGCTTCTTGCGCTACCAGCTCAACAAGATCGAACCTGCCTCCTCCATCCAGTTCCCGCCTGACTGTGTCCATGCCCCTTGACAACTTCGTCTCCTGTAGAATAAACACGTCTGCACCAACCTCCATAACCAGGTTTCTGACTCCCAATCGTTTTTCGGGGCGTCCCAACCCCCGACATTCTAAGATACTAACTTCATAAAGGAACAACTTGGATCATCTTCTTAGGCGGTACCACACCCAAATGTTCAACCACACTCCTGACTAGAACGCTGAAGGGACTCCAATGAACCTGTAAAGCGTAGGAACCTGGCTGCAACCCTTGCACATGCGCCTCACGCTCTGCTCTCCTACCTCTCCTCTCCGTCTTGAGGAGTTCCTTGCGCAACATGCTCCGAATTTAGATCCCCCATCGCTGGTTCTGGAAAGCCCAATTCCCTGCCAGCACCTACCCCAACTGAACTACACGGAGCACCCCTTCCAGCCTCCACCGCCTGACAACCTTTTTCTCTGAGCTCACCTTGCCGTGAAGGGAGCACCACCGCCACCTCCCAACCAGAATCCTCCGCCAAAGCCCCCTCATACGGTAACTCCACAACAAACCCCTTTTGGGGGTTGGAGCTCCCGACCGAAGCCCTAGACCCCGCACAACCCTCAAGCCCCTCCCCTTCGATCGGCGATGAAGCCACGCAGTTCACCGCCTTTCCGCCATGCCTCAGCTCCACCTCCGATAGGCCCGCACTGAAGATTCCCCACTGTTGGGCCTCCCTGCTAAGTCTGAACGCCCCATTCGGCTCACTCCCCGCATCGCCCAGACCAGTCGGGCCAAGCAGTTGCACGAGATCGGAGATTCATAGAGGGGAAGTCACGCTAAAGTAGAAGTCGGGACACTACAAGTTTGCAATGGGCAACGCCCTTTCGGATTCCAACTTTCCATAATTGTTGTAATTCGTACTCGAAATTCGAAGCTGAATTTCTTTTAATATTTGTCATTATCGTGAATCATGGGCCATGACAACTAACCAACGTCATTTCTTTTATTAATAAAAAGAAACCTACATGTTTCCTTTTTATATTCTTGCTTTATATGATTCTTATTTTTTTAATATTTTTAGCTGCAACCGTCATTTCCTTATACATTAGTGCAGAGTCGACATATTAAATGTTATGTGATATGTATAAATATACATATGTATATATATTGGATTTGGAGCAGGTTCAGGTTTAGATACCCCGGTGCAATTCCAAAACCAAACCCATACCTACATAGGTACTAAAGTTAAAACCCAAACCCGTCCTACAATAATTGGGACCAAGGTTGAAAAAACGAAAGGCAGAACGGGGCGTTTTCCTTGGAAGCAGACGAGGCGTAGCCTCGAGACGGCCGAGGCGTAAGCCTCAGTTTGTGTAGGAAAATGATTACAAAATGTATATAAATATATTTATTGGTGAAAAATATAATCTAACAAGCATATAATATATAACAATGTAATATATGATGATATTATGAAGACAAGAACGTGAAAAAAATGATATGTCAATGCCATAAACCTTTTTACTAAAATTAAAGGAAATCATTGGCTATAACTATTACTAAAATATTTATCAAAAAGGGATTGGCTATAGTTGTCATTAAAGATATCCAAGTTGTTGATGTAATAATATGATTTGAACCCTAACCGTATGTTCTACTTAACCCATATGAAGAAGGGTTTGATGTCACCATGTGCTACCATACCCTACCGGTACGGGGATCTCGCTACGTAGTTTTTTTCCTACCTAATCGTATGTTCTATTGAACCCATTTTTTATATAGGTATTCGAATTCACGCGTAGTTTCTTATATGTTTAAGTATGATAGTAAGAGTTCACTGAAATAATTGGACATGTTAAAGGTAAATATGAATATGAAAGAGGTCAAAATTAAGCATTCATCTTGCATAAATATATACTCAACAACTAGGCCATTATAAACATATGCAAATACGAATAGGAGTAATTATTTTCTTTGAAACATACTTGAAAAAAATCTCTAACGCCTCACCTAACGCCTCGCCCTGCCTCGCCTCGACCGCCTCAGGCATCCGAGGCATACGCCTCTGCTAGGGGGTCCGAAGCGGTCACCTCAAGGCATTTTGTCATCGCCCCGTTTCGCCTCTAGCGCCTTTGCACCTCGAGGCGCGTTTTTTCGAACCATGATTGGGACGGGTTTCAAGTTCTTAAATAGGGTGGATTCGAGTCGGGTACCCAGTGGGTAGACCTAGATTGACATCCCTAGGACTGATAGTGAGATAATTGCTAATCAGTAAAATTGATGTATTTGGTGAATGATTGGAATATGATGAAATAGAGGGGATTGGTGGGAGATATCAAATAGTTTGATACTAAAAGACAATATATCAGGATGGGTGCAAATGTAACAAATAACATCTTATAGAAGTACCGATGCAGTGGTTGTTGGGTTATAAATGATCGGAATGGTAAATGATTGGATGTGATGATGTGGAGGGGTTGATGGAGAAGGGTTAAATGGTCAGGTAACTTCCCTCTTAATCAAGGGCTTATTTCCTCGATTGAGGGTGACACTTTTGACAACCCACAGAACAAACATGGGTTGGTAAAGAATTTCCCTACCCAAGCTTGAATAAAAAATGGACACCGAAAGAAAACACATTCACATTTCTCTAAACCCTTCGATTAAGACAACATGTGTTTTTTTAAAGTTAAAGGATGGTCCGTAAATTTTACAGCCCAAAACTATTGATTAAGACTATTTATTGTATCAAAATCTAATATAAACAGTTGAAAATACATCATCAGAATTCATTATTATCTAGGCAACCGTGCAAAATCTTAACCTTATGCACATTGATCTTATAGATGCGCCTGCAGTTTCTATAGAATCTTAAAGTTGGAGACTCGGAAGTCATCTAGACATTTAGACTATTGTTGAGCAGTTCACACGTCGAGGATCTCCTTCTAGTGTTCTAATACATATTCTTGACAATGAAGAAAAAGTGGTCAACCTCTACTCTAATTTCACCCTCTAGTCATGGGATCCATGCTGCGCTTATTAGCTTTGGGTTGGGACCTGCTGACCCAACTCAAGCCCAACCCCATGCAAACCAGCCTCAATCTGATCCCACAATTTTCTTGCATCAGTCGTGGAGAGAAGCAGGTCCATTTACCTATTCAGGTTGGGGTTGGGCAAAGTAGGCCCTCGTCTGATTGCGCTGTGTGTATGTATATCAGTATATGCACATCCTGGTTACCTCTTCAGGTTGGGTTGGGCAAAGCAGGCACAGATCCACTTGCACTTTGTGCTGCGTGTGTTATAGGCCCATTTGCGTCATTGATTACAGACACATATCTACATAAATAGAAAGACAACATGAATATTGTGTTACAACTGGTATGTTTTTTATTTTGTTTTGACATGCCTATGATATTTCTTAAACTCAGAAGTATAACAAATGCTGCCTGTTTGTTAACTCCGACCATTTGGGCTGTTAATTATATTCTTAGTTTTGTTTTTCTGCAGTGAACCCCACTTAAATTATATTAGCATTTTTTCAACTAAACCTCCCACTAGGTGAACGGTAATGTTCTTGCACGCATATGCCATTTTAGGGGAACAAAAGTATACCTTCTTCTGTTAATACATGGAATTTTGTTGCCATGATTGTTGGGGAGCAAGGGATTCCGTTGCCCTCATTGCGGGGACATCAGAGATGTTTATGTCTGGAGTTGATATGCGTATGACCCAAATTAGATATGCATGGAAAGAATATGCATAGTTGATATTGCATTAAGTGGGAAAAAGCTTGGTGGTAATTCTTAATTAGTTCATCGATTATGATTCATTCTTAAGTGACTCATGTTTTTTTCTAATTATTTGTCTATGTTTTATTGGTGGGACACTAGTTTTTGAATTCTTTTTGCGGGTTTTTGGATCATACCTTCACCATTGAGCAAGGGAATGTATGCAGAATTTCTTAAAAATGTTTTATATGAGTTTGGTAGGGATAGCATATTAGCAATGCTTTTCTTTTCACGACAACTGCATTCCTCATAGTACAGTTAATTCAACTGAGATTGGACCGACTTGAAGCATACGGCGTACACAAGGGGCAATAATCATAGAGAACGCACTGTGTTCACGCTCCTTGCTCCACCATCTGAAATGCCATGTGAGAGTGTTTAATCTTCTCCGGGAATTAGTTTGTTTTGTTTCATATGGAGATCTCATTCCAGGACTTAGCATACTATCTGTAACTACAGACCATTAGACAAGTGTATTACTTGAGGCTACAGATCATACTTAATATTCTAAATACTGTCAGCGATCATATTATGGCAAGTAAAAATTCTTGTCAGTTAATTCTGTGACATCTGGCAATTCCTTAAATTCAGATTAATATATTTTCTTGAAAGACTTGACGCTTATAATCCATCTTGTGATCCATGTTAAACTGAGAATGTAGTTTTCTCTTTAAATATTTTTGTTTCAGTCATTTTAAATCTTGGAAACTTGCCGTTGGCTGTAAATCTTGATTATGAAACTTCTTCTTTCTGGTCGCGAACTACCAGATATTCACGTTTCCTTGAGGTAAATCGATCGATTCTGCATGGTTTCCAGGGGCAATTTATGCAGATGACTATGATGGTTCCACCCAACTTCCACCAGGAACTTCATTATCTCAACAAGGAAGATCGCCTGCTCCGTTGGCTTGTTGTAAAGCATCGTGGTGTCAAGTATGGCGTGGATTACTTTGGTGATGATGATAGGAGGAGCTCTGATATGATTAGGCGTCCACGGGGAACTATTGGTGTTGATGACGACGACGATGATGATGATGATGAAGACGATGAAGATGATGTTGAAGATGAAAAGGACGATGAATGAACTCATTCCCGCCTGTTTGCAAGTTCTAATCAGATTGGAAGCATCTTTACTTATGCGTGATGCTCATCCCAGGCAATCTTTGTTTGACATTAGTCTTCCGGGGCCTGTGGGAGGCACTCCTTCTGCTCAATCTTATCGGAAGCATTATTAAGATGCCCTGTGCTTTGTTTCGGATTAGTTACTTCGTAGTTGCTCCTGATTCAGTGTCTTTTCTGAGGGCACGGTATATAACCGTCGCGTGTAGCTTAGGACAATGATCAATTTACAATTGGTCGCGGGATGTAAGAGATTCTTTTGAGGTGCAGGCGATTGATTGAAAGTCGTCCTGTTGCTCTACTAACCAGGTAGAGGAACAGATTATAAAATAGTTATATCTGAACTTGGATTTTTGTGTGGGAACAAACGGTTGTCATTGTTGGATGTGTTGGAAATGTGTGTGCATGGATGGGCACCTGTTAGAATGGAATTTTTCTGTGGCATATATTCGAAAGTTTAATAGTTGAATATAAGTATGAAGGAAACCATCTTGCACGAGTTCTAAGCAGGGATGCAAAATGACAAACATGGATATAAGTGTGACTATATCCTTGTCTATTTTTAAATATGAATAAGAAAGGATGCGGATATAGATATTGGATATATATATATATATTGATATGAACTAAAAATGTAAAATAATATTGTTAGAAATACTGTATAGATTATTTTTCATGTATATTTTTGTCAAATGGATGCATATGATATAAATGAGGAGTGATCCTACGAGAGCCAAAACCTTTGAGAGCGTGCATTTTGGACCACATGATCACCATGAGAGAAGACAGAATCATGTGATCCAGAATGCATGCTCTTATGCTCTCACATTTTTTTGCTCTCATAGGGTCACTCCTCTGATATAAATATACTAAATGTTTTTAAATCATAATGATATCAAATATAGTGAAAGGAGATATAAGATTATGTTTATATATGATTAAAGATAAATTTATAGCTATATTTATATATGAAAATTATGGATACGAATATTTGCGGTCACCAAAGTGATATCATTATACGTAACTATTTTACGGATGTCAATATCTGTATAAAAAGGATATCGTGTTGGATTGTATACGTTTGTATATTTATTTGTTTTCATCCTTAAAGTGATTATCTTGGATTAAGCGAATTTGGGACAATGGTCGCAGTAGTCATTATTACTCATTTACAGTATCTATTCCTTGTGCCTGGTCACTATCACTCATTTTTCTTTTCCTTATCCTCCGAACCAACCGAACAAGAAGGATAAATCTCATCCATACTTTGTTTTTAATCTCTCATCTGAACGGATATCACACATGTGGATCCATCCCTTCCTTCTTACAATGGGATAACCCTCACTAGTTTCTGAAGAAGTTGTAAGTTCATTTGGACTTGAGATAAGTGATGTTTATCTCTCATTCTTGTTCTATTTGTTTACAAACAAGAAAAATATTGTGGACAAATACAAAAGATGATGAAAGCATGTGACTATTTAACTTGAGATAACTTATCTTAAGATAAGATCCATTTATCATGAGATAAAGAGGTATGATGATCCCCCATCCGATAGGCATAGATTTACGTCTCTCTTTTTTGCAAGCTCTTGAAAAAAGAATGTTGCTTTTCAAAGTAATCGTAAATGGAAAGATATTGCTTTTTCAAAATAATCATACGCCTAGATTTAGTTAGGTGAAAGTGTGGCTAAAAAGCAAACCTCTCCCTCATGTTTCGTATTTGGAAGAGGATTAACACGTACACATATATAATGATTGCAAAAGCCTGAATGCGATTTGGTCCCTAATGGAAACAGTAGGTTCAGCACCATATCTACCCCAGAGTTAGAGTTTAGGGTTTAGGGTTACGTTCAATTCGGGAATAAGCAGGAGAATAAAGTTGAGGAAAAATTGGAATAAGACACTATTCCTATCCACATGGAAGGATAGAAATAAAAAGAAGAAAGAAATGCGCATGAGGAAATAGTCATATGAGAAAGGGGAGGGAAGGGAAATAAAGTCCATATTCTTGAGGCTATTCCCCCCCTAAACGAAAACTCCCGAAGAATGGCAGTTTTATTTACAACTCAAATTTGCTCCCACTCTTCAAGTTGCCGAGGTCTCCATTGTAAAAAAGCAATCAACCCAACGTTTTCCGAGGGATCCCATAAGCGTCCTAACCATCTGTCGACAGAGCAATGCCCACTCATACTGCTTCTCCGCAAACTAAGCAAAAATGCGCAAAGTTATAAACAGTTGGGGCTCACTTTTCAAGTGCCCTCATCGATGAATCATCGACAGTGTCCATGATAAAGAAACTTCTCCAAGGAAGAGTGACTCTTAAAAAGAAGTTTGCGAACTTCCTGGAACAACCAAAGAATAGGGTGAATAATTAAGTGGCAGGTTGCGAGAGTGAGCCCAATTATATTGAAGTCGACGCCTCATTTTGCGTCTCAAGATCAAACATCCTGCAGATCAAACTGGCCTACAGTTTTATGTTCAGTCTTCAGGGAGGATTGAAAATTCAAGCTCAGTTTAGAAACACTATAACTCAAGCCAGGGTTCTAATCAGATTTCTCTGAGAAGAAACCATGTCAAATTGACAAACCACTTAATAAGTCCAAACAAGAAAAATGTAGTAATGAGAAAATACTAATTAATGGAAAAATTAATTACATTCGCATTATGAAGAAACAATATTTCCTTTGCAGGGAGTATATAATACAACATGAGCTATAATCTACTTGAAGTGGTACCGTCTAACTTAACATCAACTCCGAAAATCATTGGAAAAATAATATCAAATGAGGCTACCATTCTCTCCGGCATGCTTAATGAAGCCGCCATTTTCGCAGCTGATGGTATCGAATGACTCCATACATAATCCCATAAATGCCACTGAGGGGTATCAGCAGCACAGATCCATCAAGCAATCATGCTATCAGCAGGCCCCTGATCCTTCTGCGCAAGAAACTGAATTTGCACAAATAGCAAGCATTGAAACCACGACATCGAGCATCCTTACGAGCTAACAGGCTTGCCATTCAGTTTTGGGAAGGGATCCTGTTTGCTGAGGACCACTACTTTGTTTTTATGAGCGACATAGCCTTTCATGAGATTCTTGTATATTAGTATGGACATGATGCATTCAACCTGCAAGATCATTCCCCAACCCAAACAACACAAATTAGCACTTCCAAAGGGGTAGTATATAGAGGCTTGCAATTATGTTTGCAATTCAGCGAAAAAAAAGACCTCATCAGCATCCATATCCATCTCAAGCCATTTTAAAGCTTTGATAACGACGTCCAACTTCACCTGGTGGGCTTTGCTAGGATCCTTCAGTTTTTGGATCAGGTAACTGCAGCAAAACATCAAAGCAATTAGACTTTCGACTTGCATATCAGGGAAGGTAAAGACTAAAGCATGACCATCGGCTATCGCACTTACATCCGTTTGACCAATCTTTGGTAAACTTGTAGTTCAAGCTTCTCAAGAACGAGATAGACACCAGATCTTAAAAAACTGAATACGGGAAATTCATGAGCAATTGTACATAAGGTTGTGTAGATTGAAGAAAACAAGTAAAGATACCAGTCTTCATTCTCCAGGAGAGCACTTCTAAGAAGTCGAAGGTCCCCACATTTCAGTGCTTGAACAATTCCCGAGTACTGCAGAATAAACAATAGATGCAAACTTTAAAAATAATAGATTAGTTTTGCAACGGAACACAATATGATTATGTCATGATAGTAATTTCAAGATTTCCACATGTACTTGCCATCAAAAGAAATGAAAATTGCACTAAATTAAGTCAGGAAGTCATTCAAACAAAAGAGACCATAATATTTACCTCCAACAGATTATACTTTTCCAAAAGCAAATGCTGAGGTACTATTCCAAGAGAAAGCTTTACTGGGATGAGGTACTTCAAAATCATCCTGTTAATTTCAATACGTTGTTTAGCAAGGTACACGAAAACTATGGCCTTAATCGTATGCACAGAAAACTACACAGAATCGCTAAGAGATGGTAAAAAAATAATGAAACCTTCTCCCACTTTAAGTAGGATCGGTTACATGGATTCTTGCTCAAATCCATGTTGAAAATCCGACTATTTTTATGCTGGCTGTCTCCTACCTAACGTAACTTCCACAAAGAGGGATTTGAACACTGATCTTTTGGATGGTACTTGGTAGGCACACTGCACTACCACCAAACCATTGAAGTGGGTATTGCTAAGGGACGATCCTTTAAAAAAATGTGACCATTATAGTATTTGGACAATTACTTCCATTAATATGCATGACATATTTTGCAATTTCAACTTCCACCAGCATCGTTATCCATTCTTTCTCAGAATAGTGTTCACTAGTTGTATTATGCTTGCTTGCAGACTTGATACATATTATAGTAAAGTTGCACGACAGAATGTATCTATCCTACAAATAAAGGGTATCAGTTTTAAAGCAATTTTAACTGACTACGGGGAGTTACCCAAGAACCAATCCACTCCAGGGTTTTAGATTTCAGTTGCTATCTGGGTACGACTGAAAAATAGAGAGCAGTGTATAGTGCATACATCATACCATTTGAAGGGCTTCTAAACGGGGAACTTTTGCTCTGCTACTGCTAACTACCCGGGTACTGTTTTCCAGCATTCAAAAACTGAAAGGCATTTTCATCCAAGGCCAATTCTGTGTGCCCACAGACAGGGCAAATCAGCACAATGCATACTTATCAAACCACTTGTTTCTTATCTGAAGATGATACTAGTTGTTATCCTCATGATCTGCCAGTATCTATCCGGAATGGGTTTGAGTGATAAATTAAAGATAAAGATAGGTTGGGGAAGTGCTAGGGAGAAGGGGCATCTCTTATAAAAGCTGGCATCTCCTGGAATATACTTATGCATTCAATCCTCATATTACAGATGTTTATTCCATAAAATGATCAAGGCTCCGGTTCATGAAATCCAATTGAAAGCAAATAGTTGCGCCTTCTGGGAACTAGTTATCAATGTTTGCTTTCTTGAGTCAGGTCAATAAGGAATGCAAGGCTTCAAATACCAGGAACTCCTTGGTCGCACCTTGACATCAACACGGCAGGTGAAAATAACTTGCAATATCCTTTTCCAATACAGATGCAGATCCAACTTCCATTGCCTGCATAAATTTTCAAAAGTGCCACTGACATGGCTTTGGACGCTGCTTTGTATCACTCATTTTTACCACTTTCATGTCCTCTCAAGTGCTATAGTTGCTCTCCTGCATAATACGGAATTTTCTTAAGTTCATTCGATACTGATTTGGACTTTTGGAGTACATCACATTTTCTACGATCCCAATGCTGGACTTAAAATTTTGGCCATTTTTTAGCAATTGGAGCTTAGTTTGTGAGCCCGATATTTCTCCTCGATATCAAACAATCAAGTGCGAACTCTCTTAAAGCGGGAAAGGGAAAGGGATAAGGTGTATAATTAAAACCTGACACCCCATGAATACATCAAACAATCAAGAGCTTTAAAGTCTGACGACCCATGTTTTGGCCCTTGTAAGAGATAAGTTCCTCTTTCACTGAAGAGACAAGGTGTATACCATGAATATTTATCTTTATGTGCCCGGTGACTAATCATTATTGATGCAAAACACAAAACATGTAACTTTGTGATGCATACACAATTGCAAATCAATTCATACCGACTTTATCACTACATTCCATTTCATCACTGTCTTCGTTTCAATGGAAGAATGTAGGTATTGAGCAAAGATGGTGTACATCACCATGTCATCGTTTAGTATGTGTACAAATAATTTCTTCTCTATGAAGAGCCTGGTTCAAATATTTCAAACAATAATCAAGTTGTAAGGACAACTTGACGTCCATTCTCATATCCTGAATGAATGAGATTACGGATAAGATGGAGAAAGAAGAATATCCTTTTAGAAGTCGAAAAGAGTAATGTGTGCTGAATTAGGACTGCATCAAAAACCAAGGCACAGAAACAGAAAGTGCTCTCAAATTCTTTGATTGGAAAGTCAGCAAATATAGACTAATTATATCATAATCTAAAGCTCCTTGCAAGGTTAAACAACCCACAAAGCACCACTCCTGTCCCATGCCTCCCTTTTAAAGCACACCTAAAGAAAAGTTGATGCGCATCTTCCATGACTCGCATCTAAATGCAATCTACAAGACTACGTGAACACATTGTCTTCCAATAACCATATATAGAAGTGAGCCTTGGCTGTCCAAATGTACATGCAATCCTAAAACGCTACTCAATATCCCCAAAAAATTTAAAAAAAAATGACATATCTTCCCAACTGGGAACAATGGGCACGACCATAACAGGCTAAAAAATGGATCTTTTCTGGTGTGTTAAGTATATGCTCCCGATTGAGGGACACTATGAGTTATGAGATTCAAAGAAGTCAGGTCGGATTCTTGTCATGATTTACCAACACAGTTTTCAATGTAATCTTTGGTGTCGCATCAATTATCTTGACTCGATATTTATTGGGTGATGTGGACCTATATATGGCCTTCTACAAATTGTTTTCTTTTTAAAATATCGGGAAGAATCCAAATCCCTTCAATCTCCTCCCAAGGAGCATGACGATTTCATTTAGTAGTAGTAATCAATTATATGATCGGTATTCACATTGCTGTTTTTTTCCTTTCTTTTATACATTTGTTTCATAAATAACGTCCAACTATCTCATCGAAATGAGTCCGTCAGGATTAACATTATATCATTCCTAAAACATTGGTCGTCAAATAACTCTAAAGATCATGGATTTTTACACCGATAACCCTGCATACTTTCAATAAAACTAACCTGCACCTCCATAATCACGAATGACACCCAAAACTCTGAACAGTGCTTAACTCTTTAGCTAAGCATACACCCATAACCCTCCCTCAAAAGCATATAGGGCTTTATTTTTCGCTAAGTTTAATTAGGGTCGAGTTAATTTAGTTTACGGTTAATTGATTCATTTTAAATAAAGGGACCGCATGTGATTTCGATTTAATTAAAATTAATCGGTTATATTTAGTAGTTTTTGTAGGGAAATGGTGGGATGGACCTCCTTTAGAGATCCATCCAAAAAATCGTATATATGAATTACTACAAAAATGTTTACATCCGCAAAGATTCATAAAGAGCCTTGGCATACTCCAAAACATTTTCAAAGTAAAACCTCCCTCCCGTAAAGATTACATCGTTTCTTGCCAACCACAAAGCCCAAATGATCACACAAGCCTTCGATCTCCCATCCTCAGAGCCTGACCAACCCCTGCCTACGGAGCTCCAAAAAGATGACTTGTTTGTCTAGTCCAAACCCGGACAATCTCCTTTTTGCCACACTTCCGCAGAACCGAGACACGTGAAAAACATATGATCTATGTCTTCCACAGGTGATCCACAACGTATGCAACCTGCCTCAGCCCCAAGAAAGAGTCTGGCTCTCCTAGCAGCCGTCAGAATCCGCTCTCTTCTAAACAAACAAAAGAAAACCTCCACCCATGTCGGGATCCTCCACTTCCAAATATTCACACAATACCTGTTTAACTCTATATCAGATGTCGGTTGCTGCCCCGCAAAGACCTTATATGCTTTCCTAACCGAGAAAGGAACTATCCCTCCAGTACCAGGAATCCCTCTCCTAAGTTGGTACAACGGTTCTGCCCAAAATGGTAGAAAGGCACAAGAACTCATCAACCCTTTGCTCAGATAAAACAGAGACAAAAGTCGGCGTCCACGAACCATCCGACCACATTTCCTCCACAGAAGCCTCCTTGTTTGAGGCCATAACGAAAAGCCTCGAAAAAAGATCACACATCTTTCCAAAGTCCGACCATTTATCAGTCCAAAAATGAAAGCCCCGGCTACACCCCAGTCGCAGACGAAGAAAAACCACCAGATCAGGCAAGACCAAGCAGATACCACTCCAAAAAGTCGTTGGCGACGCAACACAGTTTGCTCGAGCTCGTAGGTCGGATGACAAACCGTATATTGATCAAATCATCATGGAGAGAAGGTCCAAATTAGGATAAGCTAAGATTTGAATTTTGATTTCCTTTCTATTTTTGTAATCTCACCCCTCCTATATAAAGGGGATGGTAGTCATTTGTTTAAGAACAGTTCAACCTGAAATCAAATTGAGATTTATCTCATTTATCTCTCCCATCCTCATCTACGCAATTTTCGTGATTCTCTTCCCCAAATCCCTCGCATCGGCGAGCCTTCTCTTCTCCTACCCTCCCTCCAATTTTCTTCCACCAAATACTATATTGACCGATAAAAAATGTTTTTCATCATTACGATTTTTTTATTTACATCAATTGGTATCGAAGCATGGCCCTCAGTTCATCCTCACGATCTAACGATCCATCCAAAGGCTCGCGCAGACGTACGACAAAAGAATCTCGTTCAACGAGCCAAGCATAGCATGCTGAGGTTAGACAAACACTATTTGATATGCTACAAGTTTGTGCGGATATGCAAGCCTTGGCGAGAGAAATGTGAGATACACAGAATGTTGAAGTGTTGACGCAACAATAAGAGAAAATGCTACCAAAATTTCTGCAAAAGTTGATGTCCAGGAGGTTTCAGGATCCTTGTCGCCATCTCTAGTAGAAGAAGTTGTTGTCCAAGGCGAGTTTGAGGGTAATGATGAAGAAAATGAAGGAAAAGGTCCCCCTGAGCTTGTTGTCCAGGAAGATAACGAAGCTTCATCCCTTCCCCCAATGTTATAGGTCAGCCATCCGTCGCCGTCCACCCCCTCCTCCAGCACCACAAACCCTCCCTCTCCCCTTTCTCCAACGCCTCCCCTGACCCCCCACTTCCTCCTTGTGATGTTGCTACTCTTGTTTCTAACACCTTTCTTACATCCTCCCCAACAACATCGCCCTCTCCCCTCCCGCTCGCCCGATCCTGCTGCCCCGACACACAACCCCTACAACCCCTCTCAGCCGCCACCTCCCCTACAGCCTCTCTCCTCAACCCCTCCCCCACCTCATGACCCTCCGCCGCAATTCCACCCTTACCCCTGCATTGTCGCCATCGCCTTTTCCCTGCCTCCTTCTCTATCGCCAGCATCGTTACCATCCCCCTCCCCTTTCTATTCAACATCGTCGCCTCCTCGCAAGCTTCAAGCCTCGAACACTACTCTGTGTGTCCCTTGTGGTGGCCTTGCTGCCACCGTTCATGCATCCAACACGGTTGTCGACGCTGCCCTTGGATCGAAAACCTCCACTGTCGTCGCTGCCAAGGAAAGGAACGAGGAACCCTAACATGTGGTTTCTCTTCCGGGGCAATCGAATCCCACAAGATCAGGGATTGGGAATTAATTTTGAAAAATTGCGGTGAAACCCCTCCAAAAAGTTTTTATCAAAAGGCTCAAATGAATGATAAATTATGTTATGGAGATATTTTAAGTGAAGGGGTACGAAAATTGCACTCCACCCCTCCCCCCCTAGTGCAAGAATATGGAAAAGGAAGGGCTGAAAGAAAAAAACTAGGGTTGCTACCTTTTCTAATTAGGATTAGGAATGGGGGTTTCACCTATTTAAAGGCCCTATGGTCTAGTTCATTACCCACATCTCCTCAATTCCTTAATTTTTGCCATTCATTTGCTATGGATTCTCCAAAGATCGATATGCTCGCTATGAAGATGCCCCATCAATTTTTTGAACACCACGACAAGGGGGCGAAATCTGCATGGGCGTCGGCATCTACGCCACATATGCTCGTCCAACATAAAATTAACGGCACCAACCATCGCACCAAGTACACATGGATTCCTTCATTTGCTCCTCGTCAGTTCTAACAAAATATGAACGAGAATGTTGAATTAAACTCATCAAGTTTCAAGCCGAAGATCAAGTGATTTGTCGGGAGACGAAATTTTCAAGCGGACAAAAAATGATGCAGCGTGAAATAAAAAAATAGGGCTTTATTTTTCGTTAAGTTTAATTAAGGTCAGGTTAATTTAGTTTACGGTTAGTTGATTCATTATAATTTTATTTTAAATAAAGGGATCGTATGTGATCTCGATTTAATTAATTAGTCGATTATATTTAGTAGTTATCGGTTACAGATATTTAGAGTCCAATTAGGATAAGTTGGGATTTGAATTTTGATTTCCATTCTATTTTCTAATCCCACCACTCCTACATAAAGGGGATGGCAGTCATTTGTTTAAGAACAGTTCAACTTGAAATCAAATTGAGATTTGTCTCATTTATCTCTCTCTTCTCTCTTCCCCCTCCACGCGATCTTCATGATTCTCTTCCCCAAATCCCTCACATCCAGCGAGCCTTCTCTTCTCCCTCCCTCCTATTTTCTTCTACCAAATAATAGTTTCACTGCTAAAACAATATTTTCCACCATTGCGAATTTTCGATTTGCATCAGTTATGTACCTAATATTGAAAGTATAATGGTTATGAATGTCAGATAAAGTCAATACCAACTTTTTGTATAGATGAAAATATCTAAGTACTTGAGTGACATCATCATTGGAAAATTAACTGACACCGAATAAGCCCAAAAAATCGCAAGATTTACAAGTCCATTAGATGTTTGCATAGAAAAGGCCAAATTGGTGTATACATTCTCCTTGGCCTTACAATTTGCTTATATGAAACTTGATAGAAGGCCAGAGAGTGTTACCCATTCACTGTGGTTTTACAATTTACTTATGTGGAGATTTTGGTGACTTTATAATATGACAGAAGGAAAATATTAAGTGGAACAAACCTTATGTTAGCTCCACTCTCAGGATGGCAGTGCATCAGAGCATACATCAGTTTCTGATCAGCCTATACGACATCGAAACAAGACGAAGAAAAAAGGTGCTATAGCATGAAACAAGAAGATTCACAACATA